>CAWUFW010016454.1:0-308424 GCA_963921515.1 Calotriton arnoldi
GTGTCCTCCTCAGACAGTCCCTCACCCCTCCTGCCTCTGCTCCATCCACACTCCCCAGCACCTTGCCCGTCCCAAGCACACACACACCGGCACAGGCACACACCAGCACACACACATCCAGCACACAGACACACACGCCACAAACTAAACGCACACGCACGCACAGTCAGGGGACTGAAACCAGACTCACAGGGGATGGCGCCCTGGTACACACACACGCATCCACGGGCACTGCGCAGTCCTCAGTTGCCTCTCCCTCCAAAGCACCCTCCCTTGCCTCACCTGCAACCCCAAAGACCCAGCGCCTCTTCCTCAGTGACCTCGGCCTCTTCCCCTCCGATCCAGCTGCCCCAGCATCCAGGGGGAAGAGGAAGCCCCCCACACGGAGCAGAGTGCCCCTCGCCCCGGACACCCTCCCCCAGGCGCAGACAGACTGAGGCCCCCACCCGCAAGTCCCCCGGAGTGGTAAGAGCAAGACCCCGCCGCCGCCCTGCAGCTCAAGCACCAGGTCACCTTCCTCCATCCCTCAGGCCCCCACTCCACAGGTGCCCCCGCCACACCCTGCCCCAGGTTCCCCCACCCACAGATATACCATCCCCAAGAGGCTCCGGCCTTCTCCCCCTGCCACTTGCTCTCCCGGCACCACACCCCCCGCTGCGCTTGTCTGTGCCACTGATGTGGTGAGGGTGTCCTCCCCCTCTGTGCAACCCACCTTGCCTGTTCCCCATTCTCCTCCCCTGGTGGTAGGCACTGCAGTGGAGTCCACTACCACCCTGTCTGACTTGGGCACTGCAGTGGCGGACCTGTCCACTCCATCTGCAGGGTCCACTGCAGTCGTGCCGGCACCCACAACATCTGAGCCATGCCCCCCAGTTGTGCCGGCACACACCATGTCAGACACCTCCACTGCAGTTGTCAGTGGCTCTCCAGCACCCACCACCCCTTCCCTGCTTCCTCCTGGTGAGCCCTGATCCTGTCCCTGCGGTGCCTGGCCTACCCCCGGTTGCCCCTCCTAGTGGATTGTCCCTGGTTTTGTGCAGGCATGTGTAGGGTGGCATCTGCCACTGTCACCCACTTGTGACTTTGTTGATGGACTGGCCATTGGCCTTTGTTTATGTTCTACCGGACTTCTACTTTTAATGCCACATATGCTGAATAAAGCAACTTTCTGTTCTCTAGTGCTTTTGCTTCTGATGTACATGATGTTGATGATGCTAACAATGCCCTTGCTGCAGTGATGGTGATATTTGGTCTCATGATAATGAAGTGTTACTGTGCAGGAACCCATGTGGTCCAGGGGTTATGTGTCCTATCCTGTGGTGCATCCATGTCATCCATAGCAGCATCTGAGGGTGTCATGTGTTCAGTATTTGGCAATGAGATTTCCTACTTAGATTGGCAACTTCACATCTGTGGCTTCCACCCCTGCACATCTGTTGTGCCTGCCATTGTTCTATTCGTCTACTTCCCTGACCGTGTGGCCATCTCCAGTGAACATGCAGGTTTGGGCATCAATGGGGAAGGACTCATCTGTGTTGTCAGTGCAACATTGCTATACAAGTGTGTTGGATCTGTGCTGATGATTCCATTGGCACTTCCATGACCAGGCTGATGGGACGGGAGCCCTCATTTGTTGCTAATTGTTGATTGTGTGTCCCATTGCTGCCATGGTATGGTATCTGTTCGCCTCACATCTGCAGTCTCCACAGGGTATCTGCATGTGTGTGCCCATTGGTGCAAATATGTGGGTCTGCATTCGGATGGTCACTTCTGTCATGGTGTCATTGATGATTGTTGACGGTGTCAGCCCCCATGGGTGTTGTTTGTCTGCACATGGCCAAAGTTATGTCTTATTTGCACTGCAGGATTTGGCTCCCCCAATTTATGTTGCAATGGGACACATACACTACTTTGCCACTGATGTGTTTGTTGTTCTGTGACCAGGAATCATCCATGCAGTTTGGCAGTTGCACCTCTTACTTTGTCAACACTTGCCTTTTGGTCACTGTGATGATGGGGGTTTGGACCCCATTGCCACAATGTTCAAAATGTGCTTCAGCTATGGACCCCACACTTACATTTTGGTCACTGTGATGATGGGGGTTTGGACCCCATTGCCACAATGTTCAAAATGTGCTTCTGCTATGGACCCCACACTTACATTTTGGTCACTGTGATGATGGGGGTTTGGACCCCATTGCCACAATGTTCAAAATGTGCTTCTGCTATGGACCCCACACTTACATTTTGGTCACTGTGATGATGGGGTTTTGGACCCCATTGCCACAATGTTCAAAATGTGCTTCAGCTATGGACCCCACACTTACATTTTGGTCACTGTGATGATGGGGGTTTGGACCCCATTGCCACAATGTTCAAAATGTGCTTCTGCTATGGACCCCACACTTACATTTTGGTCACTGTGATGATGGGGGTTTGGACCCCATTGCCACAATGTTCAAAATGTGCTTCTGCTATGGACCCCACACTTACATTTTGGTCACTGTGATGATGGGGGTTTGGACCCCATTGCCACAATGTTCAAAATGTGCTTCTGCTATGGACCCCACACTTACATTTTGGTCACTGTGATGATGGGGGTTTGGACCCCATTGCCACAATGTTCAAAATGTGCTTCAGCTATGGACCCCACACTTACATTTTGGTCACTGTGATGATGGGGTTTGGACCCCATTGCCACAATGGTCATGGCCTGCTTGCATTGTGGGTGCCACACACATATATGTGTGGCACATGTGCTAGGGGTCACATTGTATGTTCAAAGTCATGTTCGGTGTTGTAGGCATTTGACACAGTCTACACACGCTTGTCATGGTGTTGGGGGATGTCTTCTTCTTGCATTCCCTAGTTTGTGGTGTGCTGGTTGTGTCATGCATTGTCCATCCTATGAGTGGGGGTGGTAGTGGTGGTAGGCATCCTGCCCCCCTGGCTAAGGGTGGTGGTAGGCATCCAGCCCCCCCTGGGTGAGGGTGGTAGTAGTGGTAGGCATCCTGCCCCCCTGGGTAAGGGTGGTAGTAGTGGTAGGCATCCTGCCCCCTGTGTAAGGGTGGTAGTAGTGGTAGGCATCCTGCCCCCTGGGTGAGGGTGGTAGTAGTGGTGGGCATCCTGCCCCCCTGGCTAAGGGTGGTAGTAGTGGTAGGCATCCTGCCCCCTGGGTGAGGGTGGTAGTAGTGGTAGGCATCCTGCCCCCCTGGGTGAGGGTGGTAGTAGTGGTGGGCATCCTGCCCCCTGGCTAAGGGTGGTAGTAGTGGTAGGCATCCTGCCCCCCCTGGCTAAGGGTGGTAGTAGTGGTGGGCATCCTGCCCCCTGGGTAAGGGTGGTAGTAGTGGTAGGCATCCTGCCCCCCTGGGTGATGGTGGTAGTAGTGGTAGGCATCCTGCCCCCTGGGTGAGGGTGGTAGTAGTGGTGGGCATCCTGCCCCCTGGGTGAGGGTGGTAGTAGTGGTAAGCATCCTGCCCCCCTGGCTAAGGGTGGTAGTAGTGGTAGGCATCCTGCCCCCCTGGGTAAGGGTGGTAGTAGTGGTAGGCATCCTGCCCCCCTGGGTGAGGGTGGTAGTAGTGGTAGGCATCCTGCCCCCTGGGTGAGGGTGGTAGTAGTGGTAGGCATCCTGCCCCCTGGCTAAGGGTGGTGGTAGGCATCCAGCCCCCCTGGGTGAGGGTGGTAGTAGTGGTGGGCATCCTGCCCCCTGGCTAAGGGTGGTAGTAGTGGTAGGCATCCTGCCCCCCTGGGTGAGGGTGGTAGTAGTGGTAGGCATCCTGCCCCCTGGGTGAGGGTGGTAGTAGTGGTAGGCATCCTGCCCCCCTGGGTGAGGGTGGTTGTGGTGGTGGGCATCATGCCACCCCTGGGTGAGGGTGGTAGTGGTGGTAGGCATCATGCCACCCCTGGGTAGGGGTGGTGGTGCGCATTCAGGCCCCTGTGTGCATATGTGGCATTGGTGATGGGCATCCCGCCCCTATGGTGCTGCTGTTGCTGGTGTAAGTATATTCAGCATCCCCGTGTGTGTGTGTGATGTGTCGTGTACGTGTTGTATGTGTTTTGTGGTTGGTGTCTGGCTTACCTTCTGCGCCGTACGCGTCCGTGCCTGTTCCGGTAGTAGATGTAGAATATTGGTATGATCGGGACGAAGGGATTCATGGTTGGTTCGTGTCGTTCGTCCTTCTCGTTGCTTCGCGTCGTCCTCGTCGCTTCGCCTCGTCGCTTCGCCTCGTCCTTGTCGCTTCGCCTCGTCCTCGTCGCTGGCGTGTTCGCCTCGTAGCCGTGGATCGTGTTGTGGCGCGAATCGGAGCTTATGTGCGCCTCTCCCGGATGCTTTGACGTGCCGTGCGTAGCGACGGGTTCGGCGCGTACGGAAGCGCATCGTACTTGTCCGGCCGGACGGGGCTGCATTTTTCCTTCCGTGCGACTCGATTCGGCGTTTCCGGATTCGCCTCGGTCGGAGAACAGGACCTGGTTTGGGTGAGTACGGCTCGGCCGGATTTTTTGCTGTTGTGCGCATCGTACTTGCTCGTTCGGTGTACTGTACGGATCGGTCGGGAAACAGGCTTTCGCATGGCTTTTTTCCCGACCGAATGGTATTGGGTGCGCCTCCGACCGAGATCGGAATCGGCCCCACAGACTCCAGCATTAAAGGAGAATTATAATAATCTGTAACGGCCATTTCTGTAAAAGTACGCTTCAAATATACAAAACATTGGATGTTGGCCACATGATCCAGTGTTAATAGATTGTTAATGAGAGACTTTGAAAAATGGGCACCTGAACAAAGCCAGATTTTATGCCATAAACACAGCGGGGCAAAACCAACAAAGTCCTCAAGATAGTTTAACCTAATTTCATCATTACAAATGATGTTCGTGGAGCTCTTTTGTACGGCCAAGAGGGTGTGCAGGAAACAGTTTTCGACCTGCTGTAGCACTGTGGGGTTTAGATAACCCCAGACATCAGCTCCATATAAAGCAACCAACAGACATTTGGATTTATAAATATGTGTAAGTTCCCTCACAAGGTTGTGACAAAGCCCGGAGGCAAACCTAAACACCGCCTCAATCGGGGTTCTTAAACTGCATACATCTCAATTTAAGCAGATGTCCCCACTGCAAATCCTCATCCAAGGGAATCCCCAAGTAACTAGAGTGCTTCACCCTGTCACTCTTTTTTTTTTTATAAACATTTTTATTGGCATTTTGGATGACAAATCAGTTAGACACATTTTTACATTGATCAATGGTATATACAGTTGACACATTAAGGCATACATCAGTGTACTAGTAGATACATCATAGTGGGCGGTTGTCATATAGACTTCATCACGTGGGTCAGTGGTATAATGTTTATCGCATGACCCGCCTTTTACTTTAGGTCGCATCAGCCAGTCCTTTCTGATAACGATTCTATGAGTGGGGGTTCGCATATATTTCCGCGGTAGGTATTCCAACTGTCCCAAATCCGAGACCATTTTTTTGGACAGCCCCTGTGTATATAGACTGATTTCTCTGCGATCATGGCCCCATCCATATCTCTGCACCACTGGCGTAGGGTGGGTATTTGGTGGCTTCCCCAGCTTTGCGCAATATTACGTTTTGCTACTGTCATGCCCATTGTCACCCAGTCCTGTGCTGTGTGGTTGAGGTCCGTGGGTTCCCATATATGAAGAAGGCACCTCTTCGGTTCAGGGAGAATAGTGACCTTCGTGACCTGTGACATTGTGCGCATCACTGCATTCCAGTAACTCGCAATTCTGGGACACAGCTAAATGGTGTGGAAGAAAGTACCTGGTGTGCCGCATTGTCTGAGGCATAGTGGAGTGGGCGTCCTATTGATTTTGTGTAGGAGTGTTCTCGTATAATATGTGCGGTGTAGGATTTTCAATTGCACCAGCTTGAGCTTGGACGGTATTGCGGCCTCCTTTGGAGACGCCAGTGCCTCTTGCCAGTCTGCCTCGTCCAATTCACCTACATCTTGTTCCCATTTGGCTTTGAGGGTCGTAGTGGGATCTGGATGGTTGTATATTAATTTCCGATACGTCTGTGAAATGGCCTTCTTTGTGAGGTGGTCTGCGAGGAGTCTATCTTCCAATGGGGAAGATTCTGCCAGTCTTGTACCTTGGGGGATTAGTGTTGTGAGTGCATGTCTGATTTGGGTATACCGGAATATTTCGGTTGGAGCCAGATCGTACGTGGTCCGTAACTGGGCGAACGGGACCATTTCCCCTTTTTTCCAAAGATCTCCTACCCTGGAGATACCTATCAGGTCCCACTGCCTAAAACCTTTCGTGTTACGCAATGTACCAAGTTTCTTGGAGTCCCAGAGCGGCATGGCCTGCGTCGTTACTCCCTCCCATCCCATCGCTCGTTGCGCCTCAAACCATATTTTGATAGTGTGTTCTGTTGGACCGGTAAGGGTACCTTTCCTGGCCTTGTTATAAAGTGCCCCCATGATCCCTGCCGCTCCCAGGAGATGCCTATCCATGTGGTATGCCGGGTCATCCTGTGATATGTGAAGCCAATGGTTAATAACAAAAAGCTGTGAGGCCCAATAGTATAATTTGATATCGGGGAGGGCAATGCCGCCGTCATACCAGCTTCGCGTGAGTTTATGGAGGGCTATGCGCGGCGCCCTGCCGTCCCATAGTAGAGTGGTCACTTCTGCGTTTATTTCCATAAAATATTGGGGGTGGACCGGGAATGGTGTGTTTTGTAATACATATAGGAATCTAGGAAGCGCCATCATTTTATAGAGGGCTGCTCTTCCTAGTAATGTTAACGGGAGCGAACACCAGTGTTGAACGTCACAGCGGAATCGCCTCATTGGCCCAGTGAGGTTTTCAGCAATGAATCGGGTCGTATCGTGTGTGATATATATCCCTAGATATTTAAATCCCTCCTCAACTATTTGAACGTCACATCCCCGTGGAAGTCTTGGTCGGGAGCCGTGCAATATGTAAAGAAGCGATTTTGCCCAATTAATGGTATAGCCCGATACCCGCCCGTATGAGGCACAGATATCCAGCAGGCGATTGATGGAACATGCTGGAGATGTGAAATATAACAATATATCATCCGCATAAAGTGAAATGCGGTCCTCCCAGTCTGCGGCCCATTTTAACCCGCGTATGACCGGGTCCTGACGCACCCATGCCGCCAGCGGCTCCAGCACAAGGGCAAAGAGTAATGGCGACAGGGGACAGCCCTGGCGCGTCCCTCTACCCAATGCGAATTCTGTCGATATGTGTCCGTTCACGACCACCTGGGCCAGTGGCTGCGTATATAGTAGTTGGACCCAGGCACAGAATTTCGGACCGAATCCTAAGTGTCTAAGGACTGCGAACAAGAAGGGCCACTCGACAAGGTCAAACGCCATTCGTGCGTCCAGCGATTGGATAACCGCATCTTCTTCTATAGTAGATTTACGAGCTATGACTCCATTTAGGCGCCGTAGGTTAAGTGCCGTGCTACGATTTGGCATAAAGCCAGATTGATCCGGGTGGATCACCTTGGCTAGGTGTGGCTGAAGCCGCATGGCAAGTGCCTTTGCCAGTATTTTTGCCTCCGCATTAATTAGGGAGATAGGTCTATAGGATGCACACTCATGTGGTGGCTTGCCAGGCTTGTGAATTGCCAATATTGTGGCCATGCGCTGGTCCCGTGGTAGGATTCCTTGTTCCAGACTGTCTATATACATATTGAGTAAATGTGGTAGGACATGCGATGCCGCCCTTTTGTAGAATTCTACTGGAATTCCATTGGGTCCTAACGCTTTCCCTGTGTGTAGTGCCCCTATTGCTAGCTCGAGGTCTGCTGTAGTTAGGTCCATGTCTAGAGTTTCGGCCGCCTCAGGGGATAGAGTGGGCATTCTAATATCTTTGAGGAATTCTAGATTTTCTTCCACTGTGTTGGTTGCTGTTGGGGTGTATACTTTTTCAAGGTGTACCGCTAAAGCTTCTGTGATTTGCTGGGGCTCTGTCGTGAACCCGCCCTCTTCTCGCTGAAGCTGCGCCACCCATTTACTAGCTCGTTCTTTTTTATCCAGCCATGCCAGGAGCTTCCCCGCCTTATCTCCTTGTTCGTAGATTGTGTGTTGGGTTTTCGCGTGCTTAGTTGTTGCCTCCTCCCATGTATAGGCCCTGTACTCTTGTTGTGCTAGGTGTAACCTGTGGGTTGTGTCTTCATCAGGGTTGACAGTGTGAGCCACCTCTGCCCGGGACATGCTCCGCTCTAAACTGTCAACGTGCTGTTGCTGTGTTCGTTTATGTCCCATTACCACAGATATTGCCTGCCCCCTAAGAACCGTCTTGTAAGCCTCCCATAAAGTTGCGGGGGACTGCACTGAGTGTTGGTTTTCCTCAAAGTAGTTCACTGTCGTATTAAGGAGGTCCCTACTGATTTTACAATTCTTAAGATAGCTAGGGTGAAGCGGAAACAATCTGCGTCGTCTTGGGGTGGAGGCGGTGTAAGTAATGAGTACTGGCGAGTGGTCTGAGATACCCCTGGGCAGGTGCGTGATCTCAGCCACTCCTACCAATCCGGTCGCCAGCGTAAAAATGTAATCTAGCCTAGATAGGCTGTTATGAACTTCCGACTGGAATGTGTATTGTTTTTCAGTAGGGAACCTCTGTCTCCATACATCTGTTAGGCCCAGAGCCTCTACGAATTCCACCAATTTGCAGTTTGCGCCGCTGGGGTCTTTGGGGGGTTTTCTGTCTATCATTGAGTCCATCGTCATGTTAAAGTCGCCGCCTATTATTAGTTCCCCGTGTGGGAGAGTTAATAAGAATTTTCCTAACGCTGGGAAGGTAACTTGGTGCAGTGTCGGTGGGATGTAAACCGTCACTATGTTATAGATTTTGCCGTCCCATTGGCATGTTATTGCTGCGAAGCGACCTAGATCGTCCTTCCGGGAATCAGTGACTATCAGGGGGAAGCTTTTGTTAATCAGTATCCCCACTCCCCGCGACCCTGAGGTAAAGTCAGAGTGTACCACCATCTTGAATCCCATTCTATCTAAGGCTTTACTGGCAGTTCCAGTCAAATGTGATTCCTGTATCAGTGCCACCGCAGGCCCTTTACGCCTCAGATATTGCAAAACTAATCCTCGTTTGATTTTATCTCCTAGGCCATTCACATTCCATGATAGTATCTTGAATGGGAGGTGTGTAGGACCGGTGACCTTAGGATGGGCCCCTATGCCGTCATTTATGCTATATAAGTGTGTCGTAGTCGTCGTCTATCTGAGTTGAGTGTGGCATTGTCCTCGTATAGTCCACTGTGTCGACGTCGTGCCCTTAATGTAAATGTGCACCATGTGCCGTATTCGAAACTAGAACTAAACAACAAAATTCTCCCTTTAACTGTAATCTTTCCCCTGCCCCCCACCCTGCCTCCCTGCATCGCGGATTTAAAACTACCCGCCACCCCAACTCAGCAGAGTGCTTTGTTCCCTGAACTGTGTACTTGCGTAGAGGGGGAGTGTTACTCCGTGTCTCTTATCCACTCCCCCGCGTGTTCGTAGTTTGGTGCCACCCATCATTGTGTCGTCCAGACACGGTACATATCCTGAGCGCCATCGGGGTACCGCGGGAGGCCGGTCCCGGCCGCCCACCGAATCCTGGGGTGTGGCCCAGCCGGGTCAATTATAGGTCCTGGTCGTGTGCCTTGCTGTCTCCTTGATGCGTTTTCATCGTTCCATTACTGTTTTGCGTTGTGGACAAGTACTATACTGCATAGGTATGGTTTTGGCATGGCTCAGCGTCAGTCTGAGGTGTCACCCTCCTTTTGTTGCGTGCCAGACGGTGTTCCTGTTTCGTGCGATTCGTCCGTGGCTGGGTTGGTGAATTGTTGCTGCCTTTTCGGGCCCTGTCTGCCGGGTCGTGTAGCTGGTCGCCAACCCTCCAGCCAGTCGTGAGCCTCCTCCGGTGTAGCAAAAAACCAGCTCTTCCCCTCTGCTTCCACCCGTAGCTTTGCTGGAAAAAGCATTGCATACTTAAGTTCCCTGCTGCGTAGTTCTTTTTTGACCTCTAAGAAATTACGGCGTTGCTTTGATACAGCAGCTGTGTAGTCCGGGTATAAGGTTACGTTACAGTTATCAACCTTAAGTGGGGGGGCAATCCGGGCCGCCTGAAGGATCGTGTCACGGTCTCTAAAGTTGAATAGGCGTGCCAGTATAGGTCGTGGGGGGCTCCTGGTTTCGGTCTACCCCCCGGCACTCTATGTGCTCTTTCTACTGAGAAAAAGTGTGACAGACCACGTGGTTGCAGTTTCGTTTGGACCAGGTCCTCCACGACGAGATCCAGAGCCGGCCCCTTAATGCTTTCCGGAACACCAACCAAGCGAATGTTATTGCATCTCGAGCGGCCTTCCTGATCTTTGAGTTTTTCAGCCATTTGCCTGGCCGCCTGTTCCAGCTGGGAGACTTGCCGTTGTAGAGTCACTGTGTCCGTCGAGAGTGTAGCTGTAGTAGTTTCCACCTCTGTTAGTCTAGTACGTATTTTGGAAACATCTGCACGCAGCAATGATATGTCAGTTGAGATTGAGCCAATGGAGGTTTGCATCTGTTGCAGGGTAGCCATGACATCCTTTAGCGTTATCTCATTTGGCTTGGCAGTCTTTAGATCCCCGCCGTCGGTCGCATGTTGGGAGGGCGTTTCTGGTTGTTTCTTAAGGAAGGTGTATTTATCTAATTTGTTGCTCTGCACACCGCGCTGCCCTCTGCCCCCCATGGTAGATGAGGCGGGGATTACAGCAAGTTGGCGCCAAGGAGGCAGTAATCACCGCTGCCTGCCAATGGGGACAGATTCTCCCTTGCGGCCTGTCGGTTTTCCTTCTCCCTAGTAGCACCTTGGAAGGATCTGGCTGCAGGAGAGGGCCTTCACTTGGGGGCACCGTGTTGGTTAGTTTTCGCCAGAGCACCCTCCTGCCGACTGGGAAGCACCCTGTCACTCTTAACTTCCCCGATCCTATGTATTTTGGTTTTGGACTTTGGAGGACCACAAACCATGGTAAAACATTTTGTCTTGTTAACAATAAGAGCCAGATCGTTCATGAAATGGACGAAGAGGTCCAGCAATGCTTGTAGCCCATTTGCTGTTCTCACAATAAGAACAGCATCATTGATGTATAGAAGCACTGGGATTGAACGTGTAGATATTGTGGCATATCCTTTCCGTTGAGGAATAAAAAAGCCTCTAGGCCGTTGATGTAAAGTAAAAAGAGAAAAGGGGCCACCGAGACAACTTGATATGGGAAGTGCATTCACCGTCTTGACTAAATCATATTTTAACAAAAGTGTCCCAGTGGAGGCGACAAAGAAGATCAGCCAAAGCCTGCTCAATCCTCAAGCTCCTCAGCATGCACCACAGTTTTGTACAATTGACAGTGTCAAAGGTACAGAAGAGTTCCATGAAAGCCATGTGGATGGCACCTCTACTGGCCTTAGCATTTTTCCCTATAATAAGGGTGAGGTTGAGACACTGTTCAACCACCCCCACACTGAGGCGAAAGCTAAACTGAACGTCCAAAAGGACATTATTCTCCTCAGCCCAAGCTCCCAGCCTGGACAATAAGACCTGTCCTAATATTTGAACGTAGAATTGAGTAAAGAAGAGGGGCGCTAGGTGGCGCACGACCAAGATGGCCGCACACCTGTGAGGCTCTGGCAGCTTGGTGGCATGATCCGGCAATTATCCTTGTTCCTACCACATAAACTCAGTCTGTGAAGCTGTTCGCCTGTTCCTCTGATTGTCCGGCAGCTTTGTGGTGAAAATCGCGACTCTCCGACTTCTGCAAGTGGCTCCAGACCGGACTCAGTACTGCAGGGGACTGATGTGGCGGAGTTACTGGTAGCCCATACGGCTGCCTCTGCTAATTGAGCCCCGGGGATTCCACGTGGCAGTGGCCCCCCCGTCTGGCAGCCTTTTCCCCGCTGCACTACTGGCCTGCCTGCTAATGGGACTATTACCCCCACGGATTGGAGCATAACAGTGAGCCTCCTCGTCGACTCCCGGACCGGGGACAAGAGATGCGGTGAGGTGCCTGTTGCTTGAATCGGGAGGGCTGGCCCTGGGTGCGCGCCACTTCTGCTTCGCTGCCGCCTCGCTCGGCCGGCTCCGTTCTGCCGACGCACCGATTGCTCTGCCGCTAATGTGCCTCGGACTTGCCCCTGCTACTTGGCGGCCAACTCCTGCATGCTGCCTGGGGGCTCTAAATCTCAAGTGTATGACATACACCATTGCATGCGGGCTGGCGGCGATGATCTCTCCATCAAGGAGCCTTGCGTGAGGTGATGCCATTTTGTACATCAGCCTGGAGGCTCTCGCGGCCTAGGCGCTGATGATGTGATACACCTGAAAAACCCAGTCAGCCATCCCGTGCATACACTTACCTGCGCCCTTCGCCGAGAAATATTTCTGATCTGAGTTCTCTATCCACGCCTACGGCACTGCTTGGAGCCGCCGCTCCTTCTCTGGGCTGATTGCGGTATCGCCTGCACACATTCTGAGAGGCCTCCACTCCGCTCAGCTGGGGGCTACTGCTGGCGGCGCTCCCCGGCACTCTCGGTGCTCTCTCATAGCTGCGCACTGCCGTTTGGACCCTACGAGACTGGTGCGACATTGCAGAGGGGGCTGTGGGGCTACGCTGCACCACCTGCATAACCATACGCAGGTACTGATGCTCCAAAGGATCTCTGCGTAACTACACACCATACTTGCCCCCACTTGGAATACTACTTAGAGGCACCGACACGCCACAGGACCTTAACGTACTGTCTTGAGACGTCGCCTCTGCCCCTCCTGACCCGGCGGTATTGGCGCGCAGGTAGCACCCCTCCAACCACGCTTCTGCTGTATCCATACCTGGCACACGGTTGTGAATACATTACTGAGGACTGCCGTTTAACTAAAGGAGCCGGCTATTCTCCTAGGTCAATACTTGCCCCCTGCACAAGCGGATTATTGGACTTGTCTCTGGCCCTCCTGGCATATACTACTACTGCACGCCTGTACTTTCACTGCACTGGGACATCTCCTCTTCCAGGTGGTGGATTTAGTGAACTGGGCGGTCTGGCCTCCTTCGACCTGTCCCCCAGATAGCTCCTGGATGGGGTGACCCCCGCTACTGCTCCTCCTTTCTGCAAACATCACACGCTATTTCTGCGCAGAATGGGGAAACCTGATGGCCGCCAGCCCAGACTCACCTTCGACACCAAAAAAAACGCTACGCGGTCTACCTCGGCTGATTCCGGACAGACTAGCAATGAACAGTTGCAGGCGCACTCGCCGACCCCAGAAGATGACGTTAAAACATTGCTCTTGGCTATGCAACATAGCCTCACTGATCTTTCTGGGACGATGGACACCATGAACAGCCGCCTAGATTTCCTCGTCCAGAAAGTAGATAAGCACGATGGGCAGTTGAAGGAGGCTGAGCGACATATTTTAGAGAATGAGGATGCCACCTTCCAGATGCAACAGCAAGTGTCACAAATGGACAAGCTGTTAAAAGTCATCGCGGCCAAGAACGAAGACCTGGAAGCCCGTAGTCGTCGGAATAATATCCTAGTCATAGGTATACCGGAAAGCACCAATACTGGCCGCATGGAAGACTTCATTGAGCGCCTCCTGACAGATACCTTCGGAGCTGAGACCTTCTCGTTGCAACTGGTGGTGGAACGTGCGCATCGCTTTTGGGTCCCCGGCCTCCTCCAGGCGGCACTCCGCGGCCCATTGTGGCCCGTCTCCTGAACTGTCGAGACCGAGATGCCGCACTAAAAAAAGCTTGAGAGCAGAAATCACTGCACTTTGAGGGCAATGAATTCACTATCTACCCCGACTTTACTGTTGCGGTTCAGGAGGCGCGCCGCAAGTTCCTGCCCGTCAAGCAAAAACTACGCAAAGCTCAAGTCGAATATGCCCTCATGTACCCGGCACGACTACGGATTACTTACCAAGGCAAACACACTCTCTGCGCTAATCCGCAACAAGTGGAGGACTTTCTTAAGACTATCAAGAGAAGATCACCACATCGAGACGCTAGAGACCATGCTTCCAGATCTCCTTCCCCTTCAGTGAGCTAACCTGGGCAATGGGCACTAACACTTTGTGACTCTGGTTTGATCCTACCCACTTTTCACGTAGCCTGCTGCACTCTGCTCATGCACGGGTGGGATTTGCACTGCCCGTTTTACATGGCGGGGACCATGGACGCCCTTCCGGATGGGTCCACTTTCCTGCCGTTCGACATTGACAGCTAAGTGCCTCATGGGTTAGGTATACTCTGTAAGGCTTACGGTTCGATATTTTTGTATTTCGTCGGTTTGTCCTGAACTTCGCCAAGCACCCTTCCCTGTCTCTCTCCCCCCCTTCACCCCGAGCCACCTGGGGACTGCTTCGCAGTTAGAGTCGGGAGACAGGAAGGTTTTGTAGCCCACGGGCGCCCCCCCTCATGGGAGATCCCCCATACTGCTTATTCCCTTTTTTTTTTTTTCTCTTCTTTGTTGGACTTTATTGACTAAGACTGTAATGTCAAGATTTTTGTGGGGTCTGGGTGGGCAAACTAGTACCAGCACAATTGGGGTGCTGTTGTGGGTGGGGGTGGAGATGTTTTTGGGTAGACACTACAATGCCAGCACGTTTGGGGTGCTGTTGGGGGTGGGGGGTGGTTTGGGACAGTTGCATATTCATGTAATGTATTTGAAGCATCAGCGGATAGACATGTTAGCACACGTTGACCTATTCACACAATTACCATACACTGGGACATTACTTAAAGAACATCACTACCTTTGGAATGCCTCTACATACTGAACAGTTACGAATAAAATTGCTTACATGGAACGTCAGGGGCCTTGGCGACCCCCGCAAACGTAGACAAATACTGGCGTACCTTGATAGACATCACATACAAGATGCGATGCTTCAAGAGACGCACACTGACCCCGCCGTCCTAATTGTTTCGGCAGCAAATGGGCCTCAGCCCGAGTATTTTCCTCCTATTCTACATACTCACGCGGCACACTAATTTTAGTCAAGAAAAACACGCCTTTCATACTCGGCGGCACATTCAGTGACTCTTCAGGTAGGAGTTGTATGCTCTGGGGTACGCTGGGCACACAATCGGTTACACTCGCTTGCTGTTATGGGCCCAACACGGATGACCCGGATTATTTCACTACCCTATGGGGACAAATACTTAAGGTAGGATCCACTCACATTATATGGGGAGGAGATTTTAATACCGCCCAACGCCCATCCATTGATAGATCCAACCCTCTTCCCCACCATTACACCAACACTCAAGATACCATTTCTCGGCTATTTCTTGATCATGGGCTCATAGATGTATGGCGTCACGTACATCCAGCTGACAGAGAAGGCACCTTTTATACTTCAGGGCACTCGTCCTGGTCGCACCTGGATTACTGGGTTTGCTCCCGGGGGGTTGGTCCTTGGATTCTCTCAGCGGAGCATATGGCCAGAACGTACTCGGACCATGCACCGGTATATATGGTGATTGCGCCCCCTAATTTAATCGCCACCCCGCGATGTTGGAGACTCGTGCCAGAGGCATTATTGGACACTGTCTTTCAGACAGAACTTGGTGAAGAGATTGCTGACTTTTTTACAGGGAATAAGGGCTTAGTCACACATGTGGGCACGATCTGGGAGGCTTTTAAAGTTACTATGCGTGGCACGTGCATGTCCAAAAGTTTCGGAGTCCTCAGAGATATTCGAAGGAACTTGCGACGTCTTGAAGGCGAACTAAAGCAACTTGAACAAGATATGTGGAATGAGAAGTCAGGAGCCCAGAGGGCTTCGATTCGGGAAAAACTCACGGACTATACTAATACGGCAGAATGTGAAGTCAAATTCCGAGGCAAATACTTTATTGCCTGTCGTTATGGGGAGGGCGAGAGACCCGGCAGGGCACTAGCGACTGAAATTCGGCAGCCCCGTTTCTCTAATTATATCCTAGACGTGGTAGACGGAGATGGGGTGCGTCACAGGGATAGTCTCGAAATCTTACATACGTTTACTGAATTCTATACGGGCCTGTATAGTTCTCGTCGTACTTCTCCCCCTGATCTCTCTCACTACCTTGAGGATGTTTCGCTGGGATGGCTGGGCGATCACCAGCGGGAATTCTTGGCGGCACCATTTGAGGATGATGAGCTTCGTGAAGCTATCATGCAGATGAAATCAGGGAAGGCACCAGGGTCCGATGGGCTCCCCATAGATTTGTACAAAACTTATATTGATCAACTACTCCCAGTGCTGAAAGAGGTCTACATAGAGTCCCAGGAATCTCAGATCCTTCCTGCATCGATGAGAGAGGCACTCATTACTTCGCTCCTGAAGCCGGGCAAACCTGTGGACCGCTGCAAGTCCTATCAACCCCTCTCTCTCATCAACAATGACGCAAAAATTCTCGCCAAATTACTGGCCAATCGCCTAAGTCTCCTGATAGAGAAACTGGTTTTGCCGGACCAAGCCGGATTCATCCCTGGCAGGGCAAAATCTCATAATCTCCGGACGCTTTTTTCTATTCTACAAAACGTAGACCCACAACTGGCACTAGTGGTGGTCTTCCTGGACGCCACGATGGCCTTTGACTCGGTAGAATGGGATTACCTATTTACTATACTTCAATGTATGGGGCTTCCCATAGGTTTTTTAGCCTGGATTTGGCTCCTCTATACCTCCCCGAAGGCGAAAGTACTGATCAATGGACATGTCTCTCCCTCGATCTCTCTCTCCCGAGGCACCCGGCAAGGATGCCCGTTATCTCCTCTCCTATTCGCCCTTGCCATAGAACCCCTAACAGCCAAGCTCCGGCAACACCACCAGGAAAAAGCCCTTCGCTGCTTTCTTCGCCCAATCCTCATTTCCCTGTATGCAGATGATGTTACCCTATATATCAAAGAACCGCAACAGAACCATAACCCGCTCCTTTGGGAGTTTGTCAGGTTTGGTGGCCTTTCCGGCATCCACATAAACTGGACCAAATCTCAAATCTTCCCATTAACTACTTCAGTTACACCGTTTGACACAGATTTTCCAATTGAATGGTTCTCTACTGAAGTAAAATACCTAGGGATACACGTCACTGCAGACCGCGAGGAACCGATGAGGCTAAATTACGGGTGAACGTTAGATCATATTACTGGCTGCATAACTAGGTGGAATGCACTCCTCCTCACTATGGCAGGCCGTATCTCCCTTATTATAATGGTGGTGCTCCCCAAATTTTTTTATCTATTTTTAAACATCCCATATGACCCAGGACGGCATTTTTTCTCCTCTCTCCGTGCAGAGCTGATTAGATTAGTGTGGGGTGGCAAGCAACCGCGCATACAGTGGAACACGCTCATGCGACCATACTCCCAGGGGGGCTTTGATGTTCCGAATTTTGAATTGTATTACATATGTGCCCAAGCACATTATGCTCACCACTGGTTCCACCCTCCCAGGTATACACCTCATGTTGCGACTGAACATTGGCTTGCAGACCCTATCCCGCTTGATGGGGTCATATTGTCCACGGTCGCGTCGCGTGAACCCTGCCCGTCCTCCGTAGACTGCACGGTTAAAGCATGGAATCGCATTGCGGGCCGTCTACAGGCACCCTTTTTATACTCCCCACTACTCCCACTTACATATCATCCGAAGATGCCACTACTGCAAGAAGGTGTGTTTAAAAGAGTCAAAACTACACCCAAACTCCAATGTTGGGGCGACCTATACTTAAACGGCAAATTTCGTACTCTCCAACAAATATATTCAGACCCTCCGCCATGGAGACTTTCCTTTATGTCCGATTACGTCATGGGCTAAAAGATTGCACTACCGTATACCCTTTGGAGCCCTCGTTGGTAGCCCCTTTGCACCACATACTACGTGCGAACACTTCTTCTCATCTGGTGTCTACACTTTATCATAGCCTATATACCGAAGCCGAGTATCCTCTTTGTGCAGCTCGGGATAAATGATCGGCTGAACTGGGACAAGACATCACCGATTCACAATGGGCGTTCTGTTGTAAACAAACTGAACAGGTCTCCTCCAGTAGTCGACTACGCATCACTCACTACAAATTCTTACATCGTAGTTATTATACCCTGGTTAAACTACACAAATTTGGGTTGCGTGACACAAACCGATGTGACAGATGCAAGGCAGAAGCTGCTGACTTCCTCCATCTAGCTTGGGGGTGTTTCACCGTTCACAACTATTGGCAACAAGTGTTCACAGCGTTAGATCTCATGACTTCCATGTCTCTCTTGAGGTCTCCTCTTTTGGCTTTACTCGGATATACAGAGCAGATACCAGTAAAGTATCGTAAATTTGTTTCATTTAGCCTAGTTTTGGCTAGACGGCGGGTGGCCTATAGGTGGGGTCGAGGAAGGGCACCCAAATTCAAGGAATGGATTGGGGACATGACACTATGGCAGGACCAAACATGTACATATGCTGAGCTTCTCCCAGCCTCATCACGCCCCCGAGATATCTGGGGCCCACTCCAGTCGTACCTCCTGGATCATCCTGCAGACATCGGTCATGATTCCTGATCCCCACCCTAATTATTATGTATTAAGGCCTAAACACTACATGGTATGGAATATTGCTCATGCTCTTGTGTATATTGCTTCTTTTTAATTACACACTGGGATGTGGTGTTCCTAACATGTGAAATTCATGCAAGATGCTATTGATATGAAAACTGTTTCAGATACTTGCCTTATGTGCACTTATGGATTTGATGTCGCTGTGCTGCATGCCACTTTCCCTGGACTGTCCTGATAATGCTGGTTGTCTAATGCATCTGCTGTATTCCGTTTATGTGAAACATCAATAAAATAAAGGTTTAAAAAAAAAAAAAAAGAATTGAGTAAAGAAATGGGGTGGTAACAGGAGGGTTGCCGTTTAACTCCCTTTTTAAAGATTGGAACAATGATGGCCTCTTTCCAAGAATCCTGAAACGGGCCTTTAACAATAGCTTGAATTATCTTAGTCACTAGTGGCCCCCAGAGCTCAATGATACACTCATCTAAGTCTCTGACCATTTATTAGTGGAAATTATCAAGGACAATCTCCTGTATTTGGTATGAAAGAGATAATACTGCTATGATTGCAATTTTCTGGAGCTTTTTCTCGCAAGGTCCCTTGAAGCTCCCAGCCAGTCCGGATCCGGTGAGGGTTCGCCGGCTTGCCTTTCGACGAACTCCCGGTCAACTTCCCTCGAGCGGACTTAGAAACTTTTTCGTTAGCGCTTCAGCGGGGCAACTCAGGAGCCCAGGCCGACACGCGATGGAAGACAGGCGGCTTGGCTCTCGCGGTTGCTCCCGGTCGACTTTTCTACGAGCGGACTTAGAAACTTTTCTGGAGCTTTTTCTCGCGGGGTCTCTCGATGCTCCTCATGTAGCCGGATCCGGTGAGGGTTCGCCGGCTTCAGATTTCTTCTACTCCCGGTCAAACTCTGGAAGTCGGACCGACGGAGCTTTTAGCGGGACGAACCTGGATGGTTTGGCCGACTCGCGGTTGAAGGCAGGCGGCTTGGCTGACCAGGTTGAGTCGGTCCCTCTATGGAGCTTTTTTTCAAAGTTCCTCCAAAGTTCTCCAAACTTCTTGAACTTCTTCCTGAAGTTCCTCAAAGGGTCCCAAAGTGTCTCAAACTCACTCCAAGGGTCTGGAAGCTCCAAAATGGTCCTTGAAAGTTGAGGTCTTCAGTTCCCACAATCCACCTGGACGTCACCCTTACAAATCCACTGGTAGTTCCCCAAGGTGTAGATTTAGTTGGTGATGTTCCAGATGAGCTCTTTTAACCTGTCTCTTTCAGGGAGTCCACTCTTTAGTTCCTTTTCAGCAAAATAATCCACAGGGCTGTAGTTTCAGATGGTGCAGTTTTCAGAGGTCAGGCCTTAGAAATCTTTGCACAGCAAAATCTTCTCAGCTTGGCAAGTCTTGCTTCAGTAAGTTTCAAGCAGCAGATCTGGAGGGCTCTGCCCCTCTCAGATACTTATTCCATGTTCTCTGGGTCAGACAGGAGGTCACTCCTGACCAATGGGAGCAGGGTAACTCCTCAAACATATGACCACTTCCTGTAGAGTGTGCCATTATTTTGTCCCAGAGTGCATCAAATCTTCCAAATCCATAATGGCAGAATTTCCAGCAAGGAGGCAAGAGCTGGCTAAACACCCCCCTAGGATGGCTAATTTACTTAGACTCTCCCCCTGCATCTGCTCATACCTTCCCTAATCCCCCATCTGCCTGAGGGATAAAGTTCAGAGTTGTAAACTGACACTGGGTTCTGCTTTTCCCTTTGAAGCCCATGGTTTACGACCCCTCCCCCTGGCCTGGCATTCCTGTGGACCAGCACACTGCCCTCCCAGCCCAGCTGCATAACCCCAGGGGCTCTTTGTCACCTCTCCAGGCAGGCTGGCTAATCCACTTAACTCTGACCAATCAGGGCAGACCACTGGAAGGCTGGATTTGGACTTACAAACAAGAAAGTCTTATAACTTCTTGTATGTACACTTTAGGAGAAATTCAACAATATGCTATTGTTGGATTTAGCATTACTATTCTGAGAAGTCTTTGAACGGTAGCTCTATCTCCTTCCTATCAGGAGTTATTATTTAATAACTTCCTGCAATGTTAACTTATGTAACTGGGGATTTGCATTGGGAAAAATGACTTGGGCCATTTTTCCAGCACCAGGACTTACAAAAACACATTTTATAAGTACTTGCCTTATATCTACAGGAACCCCACCCCATGTGCAACTAGGGGAGACTGTAGGGGTTCTGAATCTGCAAAAATATTGCAAATCCTCACTTCACACTGCTCCTGGCATCAAATTCGAATTTGGGCAGCACTTTACCACAATGTGGGAGTGAAATGTGAAATTTCACTTTACCCAGGCATATAAAAACTCATTTTATAAGGGTGCACCTTATAAATATCTGACTCCCCACCCCTGGGATACATAGGGGAGACCCTGGGGGTCCCTAATATGCAAAAACATTGTAGGTTATCCATTTTTAAGTGCCCCTACCACCAAAGTCGAGTTTGGGCACAATTTACTTTTTAAAAGCAGTCCTGGCACCCAGAGCTGCTTTTAAACTGACCTCAGGCTTCAGCAGTGCACACATGCAAGTGCAAAAAGAGCTGCTGGCCTCTAAACTGCCATGCCCCAGGGTACTGGGGACTTCTAGGTAGTTTCAATCCCCTGCCCTATTATATACTAGGGGCTTATGGGGTAGGTCATGCCAATTACAGGGGTACCCCACCATACCATTGTGTACCCTAGTGTATGTTAGGTGTTTTAACTGTATTCTAATGTGTTCCTTTCAGCTTGGCACTGGCCCTGGGCCTGGTTAGGCAGAGTCCAGGGTCAGTCACAGTCAGTTACCACCAAGACCAGTCAGCAAAAAGTTGGGGGTGCCCAGGGCACAGGATGACTTTGCAACACTGCCCCAGTATATCATATTCTCATCATACTCTTCCTTCGATTTCCATGCATGCTCCCTCTCGTAGTGGCCCATAAACAAATTCGCATATGAGGGAGCAATTCTTGAACCCATGGCCGTTCCTGTAACTTATTGAAAAAGGTCCTTCCTATAGAAGAAAAAGTTATTCTTGAGCACCAATTCTACTAAGTCGAGAATCATATTAGAATGTTGTAGATAGCTGGCTGATTTTGTGTATAGAAAATATTTAACAGCCTCTATTCCTTTCTCATGCTCTATACTGGTGTAGAGACTGTTCACGTTCATGGTTACCATGTACATATGTTCCTCCCACCTTATGTCTCTCATTTGTTTTAGAAAATCCTTAGTATCTTTTATGTATGAAGCTAGTGTCTTAACAAATGGGGCCAAGTACATATCTACATATTCTGAAATATGTTCAGTTATACTGCCTGTTCCTGAAATTATTGGTCTTCCTGGAGGTATCCTTCCTCCCTTATGTATTTGGGTAAAAAATAGATTATTGACACTCTAGCATTCTCCACCCACATGTAATTTTACTCCTCTGTGTCCAATAATTTTTTATCCACATACCTTCGGAGTTTCTTTTTAATCAGATCTTTAACTCTGACTAGATGTGTCATGGTTACCTTTTCATAACGTTTTGGGTCTCTCAACTGACGCAATGCCTCGCTGTGATAATCAGAGTGATTAAGTATCACAACATTGCCCCCCTTGTCTGCTTGTCTAATAATAATGGATTTGTCATCAATCAAGTCTTGCAATGCTTTGAATTCTTCTTTATTCAAATTGTAAATATGTTTCATTGGTACATGTTTGTCAAAGTCACACATCACAAGGTTCGTGAAAACATCCAATACATTATCTACTTTCATGGGTGGTACAAAATCTAGATTTCGGTTTCAAAGTGCTAGTCAAACTGCTAATTTATTCAACCATTATTTAGCTTTTCATTTTTTAATTTTAATTTTGTGGTAGTGAAGGCTATTTAGAAAAAACTTTAAACTGGCAAATCGCTCAAAAGCTTAAACGCTTTACAGGTATCTGTATGCAAGATACAACAAAATGCAGCTAGGGTAGTCAAGTTATACATTTTGCTATCTGATATCAGGTCTAAGCACAGAAATAAGGTGACATAATATATTTATTTGCGACTCTGTTCCTATTCTAGACCCGTATCAAGGGGAACGTGACCACTAAAAAACAATATCCAAGGTGAAGAGACAAAACATTGGGCTGAAATTAGGATAAGGCTAAACGCCCAACACCACGAGGCAAGGTGAGAATGGTGAAAAGAAGATACTTTTCAAGACTAAATAGAGTAGAATTTCAGTCCTCTTTCAATATTTAAAAATATTCCCCTCTCTTTTTATCATGCAGATTAACAATTCCAATAACTGAGGAAAAGGTTCTGATGCAAATTAATGACAGTGAAGCTCTTTAATTTAGGAGTGCAAGGTAATTGTTGAATTTGTGATCAGCACAAACAAGTCTTTATTTCAAGTAGCTCTTTGCACAGTGGGTGTTTTTTACATTTTAGGTTGTCTAAATTGTACTGTTATCAAGGCTCGTCATTATGAGGGAATATCGGATTAACTTGTAACTGTTTAGCACATGTACTCTTTGTAGTCAGAAAGTGAATATGAAAGTAACTTTTGAGTTTAGTATGTAGTGTGTTGTTAAATAGGATTATGATTGTTTGTAACTTTAGATGAGTGTAATTGATGTTAAATTTATGTTTGTAACAGCCCTGAAGAAGCGCAGTGAAGCGCGAAACACGTGTTGGCTGTTTTCTGTGGCTGCTTATTGTATTAAAGACTACTTGGCTATATTGATGAAAAGAAAAAACTGAAGAAAGAATAAAAAGAAACTAAAGGAACCAAACAAGAAGAAGTCTGTTAATCATTGTTTTTTGCTGAAGTCTCAGTACTTTGTGTTATGTGAGGAGTAGGGGTTGTTGTGGATATATATATATATATATATTCACTGAAAAAACCATAGGTTTCAGGCACGTTATAGTTAGAAATTAGCATTTAAAAAACCTTTGAAATTCACAGAAAAAACCATAGGTTTCAGACACGTTATAGTTAGAAATTAGCATTTAAAAAACCTTTGAAATTCACTGAAAAAACCATAGGTTTTAGGGACAGTTATAGTTAGTTGGACATTTCACTCGTACAAAACCCGTGAAATTCCCCCGTTATAGTTAGTTCAGCTAACTATAACTCGCGCCCGCAATGCACTGCTGATGACGTCACATATTACATCACTCATGACATGGTCAGTGACATCACTGATGACATCACTGATGACATCTCAAATGACATCACTGATGACATCATGCAGTGACTGTGTGTTTCTATAAAGTTTAAATATGTTTAATATATATGCCAAGGTGTATTGAATAATGAGTGGGTGTATAAGTGTCTGGATGGATGATTTAGTAGGTGCGTGACTGACTCTATAAGTGAGTGATTAAACGTATCTTACTAAATGCATGGGTTAGTGACTAAACTGTGTGAATGTCTTTATCCGTCTGTCTGTTGGTGTGTAAGTGGCTGCATGGGTTTGTAAATAGCTACTGTCTATGAGTTATTGATTGGTTGTCTGAGTATCTGTATGGGTGCCTGAGTGTTTGTGTGGATGGGGTGTGTGTGGCTGCACATAGATGTATCAGTGGGTGATTCACTGGGTGCATGGTTTCAAGAGTGCATCTGTGATGGACTGTATGGGTGGGTGAGTGTGTGTATGGGTGTGTTAGTGAGTGAATGTATATCTGAGTGGTACATGTGTGAGTAACTACATATGTGAAAGGCAGTATATATGTGTGTTCGAGTATATAAATAGCTTTAAGCGAGAGTGTGTGATTGTGATTGAGAGAGTGACTGTATGGATGAGTGTGTGCTTGTATCAGTGATTGTATAAGAGCGTAAGATTGTGCTAGTATTTGTATGAGTAAGTGAGCTGGTGTGTGTATAACTGTATAGGTGAGTAAATGGCAGTGTGATTAATTATTTGCATGACTGACTAGGTGTGTGAGTACCTCTATGGATGAGTGGCGGTGTGTGAGTGTCTATGTAGGTGTATGAGTGCATATGATAGTCCTGTACTGAGTGACCGTAAGCATGAGTGACTGTACGGGTGAGTGAGTGGATGTGTGTGTAGACCTAAGAATCAGTGAGTGGGTATGTAGTTATTGGTGTTGGAGTGTCTATGGTTTTGAGAATGGCAGTCTGTAATTTACAGTGGGTGTATCAAAAGTTATATTAGGGTGTGAGAAGATGAATGAAATTATCACATGGATGATGTCATCATTGATGTCATTTGAGATGTCATCAGTGATGTCATCAGTGATGTCACTGACCATGTCATGAGTGATGTAATATGTGACGTCATCAGCAGTGCATTGCGGGGGCGCGAGTTATAGTTAGCTGAACTAACTATAACGGGGGAATTTCACGGGTTTTGTACGAGTGAAATGTCCAACTAACTATAACTGTCCCTAAAACCTATGGTTTTTTCAGTGAATTTCAAAGGTTTTTTAAATGCTAATTTCTAACTATAACGTGTCTGAAACCTATGGTTTTTTCTGTGAATTTCAAAGGTTTTTTAAATGCTAATTTCTAACTATAACGTGCCTGAAACCTATGGTTTTTTCAGTGAATTTCAAAGGTTTTTTAAATGCTAATTTGTAACTATAACGCCCCTAAAACCTATGGTTTTTTCAGTGTATTTCAAAGGTTTTGTAAATGACAATTTTTAAATGTATTAATTGTTATATTTATTTTTTTGATACTGATTTACTACATTTTTTAAAACTATTTATTTTTAGATATTTTATTTATTAAATTACATTGTAATTACATTATACATTACATTACAAAATATACTTTCTCAGAATGAATTACTTTAGTTTAAATAGTTTGCAAATAGGCAATAGAGTTTTAAGTACAGTAGTTACAGTTGTTGCAATGGGCAACACAATTTCAAACACAATGCAACATTGAGCTCAATGTGAATTTCTAGTTAAATGCAATTAGTTACTTTATGGATTACTTTTCTAACCACAGGACTGGATCCTAGATTCAGTCCTGGGACATCTCCTGTAAACAGTTGAGTAAAAGCGTTTTGGTTACAGTAGTGATTTTTAAGGAATATTATTGTATTTTAAAAGTTGACACTTAGAAACTTTTTCACATAGAATCACCAATGTTATCCTATGGGAGGAAATTCACTTAGCAGGTAAGTAGTGTTATCGTTACTTTTTCTTACTCAGTGTTGGATCCTGGATCCAGCACTGGTGCATCTCCTGTAAACAGTTGAAAGAATGCGTTTAAGTCATACAGGCGATTTTTAAGGAATATTTGTAGTTTGTGAAAATCAACACTTTGAAACTTTTCTGCTGAAAACCAGACAATGGATTCCTATGGAAGGAAATATAAGTTACTGGTAAGTACGGTTAGAATTACTTTTCAGGGTCAGTGCTGGGCTAAAAGATGCAGCACTGGGTTCTCTCCTGATAACAGGTGAGTAAATCGGAATTCGTAGTTCGGTTGATTTTAGAGGAATATTATAAAGTTCCAAAACTCCACACTTAGAAGAATTTCCAAGTGAAACCAGTCAATGTTAGCCTATGGAAGGAAATTCAAGTTGCTGGTAAGTACGGTTAAAATTACTTTTCAGGATCAGTACTGGGCTGAAAGATGCAGCACTGAGGTCTCTCCTAATAACAGGTGAGTAAATCGGAATCCGTATTTCGGCTGATTTTAGACGAATATTATAAAGTTCCAAAACTGCACACTTAGAAGAATTTCCAAGTGAAACCAGTCAATGTTAGCCTATGGAAGGAAATTCAAGTTACTGGTAAGTACGGTTAGAATTACTTTTCAGGACCAGTACTGGGCTGAAAGATGCAGCACTGAGGTCTCTCCTGATAACAGGTGAGTAAATCGAATTCGTATTTCGGCTGATTTTAGAGGAATATTTGCACAATGGTGAAGGGAGGGGCGGGGCCTGAGGTGACATCTGTGCAAACGCGCCCCGTGGCGCGTTTTAAGTTGGGGGATTAAGTCCCCTTGAATCATGAGGGTCCCTGGGGGCCAACAAGCCCACCAGGAACCTCCAGTATGCGCCAGGGGGCTGCGTTGCAGAGACGTGTACAGAGGGCACACCCCTTTTTACACCTCTCTGCAATGCAGCTCTGTGGCGCTTTCTGGACTGTACCTGTTGGGCTAGTTGGCCCCCAGGGACCCTCAGGATTGAAGGGGATTTAATTCCCCATCTTAAAATGCGCCACGGGGCCTGTTTGCACACATGTCACCTGAAGCCCCGCCCCCTCCCTTCACCACTGTGCAAACGCGCCCCGTGGCGCGTTTTAAGTTGGGGGATTAAGTCCCCTTGAATCCTGAGGGTCCCTGGAGTCCAACTAGCCCACCATGTACTTCTAAAAAGCGCCACAGAGCTGCGTTGCAGAGAGGTGTAAAAAGGGGCGTGGCCTCTGTACACCTCTCTGCAACGCAGCCCTGGCGCATACTGGAGGTTCCTGGTGGGCTAGTTGGCTCCAGGACCCCCAGTATTCAAGGGGAATTACTTCCTTCTTAAAACGCGCCAGGGCGCGTTTGCAAGTACTGCAGGGAGGGGGGCGGGGCCTCCGGCACGATGTCGGTCGATTTTTGTTTTAAAAAAAAAAAAAATTTAATGGGAGGGGGGCTGCGTGGCCCCCCTTCCCTTGGCCACTTTTGGCCCCGGGGACCCCATCCCCCGGGGCCTGAGCATTTTTTTTTTTTTTAAATTAAAAAAAAAAACGGGAAGGGGGCCGCGTGGCCCCCCTTCCCTGGGCCTGTATTGGCCCCGGGGACCCCATCCCCCGGGGCATGCCCTCGATTTTTATGTTTTAAATTTGGAGGGGGCTGCGTGGCCCCCTCCTCAGGCCATTTAAGGCCCCGGGGACCCCATCCCCGGGGCCGGCCTTGCCCCTTTTTTAATTTTTTTTTTATTTGGGGAGGGGGCTGCGTGGCCCCCTCCTGGCCACTATGGCCCCGGGGACCCCATCCCCGGGGCCTGGCCTCTGGTTGGGGACTGTGGGGGGTCCCCAATCCCCCCACAGTCCCGCCGGCTCCCCGTGTCCTACGGGAGCCGGCATTGCTTTCCACATGGGGAGCAGCTAACATGCTGCTCCCCATGTGGAAAGCAATTGTTTGCATTTTGAAAGAGAGAGCAGGTTTCCTGCTCTCTCTTTCAAAATGCAAACCAAGTTTGCTATGACAGGATGGGAGCCTCGCGGCTCCCGTCCTGTCATAGCAAACTACAGTGTCCCGGGGGTAGGCACCCCGGGACACTGCAGGAGCCGGCCCTGGGGGTTGGCGGTCCCCAGGGCCATCAAGGGCTCCAGGAGGGGGCCGCACAGCCCCGGGAGGTGGTGGTCCCGGGGCGTGTGGGGGGCTGGAGCCCCCACACAGGTTAACATTTTTTTTTTTAAAAGAAGCCCCGGGGAGGGGGGCTGCATGGCCCCCCTCCCTGGCCACTTATGGCCCCGGGGACCCCATCCCCCGGGGCCTGGCCTCTGGTTGGGGACAGTGGGGGGGTCCCCAATCCCCCCACAGTCCCGCCAGCTCCCCGTGTCCTACGGGAGCCGGCATTGCTTTTCCACATGGGGAGCAGCTAACATGCTGCTCCCCATGTGAAAAGCAATTAGTTTGCATTTTGAAAGAGAGAGCAGGTTTCCTGCTCTCTCTTTCAAAATGCAAACCAAGTTTGCTATGACAGGATGGGAGCCTCGCGGCTCCCGTCCTGTCATAGCAAACTACAGTGTCCCGGGGGTAGGCACCCCGGGACACTGCAGGAGCCGGCCCTGGGGGTTGGCGGTCCCCAGGGCCATCAAGGGCTCCAGGAGGGGGGCCGCACAGCCCTGGGGAGGTGGTGGTCCCCGGGGCTTTGGGGGTCCGTAACGGACCCCCATATTCAAATCTTTAGTGCCCCGGGGAGGTGGCGGTCCCCGGGGCGTGTGGGGGGGCTGGAGCCCCCCACACAGGTTAACATTTTTTTTAAAAAAAGAAGCCCCGGGGGGTGGCGGTCCCCGGGGCTGCGGGAGGGCAAAGAGCCCTCCCGCACCATTATTTTCTTAAGCCCCGGGGGTGGCGGTCCCCGGGGCTTGGGGGCCTTAGAGGCCCCCACATTAAATTTAAACCCCCACCATGCCCCCGGGACTTGGCCCACCCGGGGCAAATTAACATCGAAGCGCGGAGACCAGCGCTTCGATTCCTTCGGCAGGATCCGCGCACCCTGAGCGCATCCTGCCGATTTAAAAAAATGCTTTTTCTACCCAGGGGGTCCTTGTGGGACCCCCTGAGCAGACCTAGGGGGTCAGGGTGTTTCTACCCTGCCCCCTTTGTGCGTTTTGCGCACTTGTTTTTGTGCCTCGGTTCTACCGAGGGACAAAATGGCTGCCAACACTTCCTGATTCGGAATGTTGTCAGCCAGCTGACAGCCAATTAGCATGCAGCTCGTGATCGGGACGGTGCGCGCAGGGTGCGCTGAGGGTACGCGGACCCTACTCGGCCATAGATATATATGTGACTTTACTTTTGATTTTCTCAGGAACTACTGAACGGATTTACACCATTTAACAAAAAGGGTTCTTTCTGAACCAAGAACTACCTCTTTGCCAAATTTGGTGTAATTCCGTTCAGCAGTTCGGGCTGTAGCCGTGGCTAAATTTTCCTATGGGAAAATGAATGGGGAAAACACGTTTTGGGACCCCCCTTTTTTCTCGGCCCCCGCTTGACGAATCACCCCGAGACTTTCAGGGTAGGAGCGGACCTGAGCGGGCCATAAAGTTTGAAAATTTCGCGAAGATTCGTCAACCGGCAAGAGAGTTATTTCAAATAGAATGTCGCGGATTTCCTATGGAAAATAGGTCCTAACTATAACTATCTACTGGCGACCGCCAGTAGTATATATATATATATATATATATATATATATATATATATATATATATATATATATATATATATATATATATATATACAAACACCAGTCCCGGTCGTTGCAAGGCTGTCTCAGTGGGCGGTCCAAGTTAAGGTTACCGGGTAGTATATATATATATTCACAAGCAAGCCTCCGATCACAGGAACCCCCAACCCTGCAGGGCGGCCTCGTAACAATGGGCACGGAGATGCCCATCCATTAACCTCAGAAAACAACAGCGAGGCCCATTACCGGAGTGAAAAGCGTTTAATCACAGGTAAGGTAGCGCTAGGAATTCTCCATTATCCTTACGCGTTTCGGCAGTAGTGCTGCCTTGGTCACAGGAGGAGAAACAAACAATGTCCCATACGTAAATGCGCACCTTTTAAAACTCAAAAAGTCACGTGACTGTTATTTCAGAATACAGTTCCCACAATGCCTCGTACTCATAGTCAAAATTTCACTGCTGGAATCCCAATGGTTCCTAGTTCACTTTGAATTACATAGTTCGTTTCCAAAGTGCAGGCAAAGTTAAAATGGCTTTTAGTTGTCAGTCAAGTGATCATTGTTACCTTCGCAGATGCTTAGTTTTTCCAGTAGCCTGTGACAACGCCTTGCTCCGGCACGATCAGAACAGGGAAATTCCCCATTCTGAATCCCTTCCTCTTTCGCTGCAACTTCATTGCATTAGCATTCCCTTGTCTAGGTATGCAGCGTCGAGTGGGTCATGCTCCAGATTAGAAATTCACAAGCAAGCCTCCGATCACAGGAGCCCCCAACCCTGCAGGGCGGCCTCGTAACAATGGGCACGGAGACGCCCATCCATTAACCTCAGAAAACAACAGCGAGGCCTATTACCGGAGTGAAAAGCGTTTAATCACAGGTAAGGTAGCGCTAGGAATTCTCCATTATCCTTACGCGTTTCGGCAGTAGTGCTGCCTTGGTCACAGGAGGAGAAACAAACAATGTCCCATACGTAAATGCGCAGTCAGAAAGTGAATATGAAAGTAACTTTTGAGTTTAGTATGTAGTGTGTTGTTAAATAGGATTATGATTGTTTGTAACTTTAGATGAGTGTAATTGATGTTAAATTTATGTTTGTAACAGCCCTGAAGAAGCGCAGTGAAGCGCGAAACACGTGTTGGCTGTTTTCTGTGGCTGCTTATTGTATTAAAGACTACTTGGCTATATTGATGATAAGAAAAAACTGAAGAAAGAATAAAAAGAAACTAAAGAAACCAAACAAGAAGAAGTCTGTTAATCATTGTTTTTTGTTGAAGTCTCAGTACTTTGTGTTATGTGAGGAGTAGGGGTTGTTGTATATATATATATATACTGGTCAATCAGATTGAGATAAGATATTTTGCGACATTTGCACTTGCACACTTGCACTTTTTTCAAGGGTTATCAACTACAAGAAATGACATTAAGTCAAAATAAGATAAGCCTTGTTAGGTTCATTATGAATTTTTAGTATTTTTGCACATGTAAATATGTCATTTTAACACTATTGGTAGCACTTTTTAGTATTGTTATTGGTTTGTATATGGTCTAGATGACAAGAAATACATTTATTGTATCCTAAAGCATTCATGCAATCATTGTTGTAAATATCATGGTTATTTTAAGAATTTATTGTATTTTTATAAAAAAATTATGAGGGTAAAACAACACATATTAGGTTGATTTGCTCAAATGCATTTACGCATATATTGTTAACAAGGATACAAACAATGTAACATAAATGTCTTTTCTATGTCTATTGTCGTGACCAGTGCACACTGTCACTTTAAATTGGAATCCCACAAGCTGTAGCGCTGTCATGTGATCAAGGCAGGGATCTGCCGAAACGCGTCATGGCGGATTAGTTCTTCGGTGTAATAAACTAAAATTACACAAAATCTGGGTCTACTCTCGTTTATATTCCTACGGAGAGGATTTGCTATACAAACGAGCAACTTACATATATATATATATATATATATATATATATATATATATATTCACTGAAAAAACCATAGGTTTCAGGCACGTTATAGTTAGAAATTAGCATTTGAAAAAACATTAGAAATTCACTGAAAAAACCATTTTAGGGAAAGTTATAGTTAGTTGGACATTGCACTCGTACAAAACCCGTGAAATTCACCCATTATAATTAGTTCAGCTAACTATAACTCGTGCCCCCGCAATGCACTCTCGCTTCAATGAAGCAAAGCAGTTTGCAATGACAGGGCGGGAGCCGCGAGGCTCCCGCCCTGTCATTGCAAACAGCAGTGTCCCGGGGGTGGGCACCCCGGGACACTGCAGGAGCCGGCCCTGGGGGGTGCCGGTCCCCAGGGCCATCACAGGCTCCAGGAGGGGGGCCGCGCGGCCCCCCTCCCAACATTTTCAAAGCCCCGGGGAGGTGGTGGTCCCCGGGGTACTGGGGGTCCGTAACGGACCCCATATTTAAATATTTAGTGCCCCAAGGAGGTGGCGGTCCCCGGGGCGTGTGGGGGGGCTCGAGGCAGGCTGTGGGACACTACAAATCACAGCAGGCATTGGGATATCTTATGGAGAAGCCCATTGGAGGGCGAATATTTAAATAAAGTGTCAACAGCTGCGCAAAGTAACAGAGTGGAGCCTATGATTAAGGGATGTTCCCGAAACGCGTCAGGCGTACTCGTATGGTTGAAGTGCTGGCTGTGCCTGTGGAAGATTGCGGCCCCCCGAGTGCACCCTCATGTGCTGAGCATCCGTTTACTGACGTTTTTCACGCCGGCTCCAGGCGTGGAGGGTTGCACCACCCTAGGGTTTGTGCAGGGGCCACGGGCTCGAAATTACGTCGACGCCATTGTGGGGAGGCTGAGCCATGGATTGTGGACACAACTGGCGCTTCACGGCTCATTCAGGGCCGATGTGATAAACACTAACCTATCCCATTGGGGCAAGAGGCAGGCTGTGGGACACTACAAATCCCAGCAGGCATTGGGATATCTTATGGAGAAGCCCATTGGAGGGCGAATATTTAAATAAAGTGTCAACAGCTGTGCAAAGTAAAAGAGTGGAGCCTATGATTAAGGGATGTTCCTAAAACGCGTCAGGTGTACTCATATGGTTGAAGTGTTGGCTGTGCCTGTGGAAGATTGCGGCCCCCCGAGTGCACCCTCATGTGCTGAGCACCCGTTTACTGATGTTTTTCACGCCGGCTCTGGGCGTGGAGGGTTGTACCACCCTAGGATTTGTGCAGGGGCCACGGGCTCGAAATTACGTCAACACCATTGTGGGGAGGCTGAGCCATGGATTGTGGACACAACTGGCGCTTCACGGCTCATTCAGGGCCGATGTGATAAACACTTACCTATCCCATTGGGGCAAGAGGCAGGCTGTGGGACACTACAAATCCCAGCAGGCATTGGGATATCTTATGGAGAAACCCATTGGAGGGTGAATATTTAAATAAAGTGTCAACAGCTGCGTAAAGTAACAGAGTGGAGCCTATGATTAAGGGATGTTCCCGAAACGCGTCAGGCGTACTCGTATGGTTGAAGTGCTGGCTGTGCCTGTGGGAGATTGCGGCCCCCCGAGTGCACCCTCATGTGCTGAGCACCCGTTTACTGAAGTTTTTCACGCTGGCTCCGGGCGTGGAGGGTTGCACCACCCTAGGATATGTGCAGAGGCCACGGGCTCGAAATTACGTCGATGCCATTGTGGGGAGGCTGAGCCATGGATTGTGGAAACAACTGGCGCTTCACGGCTCATTCAGGGCCGATGTGATAAACACTTACCTTTTCCATTGGGGCAAGAGGCAGGCTGTAGGACACTACAAATCCCAGCAGGCATTGGGATATCTTATGGAGAAGCCCATTGGAGGGCGAATATTTAAATAAAGTGTCAACAGCTGCGCAAAGTAACAGAGTGGAGCCTATGATTAAGGGATGTTCCTGAAACGCGTCAGGTGTACTCGTATGGTTGAAGTGCTGGCTGTGCCTGTGGAAGATTGCGGCCCCCTGAGTGCACCCTCATGTGCTGAGCACCCGTTTACTGATGTTTTTCACGCCGGCTCCGGGTGTGGAGGGATGCACCACCCTAGAATTTGTGCAGGGGCCATGGGCTCGAAATGACATTGACGCCATTGTGGGGAGGCTGAGCCATGGATTGTGGACACAACTGGCGCGTCACGGCTCATTCAGTGCCGATGTGATAAACACTTACCTATCCCATTGGGGCAAGAGGCAGGCTGTGGGACACTACAAATCCCAGCAGGCATTGAGATATCTTATGGAGAAGCCCATTGGAGGGCGAATATTTAAATAAAGTGTCAACAGCTGCGCAAAGTAACAGAGTGGAGCCTATGATTAAGGGATGTTCCTGAAGCGCGTCAGGCGTACTCATATGGTTGAAGTGTTGGCTGTGCCTGTGGAAGATTGCGGCCCCCCGAGTGCACCCTAATGTGCTGAGCACCCGTTTACTGATGTTTTTCACGCCGGCTCCGGGCGTGGAGGGTTGCACCACCCTAGGATTTGTGCAGGGGCCACGGGCTCGAAATTACGTCAACACCATTGTGGGGGAGGCTGAGCCATGGATTGTGGACACAAATGGCGCTTCACAGCTCATTCAGGGCCGATGTGATAAACACTTACCTATCCCATTGGGGCAAGAGGCAGGCTGTGGGACACTACAAATCCCAGCAGGCATTGGGATATCTTATGGAGAAGCCCATTGGAGGGCGAATATTTAAATAAAGTGTCAACAGCTGCGCAAAGTAACAGAGTGGAGCCTATGATTAAGGGATGTTCCTGAAACGCGTCAGGCGTACTCGTATGGTTGAAGTGCTGGCTGTGTCTGTGGAAGATTGCGGCCCCCTGAGTGCACCCTCATGTGCTGAGCACCCGTTTACTGATGTTTTTCATGCCGGCTCCGGGCGTGGAGGGATGCACCACCCTAGAATTTGTGCAGGGGCCATGGGCTCGAAATGACATTGACGCCATTGTGGGGAGGCTGAGCCATGGATTGTGGACACAACTGGCGCGTCACGGCTCATTCAGTGCCGATGTGATAAACACTTACCTATCCCATTGGAGCAAGAGGCAGGCTATGGGACACTACAAATCCCAGCAGGCATTGGGATATCTTATGGAGAAGCCCATTGGAGGGCGAATATTTAAATTAAGTGTCAACAGCTGCGCAAAGTAACAGAGTGGAGCCTATGATTAAGGGATGTTCCTGAAGCGCGTCAGGCGTACTCATATGGTTGAAGTGTTGGCTGTGCCTGTGGAAGATTGCGGCCCCCCGAGTGCACCCTCATGTGCTGAGCACCCGTTTACTGATGTTTTTCACGCCGGCTCCGGGCGTGGAGGGTTGCACCACCCTAGGATTTGTGCAGGGGCCACGGGCTCGAAATTACGTCAACACCATTGTGGGGAGGCTGAGCCATGGATTGTGGACACAACTGGCGCTTCACGGCTCATTCAGGGCCGATGTGATAAACACTTACCTATCACATTGGGGCAAGAGGCAGGCTGTGGGACACTACAAATCCCAGCAGGCATTGGGATATCTTATGGAGAAGCCCATTGGAGGGCGACTATTTAAATAAAGTGTCAACAGCTGCGCAAAGTAACAGAGTGGAGCCTATGATTAAGGGATGTTCCTGAAATGCGTCAGGCATACTCATATGGTTGAAGTGTTGGCTGTGCCTGTGAAAGATTGCGGCCCCCAGAGTGCACCCTCATGTGCTGAGCACCCGTTTACTGATGTTTTTCACGCCGGCTCCGGGCGTGGAGGGTTGCACCACCCTAGGATTTGTGCAGGGGCCACGGGCTCGAAATTACGTCAACACCATTGTGGGGAGGCTGAGCCATGGATTGTGGACACAACTGGCGCTTCACGGCTCATTCAGGGCCGATGTGATAAACACTTACCTATCCCATTGGGGCAAGAGGCAGGCTGTGGGACACTACAAATCCCAGCAGGCATTGGGATATCTTATGGAGAAGCCCATTGGAGGGCGAATATTTAAATAAAGTGTCAACAGCTGCGCAAAGTAACAGAGTGGAGACTATGATTAAGGGATGTTCCCGAAACGCGTCAGGCGTACTCGTATGGTTGAAGTGCTGGCTGTGCCTGTGGAAGATTGCGGCCCCCCGAGTGCACCCTCATGTGCTGAACACCCGTTTACTGATATATATATACATATATATATATATTGAGCATTAACAATCCAAGCTGGATCCCATAGGTTTCCTCTGGCATTACTTCCTGCTTTTACCATATATAATGAAGCCAGTCCTGAGAATGGATGCATCATAATGCATTGGAAGTTAATTGTCTTATCGTGTGTATTGCTCCTTCAGCTGCAATTTGTTCACTTTATTTTTCCTTTTCTCCACTCTCTATTCTGGACCTGCCTTGAATCTTTGAGCCTGGCTCTACTCAGGTTTGGGTAGTTCAGCGCTTAACCTGAATCACCGCCTCTGTTTCTTCTTTTGCTGCAAAAACCTGGAAGCTGGCTTCTTTTGCCTAGGGTTTTTTTTTCTGCCATCTTTTTTTCATGCTTTAGGACTAATTCTAGGAGATACTGTTCAGATTTCATGTCTGTACAGTGCAGGGTGGCACTGTGGCTACTTTAAAGGGTCAGTGGTCACCCTTAACTTAGTCAATCAAAACAAATTATAATAGAACAAATAATGTCCCAGCCCTAAACAAGAATTAACTAAGTGTCAGCACCCCTACCCTCTTGTAGATGATGTACAAATAGTGAGCATTGTTTGGATGTACTCTGTGTGTCATTATTCGGAAACATGGGTCATTGCATAGTAGCCAAAGGCTTTATCTGATCAATCCTCATCGTTTCTAAAAGCTCTCCACCGCTATTGCAAAGTAAGTCAATTAAGGACTGCAGTCTGGTATAATCTTTAACTTAACTTGATGTTGCTAATAAGCAAATTTAAATTTGTCAATTCATGTTTTTAATTATCATCTTTCTTTTCCTGTTGTGCTCAAAAATATTTCCCATATGTGAGACCTTCTCGTGTCTGCAATAGAAGCAACTCTTCGGTTGAATAATTCCACAGTCAACTGGATTAATGAGTTTTTGCTGAATTTGGGATACTGTCCAATCTTGCATTTTGTATATCAATCATCAATAAACTCTGGATCTCAGAATTCTATGTTAATCTCTTCAGCATGAAGTATTCCTCTTGACTTCAAGATTCTAATCACAAATAACTTAAGATCAGCATTGATTTTGGTTGTTTCTCTCACCATAATAATGTGTGTGATTTTACCTTGCTTGATTCTCAATATGTTATGAAATGTTGGTCCTGTGTATTAAGTGTCCTGTGAGCCTCCATCATTTGCCCTTTGATGTCTTTACCACCGATGTCATGTCTTTTCTTCTTCTTTCTGTGTTTCTGTAAACTGTTCGTTCAGTTAAGGAAATGGTTGGGTCACCCAGCAAAAAGAGTCATTAATGCCCACTCCTGTATAGTGAAGTTGATGGAGCATGATTATTTGAAAATGATTCTGCTTGATCAAATCCTGCTCGCTGCATGAGAAAAACTACCAAACGTACTTATGAAAACCGACTAATCCTGAGAGAGTCTTATAAAACTGCACCGTAAAAGCATGCAGAAGGGTTCTTTTTCTAAGTAAAACTGGTTTGTGATTGAGTCACTCATGACAGCGAGAGAAGAGAAGACCGCAAAGACTAATAATGTATTGTGGTAAATAATACAAAAGAAATAAACATAGTGCATGCTTTTAGAGAGTAACATTTGAAAAAAATACATTAATGAAAAGCTCTCTGCTATAATGTTTTCCTTTTACATGTGAAATATGAAATTACAGAGTGTTATTATGATTATTAGTGAAAATATGAGAATAATTAGTTGATGCTTTAATGAGCATTTCTTTCTTATTTGATTACATTTTCCTAAAACTGACTTAAAGTTAAAATGCTTTCATTAAGAAATGTGGTGGTTGGCTAAGCACCGAAGCGTAATGGCCGCCTAACGCTGTAGCTCCGTAAACCCTGTCCCCACACGCCTATCCGCCACACTGATCCGCTCCCCCCGAGGAGGAGAAAAGACACCGGAGGCATACCGGAGGGATTCCCTCGGACCCCGAAACCAGCGAACGTCTGTGCCCCGAGAAACCGGAGCAAACGGAGTGGGGCCTATCCGCAGCGCTGAAACCGGGGAGCACAGTGCCGGTGAGGCCGCGGCGGTGAGGGGACGGAGCCGCCTTTCCCGGCCGTAGCTACGAGCCTGGCGAAGGGCCCTGAGAATCACCCGCGCTCTGTGGCGGCATCGGCGGAGTGGGCGTCAGGCGGTCCAGGCAGGAAGCACCTGTAGCAGCCCTCACCGTCCCGAGGATCGACTCGGAGGCCTGAGACGCCATTGCTCCGCGGGGCAGGACCGGAGCACTGCGGCGTGACCTGGAGGTGAGGCGGGGGGCCCGAGTGTCTTGGGGCGGTGTCCCCGAGTGAAATCATCGGTGGACCTTGTCCTTTCCCCCCCCCCTCGCTGAAGTGTCCGCAACCAGCTGCGGGTCCTGTTTTCCCCCCCCCCCTCACTGGCATACTGTGAGGCGGCGCCGGGGACTCATAGCCACAGCCCAGTCGAAGAGAAGAGGAGAGTGTTTGAGCCGGCCGGCCCTGCGCCTATCACCAGTGGGCCTCTGCAATAGCTAGCAGGGTGAAGCGGGCGCTGGGCTCCCCCATATGGTGCCTCCTGAATCAGCGCTGCCACCATAAAGTGATCTGGGTGCGCGTGGACCACATACCGAGATCCTACAGTCGTGGGCCCCCTCCCCCGCCTACACCATTAGACTACTGGCCGGGCACATTACCAGTCGGCACCCCCCTGACTACCGGGGCCATAGACGCCTCGTTTAATTCCACCACAAGCCCTTTGTGCGACGAGGAGCGGACACAATGGAGAAAAGCAAGCCCCCAGGAACGAGAGGGTCTAAACCAACGCAGACCAATAAACTCGATCGATACACGATGCCCAAAGACATGCTGCAGGGCCGTCAATCCAGAGGCACACCCCTGGGGGACCCAGAAGAAGAGGAGCGAGAACTCTCCCTTAAAGACGTCATGGAGGCCATCACAAGCGTCAAGACCTCTCTTGAACATAAAATGGACACTATCGCGATTGACGTAAACCTAATAAGAGCAGACCTAGCCACATTTAAGGAAAAGGTCAAACAGGTGGAAATCGCTACGACCAGCCTGACGGGAGACGTCGCACAGCTCCAGGGGGAGGTCTCGGACCTACAGGATTTCCGTAAATTCACGGAAATGAAACTGGATGATTATGAAGGGCGCCTACGCCGCAACAACCTACGCATTCTGGGAGTTCCGGAACGGGCGGAGGGGCAATCTCCGGACCTCTTCGTGGAAGACCTTATCCTAAAGCACCTCCAACCCAAGGGCCTCAGCCGATTTTTTGTTATTGAGAGGGCCCACAGGGTACCGGGGGCGTCCGAAACCCGGGGCTCCTCCGCGCCCTATGCTGGCGAGAGTGTTGAACTTCCGGGACAGGGACGTAATCCTCCAAAATGCTAGGACAGGAGCTCCACTCCACTATGAAAACGCAGGCATCACCTTCTTTCCAGACTTTACACAGAGAGTGCAAAAGATGAGGCGCACCTTCCTTGTGGTGAAGAGGGAGCTTCGAGAGCGGGGCCTGAGGTACTCCATGTTGTTTCCGGCACGTTTGCGGGTCGAGGCGGAGGGGCGGACGTGGTTTTTCGAGCATCCTGAAGAGGCAGCTGACTGGCTTGAAAGCAGGAAGATCCCGGGCCCACCGGATAGTCATCCCAGAGAGGAGACTTCGCTGTCCCCTACAGGATGAGACACGGTGGTGGAGAGTGGATGTCACTGGGACATTTTGGCCCTTATCCGAGCTAGGTTAAGCACTGGGCGGCTGCGCATTTGATCTGGAGGGGACTTCTTCGGGACTGTTTAAACTCCAACCCTCGAGGGGTGCCTTTTCCTTGGGGTTACAGACTTTACTTTTTACAGGGGGCAGAGATACGGACAGCCACACCCCTATTTTTTTCTACCTTTAGTTTTTTGCTAGGGCGACAGGCACTCTGCAAGTTTGAAATGGGCAGTTCTACGCCCAGAGTGCAGGGCAGCAGGGAGGGGGTTGTTGGGTGGGGGAATTTTTGTTCATAATTTGTTGGAAATTTTGCATCGGTGTCAATTATGGTTTCTTCCACAGAGGGGATGTCGACTTTGTTCCTCCTGGCATTTTAAAATCTATCAAGTTGTACGACAGAGGTTATGGGGGACGGGACAATTAAGGTATTAAGTTGGAATGTCAACGGGCTTGGGGACAAGATTAAGCGGAGCATAGTTCTCCAGTACCTGAAACAGAGATCTCCAGATATTGTCCTGCTCCAGGAGACGCACCTGGTTGGTAATCTGTGTAAAGCAATGCATAGGGGAGGATATAAAATGGTAGCACACGCGGGGTTCACGTCTGGCTCCAGAGGGGTGGGCATTATGATGAAAAACACACTCCCCCTCGCTATAAGTTCCACATGGGCGGATGACCGGGGCAGATACGTTGGTATTACGGGAACTTGGGAGGGCCGTCTTATCTCTCTCATGTCCATCTATGTTCCGCCAGGCCTACAGGGCACCACCTTTGCGGACCTGGGTAAGGTCCTCCTCTCCATTCCAGACGGCCTTGTGGTCCTCGGAGGGGACTTCAATGCGGTGGTCTCGGGCACCCTGGACCGCCATCCCCCGCGTGAGGTGGGGTCCGCTTCCCGCTGGCTACCTGACTTCCTAGAAACTATGGGGCTAGTTGATGGTTGGAGAACTTACCATCCAGACCAGATACAACACACCTTTCACTCCGGGGCACACCATACCCTTTCCCGCCTAGACTACTGTTTGCTGCCAGCCGCACAAGCATCCCTCATACACGAAATCAAACATCTCGCGAGAGGCATCTCCGATCACTCACCGATATGGCTCCGCATGGTCCTCCATCAGAACAAAGTAGGAAGACTAGCCCCAATCAATCCCTGGTATCTCCACAATCCCAAAATCCGCACAGCCCTTATTGAAGCCATGGATAATTATTTCTTAGATAACGAAGGGACGGTCTCCTCATCCAAGTCCCTATGGGAAGCATTTAAGACTGTAATCCGGGGACAGGCGCTATCGCTGATCTCGGGTGCGAAGAAAGAAAAACAGAAAGAAGTTTTGGACATCAAGGCTGAAATCGATAGATTGGAGAGTGACCTGGAGTCTGGGGTGACGCCAGAGAAGCTTCACCTCCTGAGCCTGAAGCAGCACAGCTATAAGGCCTTAGTCACAGACAAAGCCAAAAACCTGGGGAGGGAGCGGCTGGGTAGACTCTACGACCTGGGTGACAAAGCAGGGAAGCTTATAGCATGGCTAGATAAACGGGAATGGGCGAGCAGGCTGGTGCCAGAGCTTAGAGTAAAAGGGGACATACCCGTCACGAATCCACAAGAGATAGTCGATAGCTTTGCCAGCCATTACCAAACGGTCTATACGACAGTGGCCCCCTATACGGAGGAGGACTCTCAAGAACTGTTGCATGACATCAAACTCCCCCGCCTCTCCTTAGAAAATCGGGATTTCCTGGACAGTGACTTGACCCCAGATGAGATAGCGCAATCGATCCGTTCATTAAAATCGGGAAAGGCACTCGGCCCCAATGGACTCCCCATCGAGCTCTATAAGCTGCGACCCGATAAACTCTCCCCCTACTTAAAATCTATGTTTGAGGAATCACTGGAGACGGGCATGCTGCCCAGGGAACAGAGGATAGCCACCATAGTTACCATCCATAAAGACGGGAAACCCAGAACAGACTGCAGTTCCTACCGGCCAATTTCCCTCCTAAACGCCGAACCAAAAATCCTCGCCAAGCTCCTGGCCAATCGCTTGGTCAAGGTCATTAGTGCCTTAGTACACCCAGATCAATCCGGCTTTATGCCGCACAGGAATTCACGGCCCTGAATCTGCGTCGAGTCCATGGGGTAGTAGCTAGAGCACATACTCTCCGAGAGCCAGCAATGATCGCGTCTCTGGACGCAACCATGGCATTCGACACTATTGAATGGCCTTACCTTTGGGCAGTATTGGCCAAAATGGGTTTCGGCCCTAACTACATAAACTGGGTACGACTTCTGTATAACGAACCCCTAGCCCAAGTGGTGGTCAACAATAAGTTATCAGCTACCTTCCAGCTGAGTCGGGGAACCCGAAAGGGCTGCCCGCTTTCGCCTCTCCTCTTCGCCCTGGCCCTGGAGCCTTTGGCAGCCTGGATCCGTAGAGATCCCAGGATACGGGGATTAGAATGGTCTCCCGGCTGGGAGGACCGAATCTCCCTCTACGCAGACGACCTGTTGCTTTATTTGGCCTCTCCTAGGAAATCCCTTATAGTGATCTTAGATATCCTGGCGGTATTCGGACGATACTCTGGATTCTCTATCAACTGGAGTAAGTCGCTTTTGTTTCCTCTGTGGGGCGATCCACCCGTCCCTCCCAAGAACTGCCCCATACAAATCAACACGGCAGGCTTCAAATACCTGGGGATTTTCATTTCGCTAGATCCCGCAATCCGGTATACTCAAAACCTTCTTCCCCCCTTCGTAAACTTAAAAGCGATATTGCCAACTGGAGGTCGCTACCCCTCTCCCTTCTGGGCAGAGCCGCCCTATTCAAAATGATGTCCCTGCCTAGATTCCTATACACCTTGCAAAACACCCTGGATCCTGTTCCCGCCAAATATTTCAAGGAAATTGAGGGCCTGCAGAGAGACCTGCTGTGGGATGGAAAACCTCGAATCGCCCTGACCAAACTAACACTGAATTGGTATGACGGTGGTATTAGCCTCCCAGATATCAAGAAATACTACTGGGCGGCTCACCTAGCAGCCATCAACCACGGCATGTATGGCCGTGCAGACGATCCCGGATACGCCATGGATAAATGGCTCCTCCCAGATGGTAATTATAACAGGGCGCTATACTCACGGCCCAGACGATACACCTTGACTGGCCCCACCAAACATTCTGTCCAGATCTGGCATGATGTTATCGCCTCACTGGGATGGAAAAACACGCTGACATTAGCCACTCCACTTTGGGACTCAGAAAGATTGGGCGACTTATGGAAATCGAAGGGCTTTGACAGATGGGACCTTATCGGTATCTCACACATTAGGGACCTTTGGGGGGCTGGAGGGTTAAATCCTTTGACACGCTCCAGGCGGACTACGATCTAGCAGCCACCGAGTATTTCCGATACCTGCAGGTCCTGCACTCACTGCAATCTTTGCTGCCCTAAGGGACGTCCCCTCCAGAGGCCTCTCCGCTGGAGGACAGAATATTAGACAACCACCTTCCCGAGAAAACCATCTCCCTGATTTACAAAAAGTTAATCAACAACATGGAGAGTCCCCTTCAATCACTCCGTGAGAAATGGACGCAGGATGGGGTGGAGGTGGATGATGAGGACTGGCAGCTGGCGGTGTCTTCCCCCAGGGAGGTTGCTATCCCGGCACGTTTGAGGCTGGTACAGCTTAAAATCCTCCACAGAATTTATATGACAGGACCCCGTTTGGTACACATGGGATGGTCAGATAATGGGAACTGTAGGCGGCAATGTGGTCACGTGGGGACATTCATACACATAATTTGGGAGTGCGAACATATCATATCCTTCTGGCTCAAGATCCATGACACTATTAATGCGGTACTACAGGTTCACCTCCGCCCGGAGGCACGACGATGCCTTCTCAATCTGTGGGAACCTACGGATCTCAACACAAATCAGACACGGTGGGCTACACTGGGGTTCATGCTGGCAAAACGCAACATTGCTCAACTATGGGGGGCCACACTATCACCCACACTGGCAGCATGGGAGAAGAACCTTGACTGGTGCATGTTTCGGGAGAAAACAGTCTACCTGGCAAGAGGATGCCCCAAAAAATGGTCTCGGATATGGAGCCCCTGGAATACCTACCGGGGAGAGATCTGTATGCCTCCTGATTGTCCCGAACAAAATGACCCCCACACCCTGTGACATTCCTCTATCATGTAGAAAGCCGACGTATTTCCTCCTGTACCGACTGTAATGTATGATTTGGCGAACCCTCTGTAATGTTTATTGGAACCGATGTATGTTTAATAAAAAGAATTATTAAAAAAAAAGAAATGTGGTGGTTCGCGTTATTTGCTGTGTAGGCCTCAATTTTCATTCTGACTTTCTCCATTGCAGGCATCAGTAATTTATTTTGTCCATCATTATTTCCTTTTGCACTGGAAAGGCTGACTTGGTTATTTTAGCAGCAAATGTTGTTACAGAAGTTTAGGTGAAGGTATTTTGGGCATGTGATTTCGTTGAATTCCGAAGCCAGAAGGTTAAGAAACGGCTTCCACACCTCCTTAAATGCGTCTTCCGAATTTGTCAGTGTGGCATTGATTCGTTCCATCCCCAGGACAAACCACAGTCTGTGTAGCAACCCTAGGAACGTTGGTGGTGTTGGCGTTCCCCAATGCGACAATACGTTCTGGATTGCTGCGCCTAGTGCGATGCCCATCTGCCGCCCCTTCCGGGATTTTAATGGGTAAGTCAGTGGATTAGGTAAGCCCAATATAACATTGGCCAGAAATCTTGGTATCTGCGTGTCAAATTGCCGGTCTATTTCATCTAATATTTTAGGCCAGTAGGATGTTAGAATTTGGCAATCCCATAGTATGTGTAATAAAGTGCCATCTTCCCCGCCAGCATGTGGGACTTTGGTCTGGGTTCCCTTTATTTAGTCGCATTGGCGTCAAATACCAATACGAACTATTTTTGTAGCAGTCTCTATACTGGATGCGTTTCGCGCGGGGGGTCTGGCCCTGTAATACATTTCTCCCCATTCCTTGCGTGATAGATCTCTTCCTAACTCCTTAGCCCAACGTTTCTGGCTCGGGGTGGGTTGTGTGGGAGCTGCAGGGCGGAGCATAACGTATAGTTCCGAGATCAACTTCTTATCATTGCTTTTGGTAACTAACTATTTCTCATACCTCGTCAGTTTTCTACTGACCTGTTGGTATACACTAGGTTGGAGCAACCAGTGCCGCAATTGCAGGTAACGGAACCGCTCTGCCTCCGGCAGTGTGTAGTCTTGCCGTAGTTGTGTGAACGATATGATCCCCTCTACATCGAACATGTGTCCCGCCGCTTTGCAAGGTGTGGTGTGCCATGCCATGAATGCCGTATTTTCCAGCCCGGCGAGAATTCCTTGTTCCCAAACAATGGCGTCATCGGGGAGGGAAACGACGTCAGTCCACTTTTAATTGCTATCCTATCCCATACCTCTATCACGGACTTTGTAATGGGCGACCGGTGAAGACTTTGTGGTCTGTCTGTTTTCTGTAGAAAGGGTACCTTCCACAGTGAGAGACCCGCGATTGCCCTGTCTTGGAATAACCATCTTTTTTCCGACTCTGCTCTGCTCCATTCCACCAGATACCTCATCTGGGCGGCATGGTAGTACTCCAAGAGATTTGGGATCCCCAGTCCCCCGTCTTCTGGCGACATGAATCCCAGATCCCGGCGTATCCGTGGGCGCGATCCCGCCCAAATAAAGTGGAGGATGTCCCTCTGTAGTGACACTATTGTTCCCTTAGGTGGAGAGATTGGATCGGAACATATATAGGGGCATATTATCAAGAAATTGCGATAAATATTGCAAAGCGCGCTCAGCGCTGTTTTACTTATCGCCGGCTATCGCTGGATTCCATCGCCGAGTTAGCGCGTTATCATCAACACTTATCTCCAAGGCGATAAAAAATCCAGCGATAGCGGCGAAATGCGTGAATATCGCTGGAAATCCAGCGATAAAACCTCAGCGATAGGGAAATCCTTGATAATACGCCATGGTGGACTTGGCCTGACAATCCACCTCCCATTGACGAGATGGCTAAGTCAGATTTTTTTGAGGTGTTAGAATCCGGCGAAAACCGTGGTTAGCGGGACTTTTTTCATCGCTACGCGGTTGCGGGGCCGAGTTGTAAATACCGCGATGTTGTGTTACCGTCCTTTCTCATGTTGTTTCAGGATGGCACGCCTACTTTGCATTTCATTAGCGATGTATATCGCTAAGATGCGTAGCGTTAGAAATTCGGCTGCTAAAATGCGCTAATGCATGTTAGCGCCGCCTTGTTAATAGGGCGATAAGAATATCGCCGCTTTAGCGGTAGGAAGTGCCGCTAAAGCGGCGATACTGCCCTTGATAATATGCCCCATAGTATTTTGGGCAGGGTGGACATTTTGACGACTGCAATGCGACCTAGAAGCGAGAGGCAATGGTGCCTCCAGCCATTCAGCTCCTTCCTAATCTGTTGGGTCAATTGGGCATAGTTTAGTTTGACCATTTGCTCGATGCTAGGGCCTAGCGCTATCCCCAAATATGGGATTGACTCACCTGCTATCGCTACCGGAAGGTTCTGTCCCAACAGCGTCGACCCCCTAGGGGTCCCAGATAGATTGAGCATTTGTGATTTGCCGACATTCACCCTGAATCCCGAGGCCTTGCCAAAGGTCTCCAGTTCTGCTAGGAAGGCTGGTAGCGAGCTCTCTGGTGACTCAAGGGATGCTAAGATATCGTCGGCATATAGGCTTATCAAATGGTCCTCCCACCGAACGGGATGCCTTTAATGTTATGGTTGTCTCTCACTCTTTGGGCCAGCGGTTCAATCTACAGAGCAAACAGGAGGGGCGATAGCGGACACCCCCGCCTGGTGCCTCTTTGAATAGAGAAGGGGCAGGAGGATACTCCGTTCACCCTGATCGTAGCTGTTGGAGAACTATAACAACCTTCCACCCATGATCTGAAACGCTCCCCTATGCCGAACTGGACTAATGTTTTAGTCAGATATCCACAGTCCAAGTGGTCGAACACCTTCTCGGCGTCGACCGTCAGCAAAATCGCGTCTCGATTTGTCCAATGTGACTTATCAATCAGATGCAGGATCCTTTTAGTGTTATCGCTGCTTTGGCGGTTCTGAATAAAACCTACTTGGTCCGATTCAATTATACCTGGCATCCGCGTGTCAGCCCCCCCGTTTCTCTCCCAGTCCCATTCCATTGGGCAAGGGGTTCCCCAGGTCTCTGCTCTGAGCCCCGTATTGTTCAACTTATATGTCCAGCCTCTTGCCACGGTGGCCAGGAAGATGGGCCTCACTATGGTCTCATATGCTGACGATACGCAGCTTGTGGTGGCCCTATCCGATGGTTCCCCTCTGGACGCCCTCAGGTTTAGGAGCGGCCTGGCCGCCGTGGCAGAGTGGATGACCTCTAATTGCCTTCAGTTGAACGCCACTAAAACGGAGGTACTGTTGGTAGGGAAGGACAGGAACCTCTGGAATGAGCAATGGTGGCCAAGTGTGCTTGGAGACACCCCCACCCCTAAGATGGCGGTCAAGAACTTAGGGGTTTGGATGGATTCCACCCTCAGCTTCCAAGAACATACAAAAAAAGTCGCGGGCACTTGTTTTGGCCTCCTGCGGGGTCTCAAGCCGTTGCTGAGGTTTTCAACCCACCCACACGCCAGCTGATTGTCCAGTCTGCTATTCTATCCAGACTGGACTACGCTAACTCGCTCCTCTTAGGAGCCAATCAGGCTGAGGTAATGCGATTACAGCGTGTGCAGAATGCGGCTGCTAGAGCCCTTTTAGGGCTCCCACGTCACTGTTCCCCCACTGACGCCGTTCGGCGGCTTCACTGACTTCCGGTGGCCAAACGGATCCAATTCAAGGCACTTTGCCTATCTTTCAAGATCTTGAAACTAGCCTCACCCAGCCTCCTTGCCAATATGTTAACTCCCTACGAATCCACTCGTGAGCTGCTATCCTCGGGGCAGTACTTAGTCACTGTCCCCCGTGTGAAGCACGTCCGGGCTGGTGGTCGATCATTCCACTACATGGCCGCTAAGCTATGGAATTCTCTGCCCCCTCAGATTCGCTGCTTAAATCACTTGTTGGCTTTCAGGAAAGCTATCAAAACCTTCCTCTTTCCGCCAGCTTAGGCCGCCTGCTCTTTTTTCCTGTTGCTTACCAGTTTCTCCTTTACCCTGCTACTCTCTGAGGCTGGCAGCGCCGGGACGCCTCTTCGCTGGGGCAGCTGTGCGCTATATAAATCTGGTTAACATTAACATTAACATCATTGGGTCCAATCTCATGGCTAGAATACTCGTGAACAACTTTAAGTCCACATTGAGTAGGGAAATAGGGCGATATGACCCGCATAGTGTTTTGTCCTTCCCAGGCTTCGGAAGCACCACAATGGTTGCTGTTAGCATATTGGCAGGAATAGAGACCGATCCCCCAAAAGAATTAAAAAGTCTAGTCAATATCGGAGCTAGGAGATGGCAAAATGTTCTATAGAAGATCGCAGAGAATCCGTCCGGGCCCGGGGACTTGAGGGGTTTAAGACGCGATATCGCCCCTATCACTTCTTCGATTGGTATTGGGGCGTCCAGGCTGTCTGCCTGGCTCGTAGTTCATCTAGCTGTGTGTACGCCCTCCAGATATGAAGTCGCGTGGTGGTCTGCCAGGTTACCCCCTTTGTACAGGTCCGCATAGAAGTCTCAGAATGTTTGTGTGATGTCGTCGTCTTTCGTGTTTTCTACCCCCCCGCCCTTCTCCTATGATTGATTGAATTTTTGTCTGTTGGCATCTTGCTCTGAGTTTGCTTGCCAGCAGGCGCCCTGATCTATCTCCCCCTATATAACAGGAGTGTTTTAAACGCAGTGCTGCATATTCTGACCTATCTAGGTCTAATCCAGCCATTTGTGCCCTCGCAGCTTTTAGTTGTCGCCAGACTCTCTGTGCCCCAGTGCGACTGTGGACCCTCTCCAGTTCTTTGATCTGAGATGCTAGCTGCTCCCTTTTCTCCTTGCGCTCCTTACTCTCTGCAGCTGAGATGGCTATATGCTCCCCTCGCACTACCGCTTTCAGAGCCTCCCATAATGTGGAGAGAGAAATTTCGGGAGAATCATTCAGCTCTAGGTAATCAGAGATGCATTTAGTGAGTTGTGTCTGCACTGCCGGCTTATGGAGCATACTGTCCCTCAAGCGCCATGTCCCTGAGTATTGTCTTTGTGGTGGAAGCTGTATTGTGACCCTCACCGCGTAGTGATCCGGAAGTGCAGACGGCTCAATTTCCACTTCTTGGACTGCTCTATTGACTTCCGTTGTTCCTAAGAGGTGGTCAAGCCGTGCATAGGTCTTGTGCGCGTGTGAGTAGTAAGTGTATTGTGAGGACTGTGGGTGCCCCTCCCTCCACATTTCTACCAGTCCTACGGACTGTAGCCACTCCTTCCCCTCATTTGACATCCCTCCCGTTTGGCTGAAACGACTTCCTGATCTGTCCTTGGTCGCGTCCATGACAGTGTTTAGTTCGCCCCCCACCACTCCCATCCTAGATGGGGTATTCATAACTTCCGAGATTGCGGACTTCAGAAACCTTTCTTGACCTGAGTTAGGTGCGTAGATTGACCCTATCGTGATAGGATTTCCCCCTGCCATGAAGGTGTATGCTAGTAATCTCCCTTTGACCTCTGCCACCCTGTCTCGAACTTCCCCTCTAAAGCGCCTAGAGACTAATATGGCCACCCCGCTTTCTTATCCGTAGTGGAGGAGAAAAGTTGATGGGGGAATGCACGTGCCTTAAGGCGGTGCCAATCTTTGGACATCAGGTGTGTCTCCTGCAGGAGACAGATATCTGCTTCTGAATTTTCTAGGAATGAGAGGATGGCTCTCCTCTTGATTGGATTATTTAACCCTTTCACATTGAGTGTAAGGACTTTTAACGTGTTATGTGACATTGGTTGAGGAGGTAGGTTTCTCTAGCTTGGACGCCACCTGTCTCGTTGGAGCCTTCGTCTTCCCCTTCACGCAAGACCCCACCTGTCCCTTGATTACACCCAGGCCTTTTCTGTAGTGCCATATCCATGAATACCTCCCCTTTATCCCACCCCTACCTAACCCCAACAAGAAAATGAAAATTACCCTCAATAGTCCGAGACCCGCAGGTCGAATCCGCGTGTCCCTTGAAAGATGCAAAGTTGGGTTTATGTTGTGGCCGTGCGACCCCTCCCCCAGCCCCGCCCGCCTCTCTTTGTACACTTATCTGCCCCCTTCAGACTGTTCTGGCTTCTGCGGAGATCTCTCGGAGGTCAGTGATTCAATGACCGCTTGTCTTTCTTGTGCCATTGTCTCTGGGTCCGGTCTGGTCGCATGTCCTTGTTGCGGTCCGTGCGGACCCACTGCCATCGATCTCGTGGAGCTGTAGATCCCATTTTCCCCCCTGGTTCTTCCTGCTGTGGAGTATCTATGCCCAGGACCCGGCATGCGTCTTGTAGTGATCGGAGTTGGAGCAATTTGCCGTCCCACCAGAAAATCAGCCTGAAAGGATGCCCCCAGGAATATGCTATCCCCTGACTGCACAAGTGGGATGTCACAGGGCGAAAATCCCTTCTCTTTTGGAGCGTGACCGCCGCCAAGTCCTGGAAAAGCGCAATTGGATGGCCTCAGAACTTAAGCGGTTGCTTGTCTCTGGCTTTTTTAAGGATGAGCTCCTTCAGCGGAAAATCTGGAAGATAGGCGAGTATATCCGGTGGTGGGGCTGGGGCCCTGAGCTGCAGGCCCACCATGTGCGCTCGCTCTATTCTGATTTCAAAGTCCGATGATTCCTCCAGTATGTCCCTGAATAATTCCTGTAGATAGAGTTTGATAACTGGGCCTTCTTCTTTGGACGGAACCCCCTTCACCCGAATGTTGTCCCGTCGAGAACGGTTCTCCAAATCTTCTGTGTGCGCTTGAAGATCGATTTGCTGGGCCCTCAACCAGATCACTTCTTGTTGGAGCTGGAGTGTTCGTGTTCCTCCATGCTGGCCACTCTTTCCCCTACGGTGTCCACATCTCTACGAATCTCCTTCAACTCTCTCGGAATTTCCCTTTTGAGAGACTGGAGGTTGTCGTGCAGCGTGTTGAACAGCGTTTCCAGGAATGAACGAGTGACTGGCTCTTCGGCGCCTTCTGAATCCTGTCCCGCCGATGGGTTGGGTAACGCCCTTTCGTCGCCAACGGATGACGCTGCAGGTTTGCTCAGCATCTCTTTTAGGGTCCTGTCTTTCTTCACCCTTGATGGCGCCATGGCAGTCTCCGGCTCATATGCCGTCGCGCTTGCGGCCTACTAGCTCTTAGGCCTAGCCCCGGGGCGGCTTCGCTTCTGCTAGGATGTGAGTGCTCAGGGAGTCCCATGGGGCCTCTTTCGGGCGTTCTCTGATTCGTATTTGCTCCTTTTCCTCAGATGCTGGCCTTCCTGGGTCAGGTGAGTGTCCTCTTTCACCCTGATCTATCCGGTCCCCACCGCTTGCGCCTCCGTTCCTGCTCCGGGTCCTTGGCCTGGGCCAACCCGAAGGGGCTCTACTCATGTTATGTTATGTTATGTTAGCAGGAACTTCTAAAGCGCATGGTCACCAGAAGGTTTCATGGCGCTAATCTTGAACAGTATTGCGGCGCAGTAGACTATGCGTAGGCTTGCTCAAACAACCAGGTCTTAAGCACCTTTCTAAACCCCAGCAGGTTGTCGCACATCCTGATTGCCAGAGGTAAAGAGTTCCAGAATTTAGGGGCAAGGTAGGAGAACCTAAGCCCACCCTGACATTTAAGTTTAATGGCAGGGGTAGTCAGTAAGTGAGAATGGGCTGACCGTAGGTTGCGAAGTGGAGCATACTTCACAATCATACCGCTGACGAATTTGGGGCTCCTGCAATGCAATGCCTTAAAAATTAAGCACCCTGTCTTAAAAGCTGCACGTTGGGCGACAGGTAGCCAGTGGAGTTTGGATAGCCAGGGTCTGGCGGATTGCCATTTAGGTTGTTTATAAATTAGTCTCGCAGCCTGATTCTGTACCAATTGTAGGCGTTTAAGTAGAAACAAAGGCAGGCCAAGGTAGATGGAATTTGAAAAATCAAGGCGCGAGAGAACCAGAGCTATCACCACCTGAGTGAGGGCTGAGTGAGTCAGCAAGTAGTCAATCCTCCAAATTTTACGCAATTGGAAAAAGCAGGTGGAGACCACTGCCCCCACTTGTCCTCTAAGCGAGAGGTCTGCATTTATAGTGACCCCCAAGCTTTTCACAGAAGGAGAGGGAGTAGGGGGGTTTCCTAATTCTGTCGGCCAATAGTGAGGGCCCCAAGAGATCTCACTCTTCCCAGGCAACACTAGTTCCGTCTTGTCCGGGTTGAGTTTAAGATGGTTGAGGTCCATCCAACGCTGAATATGAAGCATGGTAGCTTGGAATTCGAGGACAGAGTCAGGAGAATCCAAGGTAAAGACAAGCTGAAGATCGTCAGCATAATTGAAAGTAGTTATCTTTCTATTTTTCAATGAGTGGATCAGGGGCATGAGATAAAGATTAAATAAGTGAGGGGATAGGGACGAACCCTGTGGCAACCCGCATGTAGTAGCGAGCTTAGAGGAAGTAAATGGGCCAAGTCGCACTGCTTGAGCTCTGCCTTCAAGGAAGGACTTTATCCAGTTGTATGCGGGGCCCTGTATACCGGCCTGCTCAACACGGTCCATCAAAATTTTATGATCGACCGTGTCAAATGCGGCCGACAGATCCAGGAGCACCAGGGCCTGGGGGATGCCCTTGTCCGCATTAGCTCTCAGAGTGGCCAGTACTGCAAGAATTACAGACTCAGTTGAGTGGGCGGGTCGGAAGCCAGCTTGATGTGGCTCTAGGTGATCTGACTGTTCAATGAAATTGGAAAGGCACCTGGCCACATGGGCCTCTAAGATCTTGGCCAAAAAGGGAAGGAGAGAGATGGGACGGTAATTAGAAGGATTCAGGGGTCAGCCCCTGGTTTTTTTAAAAGAGGGACCACAATTGCGTTCTTGAAGGCACTAGGGACCTTGCCCTGTGCGAGAGACTCGTTAAGGAAGGGGAGCACGCTATGAGGTAGAACAGAAAAGGCGTCCCTCAAAACATGAGGTGGGCAACAGTCGTTGGGGGACCCAGATTTTACACGGGTCATTAAATCTGATAGGGTCTGAGGACAGATGCCTGGGAAATGAGCCATGGTGGCTGAATTAGTTGGCAAGTTGTCCAAGTGTTCTGTACTAACAGTAGTGGGAATACTAGCTTTGATTATAGAAATTTTGTCCAAGAACTAATTGTTCAAAGAGTTACATAGCTCTTGGGTAGGCGTCTGACTAGGGAGTATTCTCTCAGCGTTACAAAGGTCATTAACTATCATAAATATTTCCTTCGGCTTATTCTGAGCGTTGAATATTCTAGCTGAGAAATAGGCCGCTTTGGTTTCCAGTATGGCTTTTTTATACTCTTTACGAGCTAACAAGAACTGTTGTTTATCTTCCATGGAGTATCTTAACCTCCATTTTCTCTCTTTTTGACGGAGCTCAAGTTTTTGTGTTTTGAGCTCGGTGGTAAACCATTTATGTGCATCTGAATGGCGGGCACGAGAAAATTTAGTGAGTGGAGCATGGACATTACAAGCAAGCAGTAGCCAATTCGAGATGGTCTCTTCCATAGAGTCAACATCAGCGTTAAAGATGGGAGCTGAATTGGCCAGTGTTTTGACAAATTCTAATTTATCAAGAGACCTCCACTTCCTTGTCATACCTCCCACCACCATGGGGATTTTGAGCTTAGAATTTATGGTAGCCGTAAATTTTATTAGATGATGATCTGACCATATACATGGTGAGATTGTGGGCACCGATAATATAAGGTTTGAGGACCAGATTTGGTCCAAAGTATGTCCCTTTACATGGGTAGGGGAGGATAAGTGCTGGGCCTGAAGTAGCAGCTGCAGTGCCCCTCTGGATATGGGGCCTGTAGATAATGTATCTCTCTCTGCTTCTCCAAGCGTGCTCTCAGGGATTTGCGCATTCCAGCGCCACTCTGCCGTCCTCTCCCTGCAGCCGCTTGTGCCCTTCGCAGCTTCTCCCTTCTGCTGGGCCCTGGGCAGGCCCTTCTCGCAGGCTTCGCCTTCTTTCCCTCCTGCGGTGTCTATGGGCCCGCTATGGTGCCTCTTTGGGCCCTGGGTTCTTGCTGCCCCTTACGCTGCTCCCAACGACGCCCGGGGCCCTCTTGCTGGCTACAGGGCCGCCGGAGGGCTGCTGTCCTGACCCTATTGCTGGAGGCTCAGCCGATACCTCAGGCCGTCTTCCTGCTCCGCGCTCTCACCTCCGGACTCCTGGGGACTACCGCTGCTGTGTCTCCTCCGGCCTCAGATCTCGTATTCCAGGGACCACCAGGCTCCCCAAGGGCAGACAACGCCTCCGGTCACCTCCCGCAGCTGCCGCGGGTCTCGTGGCACCTCAAGCGGGATTATCTCAATGTGGGCGCACAACGCATTGCTCACTTAGGCCGGCGCCGCCATCTTGTTCTCCTGTGCGTGTGGGCTCTGGGCAGCCACGATCGGCTGATCCGCTGCGATCGCTGATCCAAACTGACCCCCGAGGCCCTCTGCGAGCTATGGGGCCACTTGAGAGCTGGTAGTGTCGCTGTAACTGCGGCTGGCACCGCGGCGGGCGAACAGGACCGGGGAGACGATTAAGGCACCTCTTGCCCGGTCGCCATCTTGGCCACGCCCCCAGGCATTTGATTTTTTAATGTATTTTGCGCAAACTGAAATTAATCTGTGTTTTACCTGTATTATATTTGAAAACTAAATACTAAATGTTCTAATTGTATTTTTGCGTTATCACCATTCCATTACTAAGATTTAGATAAAAGTACCTTGATAAGTATTCGGAGTTTGTCGTTTTTTTATTGATGTTTTATTGACAGTATCTGGTTATTGATTATTGTTGTTAGATAGACACTTCATTACAGGTCCTCATGCGGGAGTGGCAGCTGTCTCTAAATTACCTGAGTCCCTATTAGCTCTTACCAAGATCTATTGGAGGATATCATGGTTTGTAGGTGGTTGTTGAGTTTCTATGGGCCAAACTCTATAATATTGTAAATGTTTTTCTGATTTATTTGTGTTATGTTGCGGTGTCCCTGTTCCCCCTGGCTGTATCTTTCTTTCACTAATGCATATCTATAGGAAGATAGCCACGCCGTCACCAGTGACATTGCTGCCCACGTTTTTCTCAGTGTCACACTGGGTGAACTGGGAAATTGGCAACGTTAGTTTTATCATGCATTTAATTTTCCTTTGTTTCCTTCACAGTTATAGGCTTAAAGACTGTACCTATGACCACGTTCTGTCTGGAGCAAAGTGTGTTCACTGACGAAGACGCGTGAGTGCTTCCACTGACTTATAACACACTATCCAGGAAGCCCTGAAGTATAAGGCCTCCATATATATTCCTTTGGTCCTGACGAAGACCATAGATCTGTAGGGGCTGTTCCAGGCCGAAACATGTCGACCCGACCACTAGGTGTCATGGACCAGTGACTCATCCACTAAACGCCGCTTTGTTTTTAGACTTATCCTTATCCTACTTTCTCCCCCCAATAAAGATTCACCTGAAGGATAGGAGATCATTTTAATCCACTCACCACTATCAACATCCAGACAGTCTCCCTCCTGGTGGAGGTTTTGATGTTACTTGGAGAACGGGACACTCAAGTGACAAGACCCATGATGACGCTATCCACCGAAGCACACTAAGCGGAGATTACATACACCGCAATCTGTGAACGTGTAGTTGAGGGTCTCCGAGACAATAAATTCTGAGACTCTGGTACTGAGACTTATGTGGTTCATTCCCCCCTTTCTGATAGATAACTAGTACCTCTTGGAAGCCGACTGAACCTCTGCTTCTTCCTCCCTCCACTTTTTGATCTGCACTATGAAATAACAGTGCCTGATAAGAAAAGAGAGGAACAGAAGCATAGAAGAAACGGTAATAGCATAAGTACTAGTACCTCGTCTCTTGAAGTGTTGGTGGCAGACGCAGGGGCTGGAGGTAGGGTTGGGATCAGTGCATACATGCCCTGGGCAGTGTCAGTGATAATGTGATGGGCAGAGGCCAGCATATCCATGATAATGGTGTGGGTATTGAGTGGCAGGTCTGGGGAAGGAGGGTGAAAAGGAAAGGAGAAAAGTAGGGGGATTGGAGGGGCAGTGATGGGCGAGGAGGAGGGGTGGGACCCAAGGGAAGGGGGGGACCTCTGGGGGCTACCCAAAGCTGGTGGCCTCTTCAAAGGACCCGGGTATGGCAGCCCCTAAGGGGAAAGTCAATTCAGAGGGAGCCAGGATGTTTAAGGGTGCGGGGCAGTAAGCATTTAATGTCCAGTTTCTGTAGCTGCGGTCTCAATAGCAGGAAGGCTTTCAGTTTCATACTGGTTTCCTTGACAAAGTCTGCAGGTATTTGGATTTTTTGAGAATTCATGTCGTAGGGTCTGTGCCGACGCGCCGCCAGCAGATTCTGCTGTGTTTGCTCATGGCGAAGGAAACAAGCAATTATTGGTCGGACTCTGCCCCTGGAAGTAGATGATTGGTTGCGAATCCGGAAAGCTTGTTGGGATTCCAGAGGCGGGTCGAAGGAAAGGCCTGGAAGGCGGGCTATCAGATCCAAAAGGAATCGTTTCATGTCTCCCCCCTCCATGAGATACTGTAAAAATGGATGTTGTACCATTGGGCCCTGCCCTCCCAGTCCACCACTTTGTTGCAGAGGTGCCATATGTCGGCGTCCCAGGTGTCGGAGTGTTCTGTCACTGTTTACAAAATGGACACCATTTTTTTAAGCCCTCTATATGTCAATGTCCAATCTCAGAGCGGATTGTCTAGACCTCAGTTGAGAGGTCTGAGATTTTGGAGTCCATGGTGCCCAACACTGCTCCCACTGCTGTAATTTCTTGAAAAATAGCCTCAATGGTGGGGTCAGAGGTTGTCACTGGCACGGTTGATTTGCTCCCTCCCACCACTTCTGTAAAGAGTAGTTGCCGCACCCAGTGTGTGTTGGAGGTGGGGGGGAGTGAGTGAGGTGCCAGGCTCCGGTTGAGCAGCATAGGTAGGCCCTGGGAAGATAGGGCTGTGTAGGTGCTGTAGTGTGTGGCGTCTGGCAGTCCGCAGGGTTCAGTGGATAAGATCCAGAATTTGTGCACTGTAGCCACCAGTCATTGACCACCTGCATGCTGAGACTTAGAGGGATGCAGGGGCACATTTGCCATCTGATTGCCATTGGGGGAGTGTCCCAGGGATGAGGTTTGTGATGGTGGGAGGAGAGAGTGATAGCAGGAGAATGATGCAAGCCTAGCGTGAAGTTGGGAGATGGGCGAAGCACCATTTGAGCAATAAACCAGCAGACATGCAATATGGAAAAGGAATCGAGGGCTAATGTCCATCAGGGCAGCGGAGCGTTCCATCAGTGTAGGCCGTTGTCCTGGCCTCCTCCATGTGTGTCCTGTGCCCTGGGCCAGTCCTGGGAAGTGACACTCATGATGAGAGCGCTGCACCCTTCCTTAGAGCAATGCAATGGCCAGTGCAGCTAGGCACTGATAAGGCAATCCAGGATATAGTTCCAAGGTTGCAGGTGATGGCCAGTGAGGTCCAATGGCACCGCTCTGCAAATGGCAGAAAGAAACATCTTCACAAGGGCTGGCCCAGGCTAGCAGAGATATGGGCGCACAGTGCAGCTCCCCACTACAGCCTCGGGATGCGGCTGCGTGCAGGAAAGCTGGACGGAGAGGCGGCTTGTGTGTGGAGAAGCCAAGCCCCTCGTCCAGGCTCCGTGGCCATTGACGCGGGTCAAAAGGCTCAGCTGGCGCAGACTGGTGGATATAGCAGCAGGAGCCCTCAGCGTCACTTCATTGGTTATGGGGCGGGGGAGCCTTCGTCGTGATGCTTGGCGGCAGAGCAGACAAGCAACGTGGCCTGTCGCAGCAGCCTGGGGTGCGGGCTCCAAGTACGGTCCACCTCCCAAAGGCCTCTGTCCCTGCAGAGCTCACACTGAGGCAGCCATCTTTGTTGGTGGCTAGACCGAGCCCCCGAGGGCTCATATCTTGACAGAGACTCCACAGGTGCTGGTTTTTGCATCAATCATCAAAAGAACAAGGAGATTGGTAACAGGGGGTGGCAATGTGCTACACTGTTTAAAAAAAAATACTGTGGCTACTCTTAAGAAAGGCGCAGGCTCTTTTAAAACCTGTTCTAAAATGGATTAATAGGATAATGTGTTTAATAACCTGATGAAACATTTATCACTTATGATTCAGTGACAGTTGCCATTGTCCTTATAGTTAAAATGCAATGGATTTGGTCCACCCTTTTTGTTTTCTGTGCATGGTCTGTTCGCTGACAAGGTGGCAATGGCGTAGACTAGAGCGGAGCGAGGGGGGGTGTTGGGGCTCCACTAGAGAACACTTAGCGAGGCAGTGGCAAGAGCAGCAGATGGGAGAACAGCAGCAAGGTATTTCTACAGATTTTCCATAAGGTGCTGTCACCTATCATTCTGCCTTCTCAACCATATTGACCTGCACAGTCATTCTGGTGTCATAGCGCAAAAACCTGTGGTGGATTTGCTGTTCCCAATGCCACCCTGCACTTCGGCGCAGCCCCACAAATAATCACCCATCACAACTTCCCAATCATAGACCACAGGCCTCCACATAAGCATTCATATATTATACAATGACATATCATACCCTGAGCCCAAACAGCATGCTTTAATGAACTTCTTAACTGTTGTCTTTGTGCGGTTAAAACTACCACATTGCACTCCTTGCTTGTTATGTCTTTGTACCTTTTGTCAACATTATCTGATTTGCCAAAGTTTGAATTTGCTGCTGTATGGTACAGGTTTGTTTTAATGAATATGAATTTATATAGACTGGTGATATTTGTTTCAAGCGTACTGTTGAGGCCTTCCACCCCAGCTATCTCAAGGGTACCCAAGTCACGTGTCCCAGGGATCTCAACTTTAGAAAGGTTAGATTTCTGTTAGAACCTGGCCGTTGAATTAACATTCCAGAAAGCTAAGGAAGAGAGGATGGGATGAGGCTAGGGAGTTTGGTGTAGAGGTAGAAGAGGTGTAGAGGCAAAGGGAAAGACAGGATGAGAGATCCAGGGAGGAGAGGAAGAGGAGAGATAGCAAATTGGAGAAACAGATAGCCTTGGAAAAAGAGAAGCTTAGGTTAGAAGCAGATAAATGGCTCTGCTCAAGGATTACTGACTCCCACTTGTAGTAAAGAAACAGTCTACTACGGTACCAAAAGAATTGGTATGTACCAGACTCAGACATTCTAAGGGGGTTTCACTTTTTTAAAAACACTACTGAGTCAGCCCCCCCTTCGAATGGACTGAGGCCATCAGAAGGATGCCTTGGGATTATAATGTGATATATGAGTGTTGAAGGGTTCTCTTGCTAAATGATTTGGGTTGAAACCAGCCCAACACTTGCAGACGTTCCAAAGAGCAAGAAGGTGGATGGAGTTTCATTTTAGAACCGGATCCTTGACAATGCGTGATTAGAATGAGTGGGTTAGAGGGATGGAAGCAAAGGATTATTAGTCCCTAAATGAGTTAATCATAGCAGAGCCAATCAGGGAAGGGTGCTCTAAATCACTCAGAAATAACTTGTCTGACCTTACTGACTGGGATCCAGAAAAGCCTGTTGTGTTGGCTGAACATGGTTACCCAATAACGTGAGCAAGGGGCTGGAGCAGCATAGTTCCAAGCATAAACTAGAGAAAGGAAGGGCCAGAATGGTTTCACACAGTCCAGGCTAGAACACAAGTCTAAGGGGAACTGGATTACTAATCAGAACCAGAAAAAGAAGTGGCCATGATGGCATCCTTTTTGAGGTGCCCCAGGAAAGGAATTACAGGATAGAATGTCCCATTAAGGACCCTGTGCTGGCTGCACATATGAGAGGCTGTATGCTACTAGCAGGGATGGGTACCAATGAGGGCCCAAAGGCACACAATCTAGCTGCTATAGACTTCTGAGAAAGGGATCCAAAGGCTCTTATTGCATCCAGGCAAGTGCCAAGGCTGTAGGGCTATGTAGTATGGAAAATATCAGCTGTGTTAATCAGGGTACAGGTTGCATGTCAGGCTCAGGAGATGACTGAGGTCACCCTTATAGCAGAAGGAGAAAGCTATACAGTGCAGACCATGGCAGGCACTGAAAAGACATTGTGCCTGTTTCAGATGATGAGACCCTAGAGGGTTACCATGAGAGGGAGTCTGGGTCACTGTCAGAGCTACAGTGTAGGAAAGTAGGATCTGCTATCATGGTCACCCCCACTTTTTGCTGGTGTCATTATGTTTTTCTGACTAGTCTGACTGGGAACCTGCTAATCAGAACCCCAGTCTCAGTGCTTCTTCCCTAAATTGGACATGGTGAGTACTAAGGTACCCCCCAGATTGACTACTGTTGTACCCCTGTAAGTCCCTAGTATATGGTACTAAGGTACCCAGGGTATAGGTACACCAGGGGTCCTCCATGGGCTGAAGCATGTAGTATGCCACCCATGGGAGACCACTCAAATTGTGACTACAGGCCTGCCATTGCAGCCTGTGTAAGCTGGTGCTAGCATTACTTACGACAGATATAGATTTTCTTATATCTGAGGTCACTACACTTAAAACCTATAAGTCAACCCTAAGGCAGGCCTTTCAATCCTGATGGCAGGGTGCTTGGTTGTAAGTGTCAGGGTGCCCCTGTATGAGCAGGACACCCCTACAACCTTCGGAGTTCATTCTCCCGGGTTGTAAGTGCATCAGCCATTACGATATATAGAGTGGCCATGCGTCATTACGCGATGACCATCTCTAAACTGGCTGTAACGAACCCTGTCGTGTTTGGTACCAAACATGTTGGAATCATACCTCAACACCATAAACGGTCCGGCTGCGAGCAAGATGGTGTTTGTGTGATTCCCTGCCTCACCGCCGCCTGCGCCACGAGATCACTCGACCGTCGGCTATGCGGCCTGATTCTGAGACACTCCTATGCCGGGATCAGTCTGCTTCAGCCTGTCGCTCCAGGTGCATCTACGGATCTTCTCCACAGCCGTGCAGAGTCCCGCGGCTGCGACCGCAAAGGGCTCTGAGAACGCTCAGAACGCCCAGAATGCCAAGAATCCCGATAGCTCCAGGTCGTGGAGCAGGAAGTAAGCATACCAAAAAGCGGAGCTGTGCTTTTAATTTCGGAACGCGAACTATACTGCTACTTTCCTCGGGGCGCCGGAGTGGTTTTATTCTCCTGCTTGAACTCTTTTCTGCTTGGCTGCTCTTTTTGGCGGGTCGATGTTGCCCCTTTCGAGCCTCACGAGCCTTACTACATCAAATCGTGCTAATTGCTGACTCCTCAACTGGCGAGTGGAGCATGTCGTCCCGCGGGGCACGGGGGGCAAAAGGTAAAGTACCTCCTATCCTTAGCTCCGGTCCCAATATTGCACCACCCCACTCATAGGAAGTGGACCCCACCCCCAGGAGCAAACGAGAAACTGCGGGCTCTAAAAAAAACCTCAAATAAACCTACTACTGGGGGCACCCAAAGGATGGGGGGTCTTCCCAACCTTCTGTAGCCAAATTGTTTTCTGTAGCGGGGTTGGTTTTGAATTCAGGCTCTGGCAGCGAAGCAAGACCCACTAATGGCTCAAATGGCAACAAAGAAAGCGGTCCAACTAAATCAATTTCGGCTAGCCTGGTCAAACTCCCTGATGTGCAGACAGACTCACAGTCTATCCCTCCCCTACCCGGCACACTCGGCTCAGAACCCGGCTTGATTGCGCATCCTCAAATGCCTTTAATAGCCGATAAAGGGACCCTCAATATGGAAGTTTCAGCCTTCCCTGTGGAGACAGACCTGTCGATTGGTGCTGATCCTAGCTTGATTCCAGCTGCAAGCTCAAGCGTTCCCCAGGATCATGTTATCCGGGGTTCTTTGCCTGCTGACACCTTCAACGCAAAAAATATTAATACACATTGGCTACAAAATCCTGGTTCTCCGGATCCTTTGGGGGAACATTTTTTTTCGGTCTCAGACGGCTCGAACTCTCCGGCTGAAGCAAGCTCTTCATCATTAAGTGATAGCGACCTCTCTGAATCCAACTTCAGCAATGCCTCTAAAGGGAAAAACACGGTTCAAAAACAAAAGCTCCATGGCGCTAAAAGCATGAGGAAGAAGGCAGGCAAGAAAGATCAGCTTAAATGGGACTATTCAGGGTCTCATCTCTTTTTTTCCCCGGATAGTGATCCTGCCAAGACGGCTGGCGCCCCACAAGATCAGCCCGAAGAGCCCTCTCTGGCTGCCATATTGACCTCAATTTAACAATTCCAGGAAGAAGCCCGGGTAGATAGCCAACAGGCTAAATGTGCTGCTAAAAAACTACAAGGGGGTCTTCGAAAACTTAATAAAACCTGTTCCGATATCTGTGAGAGAATGACCATGGTGGAAGGCCGCACTGAATGCCTTGACTCGGATATTGTGCTGCTCAAAAGTCAATGCTCTTCCCAAGATGATCGCATGACGGACGTCATGTGGAAGATGGAAGAACAAGAAAACAGGCAGCGCCGAAATAACCTCCGCCTTCTTGGGATTCCCGAGGGGGTGGAGGGGGAAGATCCTTGGCGCTACATAATAAAACTTCTAAAGGGGGCCTTCCCCGAACTAACCGAGTGGTGCTGGGAACACGAAGTACAATGAGCTCACCGCTTCCCCTTTACACCAAAGAAACATCCTGGCAGTTCCAATGAAACTATAAAGCCTCGAGCCTTCCTGGTCTTCTTTGGGAACTTTTTACTAAGACAGTTAATTTTTGACCAAGCTCGACAGTACTCTCAGAAATGCTTTGAAGGGGTATCTTTTTTCGCCAAACCAGACTTCTGCCATACCACCGTGGAGCGAAGATGGCGCCTTCGTCAACTAATCTCCCCATTTCAACAGCTGGGAGCGCAGGTCTTGCTTATGAACCCTGCCAAGGTGAAGGTCATCTCTAATGGCGCCTCACGAATCTTTACCTCAGAAATCAAGGCTCAAGAGTTTCTCACCGGACTTAAGGCCAGAAAAGTGTCAAATTAGTGTTAATTTTGGCTTAATATGGTTATGGTATGCCCTAGTTAATCTGGTCTGGTTAGACAATCGCCATCTTTGAAAATCTACTTTAATACCATGACAGTCCCTAGGTAAATGTCTGTGCTATTCCTAAGACGGAGCCTCTCGATCTAGATACTCAGGATAAGGGCTACGCTAATTTGTCTTTTTTTCTCTTCTTGCTTTTCACTTTTCCCTCTTTCTTTTTGCTGTGGTATATGCCGTATGCCAAATATGGACTTACTATATATGGCAAGGGACGGGTAGCGGGGTGTTGTAACAGACTCCATCATTCAGGAATTTCCTGATTGCTCATTTCTGGGGGGGGATGGTGGGGGGGCCCGGGGGTCAGGCAGGGAGGGGGGTGGGTGCACAGGGGGGGAAGGCTGAGTTAAAACAGTGGTTTTTGTCTTTTTTGATGTGCCTAATTTTCAATTTCCACATGCAGTTCTATGCCCAAAGTATATCTAAAATGTCCTATAGCCCGACATGGCCTACTCAATCGCTGATTCAGTGTGTCTTGAGGTGTTTCACCCTCACGGGCTATATGATTTACGGGCTTGAGGACCTTGTAAGTACATTGTATGTTTTTTGTATATACTTATTCACAGCTTTTCTTTCACTGGGATTTTTTTTTTCTCTTTATTAGATGAGTACAACAAATCTTAAAATTGTTTCTTTGAATATTTGTGGGTTAAACGATAACCGAAAAAGGCAGAAGGTAGCTCAGAGTTTACGGCTGCTGGGGGCCAACATTGTCTGTCTCCAAGAGACACACATAGAAGGCTCTCAGCGGCATCTTCTGAACACTCTGGGATATAAAGTTATTGGGGGAACATCACAAGGGACACGAACGAGGGGTGTTGCTATTTTAGCACGCTATAATTGTTTACCCCAGTCAATTCAAGTCAAATCAGATCCCCAAGGAAGATGGGTGTTTGCAGAATGTTGCTTAACCCCTGCCTTTTCTTTCACCCTTTGCTCTATATATGGGAGCGTTCTGGGTGACCCCAGTGTGATAGACTGGGTGTCGGCAGAATTGGCACATTGGCCCCTCCCCGTTATCATATGCAGGGACATTAATATCAATTTACCCTGCAACTGGGGGTCAAACCTCCAATCTCGGTTGGCTACTTGCAAACGCAAAGTGCTTCAAGCTCTTAAAAATCTTTTACATATTCATGGGCTTGTGGACGCCTGGGCTCATTTATATCCAACTTTGCTAGGCTACACGTTTTTTTCTGCACCACACAAATATTTTGCACGCCTGGATTTCTTCTTGGATACTTCTTCTTTAATCCACAATAGTGAAATTGTATTGCTTCCCCGAGTTCTTTCCGATCATAACCCTCTATGCCTCAATATTCAGGATCTGATTACCCGCAAGGAAATCTCATCCTGGAGTTTTGAGAGAGCACTTCTGTTGGACGAGGGCTACCAGATTTATATGAAGCACTGGATACAGACCTTTCTGGATAATAACTTAGGTTCAGCCCCCGTAATGGTAGTCTGGGACACGCTAAAAGCTTGCGTGCGGGGTGAAACCTTACAATTTTCATTGAGGAAAAATAGGCAGGAGAAGGTACAGCTGATGGAGCTACATGCAAAATTGGCTAAAGCAGAGGAAAACCTTATTGCGGTAGTTCAGTCCAAGGGAGAGGTAGATCCGGCTCAGTGGGCAGTGGCCGCTGCCAGGGCCGAGATCTGCTCAATCTTGGCCGAGAAAGCCGCTTCAAAGTGGGCTGCTGCACGAGAAAAAACATATGAGTGTAGCGAAAAGATCGGCCACCAGTTGGCAATGAGAACCAGACAACAGACCACTGTTAATGAAATCCAAAAGATTAGGACCTCCTCAGGAGTGATAACCAGCAATCCGGAAGAAATCCGCACTGCTTTTTGCGAATTCTTTCAGGGTTTATACTCGGAGGAAACGGTGGCATCCCCATTGGATGGTCAATCTGATCTTAAGAACTATTTAAGCCCAATTGTATTGTCATCTCTTAGTAGAGAGGAGCGGGAACAACTTGAGGCTCCTCCCACATGGGACGAAATTGCCAAGGCCTTGATCAATCTACCCGACGGGAAAGCCGCCGGGCCCGACTGTATTCCAGTTGAATTTTATAAGGTTTTCCTCTGCCAAATCAAGGATATTTTTAATGCTGTAGTTACACAAATTTTCTATGGTGCCACTCCTCCTCAATCCTGGTCTACAGCTAAAATTATTGTCTTTCTTAAAAAAGACAAACCTCCAACAGAAATGGGTTCGAATCGTCCAATCACCCTTATAAACGGGGACTCAAAGGTGTATTCTAAAATTTTCGCTACACGACTCGCGGCCAAGAACGAGGGCCTTGTGTCCAAGTGGCAGCATGGGTTTATACCCGCTAAAGGCACCACCGAGCATATTCGGAGGGTCATCACTCTGCTTGACGCCGCACAGGTTTCAGGAGATCCGATGGCTGTAATACTCCTTGATGCCGAAAAAGCATTCGATCGGGTCTCCTGGAACTTCCTTTGGTGCGTCATGCAGAGAATGAACTTTGGGCCTAAAGTTATCCATGCCATTAAGGCCTTATATCTCACTCCTATGGCTAGGGTGTCTATTAACGGGGCTTTGACGGAGCAATTTAAAATCTTGCAGGGGACCCGACAAGGTTGCCCCTGCTCCCCACTACTTTTTGCTTTGTATATTGACCCCCTTATTAAAAGACTTGAAGGTAATCAGGCTATACCGGCAATAAGTAGATTTGGCCTAATAACTAAAATCATGGCCTATGCCGATGATCTGGCTTTGGTCACAACGGATCCGGAGAAAGCCATTTTAGAAATTGAAGCCGAGGCCCATTTATTCGGTTCCTTATCAGGATATAAACTGAACAAAGGGAAAACTCAAATTATAATTAATAAGAATGTCACCTGGAACGATGGAAGAGTTGTGGTTAAAGCTAAATACTTAGGGATTAATATTTCAGCTGATACTGACCTGATAGTTGGTCAAAATATCGACCCTCTTGTCCCAGAGACAAGGAAAGCCCTGAGCCGTCTTAATAATCTTCACCTCTCCATCGTTGGCCGCTGCAATATATTAAAAATGATTTTTTTCCCAAAAATTCTGTATTTGTTTAGAGCTATTCCTTTGGAGTTCAACAAGACTACACTTTTAAGACTTGATAAACTATTTTCTCAGTTTGTTTGGGCATTTTCTCAACCCAGGAGGGCTTATACATTTTTGTCCCTCCCCCGGGAAAGAGGGGGATGGGCATTACCCAACCTAAAATTATATTATTGGGCTACTGTCTTACAATCGTGTCCTATACTACTGCAAGACTCTCCTCCAATTCCCGGTGTAGGTCTACCCTCACCCTTTGAACTTCTGCTCGGTCCCGAGGCTTGGGGTTGCCTGTGGCGACAGTTGGAATTTGGTTATTATAAAAGGGTCAAATTTAAGACTTTTTTAGGTGCATACAAGGTTTTTTCTGCCGTACGTAAGAATCTAGGAATCGGCAGACTGAACTTTTATACCCCTATCAAGAATAATCCCAATCTACCGGATATCTTTGGACCCTCATACTTTCAATCATGGATAGACAAGGGGGTAAAGAAATTAGGTGATCTTTGCACACCCGAAATGGTTTTGCCCTTTGAAAGACTCCAATCACTCTATAATTTAGATAATAGGGACTCCTTTAAATATCTCGCTATCAAGTCTTTCTTTTCGCGGAAGACAGGGGGGCCCTCAGGTTTTGCTAACTGCAAATTAATCGGGAAACTTTGCAGTATCACACCTCCTCGTATCGGCATTATTTACAACCTTTTTTAATAATTTAATGCCGGACGATTTAACAATAGTCTCAACTAAGTGGCAGCAAAAACTGAACATCTCTAATAATGCTTTTCTCTTGGCGCTTAAATCTGCCCAAGATGACTTGCTGTCTGCTAGTCTTCAAGCACAGTTTTACAAAACCTGCTTCTTCTTATATTTTACTCCCTCTAGGATAGCTAAATGGGGAACTGGGAAAGGTACACACTGTCCGCGCTGCGATGAATTCAGCGCGGACTCAATCCATATGTTTGCTACATGTGTAAAACTGGAGCCGCTACTAAATAAAATTCAATCTTTCCTAGGCCATGTGCTAGGTCAAAATGTACCCTTAACACCTCCCACCATCTTACTTGGTGTACAAGACCTGATTGACAGAAAGAACGGGGGGGCCCTAATATTCATCGCCATGGCTACCTATAGGCTGAGCATTGCCTCTGCCTGGTTGGACCCCAATCCCCCATTGTTCACGCATTGGCTAACTCGGTTTTATTCAGTCTTCTCCCTTGAAAAAGCAATCTATTCCAAAAAGGGTCATCGAGCGAGAAAAAAAGGATTAGTCATCTGGGAGCCTCTTTCTTGCTGGATTAATTCATCAAACCCTGAAGTAAGCGAGGATAATGCTCAATGACTGCATTTTAGCTAAATCAGACAACCTTATCTACTCAAATTTGAGCTATTTACTCTGCTGAGGTACTGCTTTTCTTAATCTATGTATTGTTGCACTGGTCACTTTATCTTATGCCCCTCAGTTATACTAATTAACATATACTCAATCATGGTGTGTTTTTTTTATATCTTAAGTGTTCAGCTATAATGGTTATTAACTTTCTTATATGTATAGGCTTTTAAAGATGTCGAACTTATCAAAGACTCTCAGCCCTGGGGGGGAGGGGACGGGGGGTTGCTACACACTGTACTTGTGTTTTCTATGGTATGTATTCTGTGTTCACTGCAAAATAAAAATAGTTTAAAAAAAAAAAAAATCAACACCATAAACGGTGTTGGAGGTATGATTCCATGCTCTGTAAAGCTCCTCCGGGAGGCCCTCAGTGCTCCCGGTACCAGTCTTGTAGACCCGGACAGCAAGCTATGGTTGCTGCCGACCAGAGACACGATTCTGACCCCCTGCTGCCGAGCCAGGCTCGAGCAGGGGAAGGCAGGACCATAGCTTTCCTGTGACAGGGAGGTGTGACCACCTCCCAGACAGGATTTAGTGTATTGGGCCAGGGTGGGGGCGCTTGCCAGCGCCACTAGACTGCTTTGAAGGGCACACTTGATGCCCTCCTTGCATACTCCAGCCCAAACCAGTTCAGGGAGCCGTTGGCTTCCACTCTAGTGTGAAACTGGACAGAGGAAATGGAGTATCCTCCCCACTGTCCAGTCCTTCCTCTTGGAGGGACCCCTGAATCGTCCCAACCCTTTCCTTAGGGTACTTAAGGGCTTACCTGTGGGTGGGTCCCTAGATTCGTCATGGGGCAAGATTCAAATCCGAAACCACTTCAACCGTCTGGCCACTCTGGACTTCGCTTTGGGAACCGAGACTGCAACTGAGAAAACTCCTGCTGCTCCTGGTCTCGTCGTCCTGCCAGTCTTCTGCAACGTCTGTGCCTGTGCTCCATACTGACCGGTCTGCTGACCCTGGGCTCCCACGGACTCCGAAAGGCTCAGCAACACAGGTGGTGGTTCTGCAACTCCCTCGAGGCCTGCACTGTTTTCACAGCAAGTTTGAAGCCAGTATCCCTCGTCGGAACCACTGGAGCAGTACCCGTGCACCGCATTGACTTGCCGTTGCCAAGGCTTGTTGACTCTCTCCTCCAGAGATCTTCGGGCTCCAAGAAGCTCCAGCATCAAGCATCTCCTGCAGCCAAGATCTTTGTCCTCACCGCATCCTTTACACCGTGTGTCTTCCTCATTGGTGAGCTGCTCGAGGTCCTCTTGCAACTCCTGTGCCTGCGGCCTGTGGGTCCTCGTGAGGGTCTTCTTGGCTCCAGTGGGCTCCCCTATTTGCTCGGGCCTGCTCTGACTTACCTGCTCGTGGTGAGTCAGTTGGATCTTGCTGGTCCCGACACTGCACCTTTTTCTACGACCACGTTGGTTGCCAAGGCTTGTTGGTGCACCTGCCGGACACTGACCCCTTGGCTCTTGACATCCGACGTGGGACAGCTCATAATCAGCTCCTGGTTTTCCACAGTGTTGCATGGTCCGCAGAGCTGCAACTTCAAGGGCATCGTTAACTCTCCTGCATCTACCGACATTGGTGGGCATTCGTCTTCGGTGCCTCCTGGTCACTCCTGAGTGGCATAGACTCTGTCCCCTCTGCTTGCAGGTTCTTCTCATCTTGAATCCACCTTTGGGTTCCACCGGACTCTTTCACTTTCTTTGCCAGCGGCATCTTTACTGAAATCCTCCATTGTGGTCTACGCCGGTTTCCGACGTCACTTCGCACCTATGCACCCGGCTTCCCTGGTGTAGGTATCCTGGTTCCTGGGGTATCCACGGATAGGGTGACTCTCCAACCTTCCATCTTCCACTGGGTTTCTTCAGGGTCCTCTGGGAAGGGTCCTTCTTTAAAACTGCAACCGCGACTTACCCATTGACTTGAATTGAGCATGCGGCCGTGTTCCCACTCTGCACATGGCCTCCGTGGGGTTCCTAGATACTCACCTCGGGTGGTTTCTTGGGTCTCCGACTCTTCTACGTCTTCTGGGTCCAGTCTCGACTTAGGTCATGGTTCGCATTCCACTATTTTAGTATATGGTTTGGTCTCCCCCTGGAGACCACTGTGTATTTGTGGTACTTACCTGTTCGATTATTGAAGTATTGTGTGCATTGTGTTTATCTCTCCGGGTAGGAGATATTGAAATGTGTTAGTGAGTGTTTATAATAAATACATATTTTTATAAGTACCCTTGTGGTTCTTTTTCACTTAACCTACACCATAAGATTAAGTACTGGTAAAACAAGCTGCTTTACACTCTTTCTGGACTAAGCCTGAAGGCTGCTCCCCACAGCTACCACTTAGAGAGCTTTCTATGGTTGTCTAAAACCACTAAAATCATCAAGTGTTGTCTGGATTAGTACAGGGTGCCACACTTACATAATTGAGCACCACGTACTAAGCCAGCCCCCTACATACAGGATCTGTCCGCTACTAAGGACAGTCACTGGAAGAGTTTTGCCATGCATAGGAATATTGTCCTACTCTCATCGTTCTACAAGGTGGCCCAGGAACAGATTGCCAATGGAGTAGGTGACAAGATTTTTCTGGTCTTTGAAGATGGGTGTAAGGATGAGCCACCCCCGCCACCTTTTAAGAATCCCCTGGACCCCAACCCAGCACCCGTAACCCATGGACCCGGTGCCTATGAAGAAAAGAAAAAAAAGGTCAAGGCATAAGACGGAGAAACGCGGACAAAGAAGGAAGGCGGAGCCAGAAACATAGAAGACCAATCAGCAACGAGCACGGACCTGGAGGGACGGACGCTCGGACCTGGTGCACAAGGCGGAGGAAGGCGGAATCCGGAAGACTCCAGAAAGGAAGGAGGAGTCGGGACTCAAGGAGTTAAAGGGGAGGTGGATGAAGACGCCGGCGCGGAGGAAGAAGACGGATGTCCAGTTTCAGCAGCCGAAAACGGGAGAACAGCACCAGAGGACGACGAGGCTCCAGAAGGGTGGAGCGAGGAGTGGTGGTCGCCCTGGGAGATCTGAAGACCCCGCCGCAACTCAGGGAAGAGTTGCGGCTTTACTCGGTACGTGGACAGGGGAAGATAGGGCTGTGGGGGAGTGCGGGGTGGAGAAGGGAAACGCAGGAAGAAAAGTAGAAAAGAGAGGGACCGAAGAGAGACCCCTGCGGTAACAAAGACTAAGAATTGATCCCAAGAAGATATAGGCAGAATTTAGAGAAGAAAGAAAAAACTAACAAACGTGTATACGAAGAGTACCAGAAGAAAGGGATAAAGCGGTAGGAGAGTTATAAAAAGGATTCAGGAAGAATGACAGAAAGTCCACATAATTAGTGGGAAAAAAACAAGAGAACAAAGTGACACGGCACTAGTAATATGTATGTGTATATTTACTTTCTTTCTTTTGTGCACTAAACCTCCCCTCTTTTCCTTTCCTCGTCCCCCCCCCCCCTTTTTAGGTCTCGCCTACGCAGCGCGCATGCGCTGCATAGGCAAAAAGACCTTTAGCAATCGCTTCGGCTTTTCAGCCAAAAACGTGCACGCGTTCCATTGCCTTCAATGGCAACGCGTGCACGTTTGGCGATTCACTTGCGGGAGCGAGCGGCGCCATATGGTAGCAATTATCGCTCCTGGCGCTGCTCGCTCCCGCAAGTGAAACGCTTTCACTTTTGCCGACACTTTTTTTTTACTTTTAGCGCGTGCGCGCGCGCTTGTTCCCTTTCCATCCACTCAGCTTTATTTATATTGAATTTATCCCCGCCCAGCTCACCCACTGCTGCTTCCTCCCGAACCCCACTCGCTGCTCCGTTGGTTGCCCACCCCTACCTAATCTTTATTTTTGCATCTCCTGAAGGGCCCCGGCACCTCCCATTTGCTGCTGGACAACTTTGCTTGTTTCATATTTCTCTCGCCATTGCAGAACCTGTCCAATTTCTGGATCCGTGGCACACATGGTTTGTTTACTACTGTACATCAGAAGGACAAAACGTAACTGTGGGCTTCTATTTAAATATGTCACGCCCTGCAAATGTTTGGGGTACAGAAACAGAGCTGAGTTAAACCGACTTACACCCCCCCCCAATAGCAGTACATGAAAGAGATGGCAAGGAGCAGTAAGCATTCGGGTGGCCACGACCACTGGCAGTAATGCGATGAGAAGGTTTGTGGGATGCGGGTGCTTGTTTTTCCAAGTGATAGCAGAGGAGGCCCAGAGTGATCAGAAGGGATGAAATAGGAAGCATCTACGTTTTAACTTCAAGAAGGACGCTGACAATGTAAACTTATCAAGGTTTTTAAACAAAAAGAAATAAAACTTTTTAGATCAAGCTTAACCTATTAAAAGACTCGGCCAGGAGAACTGATTTGGGTTGACTTTCCTTTTCAATTGCCTCTCTACCCCGTTCTTCAGACAGACTGCGTGGCGTAATGTCCTCACAGCAGGGTAGTCCCCAGCCTGGAGCGACAAAGGTACAACAAAGGCGCAAATAGGTGTTAACTATCTGCAATGTTTTTGCACACATGGGACTGTATATAACACAACTTTATATCTCTTTATTGTTTTCCATATACATGTATGCCTTCCTATGTAGTTATGTATCTATGTATTTATTACTTTATTCCTGCTGTAGAAATTAAACAAGCATTTGCAATGCAATAGGTCTCGCCTTCACGTGAGTTTGAGCTATTGGCATTGTAAATGACAATGCCTTTTATTTATGTTTTGGTTTTTAAAACATAAATAAAAGGCTTTGTCATTTACAATGCCAATAGCTTAAACTCTCGCAAATGCGAGACCTATTGCATTGAAAATGCTTGTTATCTGAGGGTTAGAAGTTATAGATGATCAAAGAGAAAAAGGATAATTACCCAAAGAAAAGGGATTTTTAGCGCTGTGTGCACCCGGGTGTGGTGATGGTCACTTTTATTACTTCACCAATTGGATAGCTCATAATACTTACCGCAATTTCCCTGTGTTCTTTCCTGGTAAACCGGGGCCGACGCACCCTTGGAGTCCGAACTTGAGGCCTAAGAAAAAGAGAAGAAGAAGAAGTGAAGAAGCCCTGACGAAGCCGGAACAAATATCAAAACCAAAAATAATAATTTCGTTATGCTTTGCTCACATTTATCTTCCTATTGTATTGACCTCTCACAATAAACGCCAAAATTAAGAAGCACATACGGCCTCCCAAATTTACTTTCCGCCCATCCCTCACAACTGGCTTCTGTAGAGTGAACCCATGTATCCATTACCAAGAATCAGAAAGGGGCTAGTGGTTCCCGAAGCATAACAAATCTATCTGTTGTGGCTAAGCCATGAGTACCTTTGGGAGGGCACCCAGGCAAAAAAAGACCAAGGACATGTTAAAAACATTGTACTACTTGCTAGGTAATGTCTGACATGTAGAGAGGTTTTTTTTATAATCTGCCCAACTCAAGTGAGTGGCAAGTCAGGATGAAAAAAAAGGACATTGTTGGTACCTCTACCCTTGGTTGGTGTGCCATTCGAGAGGACAGACACAAAACATTCAATTTGACCTATCTGCTGCAGGGAACAAATACATTTTAGTTGAAGTAGGCCATTCCACCAGGTATCCAGAGCCATTACCGTTAGGAGTACGACTGTGAAGGTAGTGGCAATAGTGTTTCATGCGATCTTCGCCGGAGTTGGATTCTCAAAGACAGTGGTGCTCAATAGAGGAAACATTTTTATCTCCTTATCAATGTGTGCAATGTGGAATTAATCCAGTGTAATTTATGACATCTCCAATAAGTACCACCCAGTCTGGTGGGAGCTGAACCTGAGAACCTCGGAAGGAAATGGGATCTCCTTCTGCCATGCCTCTTGTTCACCTAAAGGGAAATCCTATTGAAGGGGATATAGCATTTAGCACCTTTGAGTTTCTGTTTTGGCACCTTGTACGTGGCCACTGACTTTGGGCAGAGAGGATTGGGAAAGTACTACTGAGTCCCTAGGCCATGTTGTGGTGGACTGTGTTCTGGCCATCAGAAGGCTGATGGCTTAGCTACTGTATAAGGAAGGCAAAGTCTGGTGTTCCAGGGCAGGTGGTCTTGATTTCTCTGACTGATATCCCCTCACCCAACTTGGAGACTGGCAGACTTTGATCTCAACTCCTGGTCACACATGGCAAGAGGTCTTGATGAGGTTCTGCATATCGTGGTACAGCCACGGTGGGCTTCTTTACGGTTGACAATTTACGAGACTGAATCTCTCCTTTTTATATAATCCATTTCCAGGCATAGATGTCATTTTGTGTCTCATTCTTTGAAGTTCTTATTGCTAGGGCTGCCTCCTTTGAATTGCCCAATCCTCTGTCTTGTCCTTTGCCCAGGAAGCAGTCTGTCACTGGAGGAGAGGCTGCAATTATCTTGACAGAGACTGTACCGCTGCTGGTTTTAGCATCAACCAAAAGAACAGGGAAATGGGCAACAAAGGGTGGCAATGTGATACACTTTTAAAAATGTTAAACTACTGTGGATAATTTTAAGAAAGACACAGGCTCTTTTAAAATATGTTCTAAAATTGATGAATAACAAAATATGGGTTTAATAACCTTATGGCACATTTATCACTTATTCTCCAATACCAATTGCCATTGGCCTTATAATTAAAATGCAATTGATTTGATTCACCCTTTTGGTTATCCACTTGAGAAGACTTTGCGGGGCAGTGGCATAAGAGCAGCAGATGAGAAAACAGCAGCAAGGTATTTATAATTTTTTTTATAGAAGGCACTGGTAACTATCATTCTGCCTTCTCGACCCTTTTGACCTGCACAGTCATTCTGGTGTCATAGAGCACAATCTGTGATGGATTCGCCTTGCTTGGGCCACCCTGCACACCGGTGCAGCCCCACAAGTTGTCACCCATCACGACTTCCCAAACGCCGACCGCAAGCATTCACATGAATGTTGTCCATTCATATATTATACAATGACATATCATACCTATGCCCAAACAGTATTCTTTAATGCATTTCTTAATTGTTTGTCTTTTTGCAGTTAAAACTACCACATTGCACACCTTGGTCACTATCTCTTTACTGAGGGTTACCATGAGGTGGAGTCTGGGTGCCTGCCAGAGCTACAGGATCTGTTAGCTACTGCAAACTGTCACTGGAATCGTTTTGCCATGCCTAAGAAGGGTGCCCTACCCTCATAGGTCTACTAGGTGGCCCAGAAACAGATTGTCAGTGGAGTAGTTGACAACATTTGCATGGTCTCCAAAGACAGGTTATTGTAATGTGAACGCATGTAGCCACTACCAAGAATAGGCAAGATTCTAGTGGTTACGGAAGCACAACAAATCTTTCTGTTGTGGCTAGGCCATGAGTACCTTTAGGAGGGCACCCAGTCATCAAAAAGACCAACAATATGTTAGAAACATTGCTCTACTTGCCAGGTATTGGCTGAAATGTAGAGAGATTTTTTACAATTTGCCCAACTCAAGTGAGTGGCAACTCTGGATGAAAAAAGAACACATCGTTCTACCTCTGGTTTGTGTGCCATTGGAGAGGATAGATACAGGCATACTCATTCTATTTGATCCCACATCTGCTTCAGGCAACAAATATATTTTAATTGAAGCAGACCATACCACCAGGTATCCAGGTATCTAGGGGCCATAACCCTAAGGAGCACGACTGTCAAGGTAGTGGCAAGGGCCTCATCAGGGTCAGGTTCTCCAAGAGAGCATTCTCCTAGAGAGGAAAAAATGTAATCTCCTTATCCATGGGGACAATGTGGAAGTAATCCGGTGTAACTTACCATATCTCCAATATGTATCACCTGCAAGCCAATGGCTTGGAGAAACACTTTAATAAATCCCTAGAGACAATGTTAGGAGCTCAATCAATCAATCAGGGGTTTGGGAAGTGCACTATTCACCCGTTAGGGTCTTAAGGCGCTAGGGGTGGTGGTGTGTGCAGCTCTGTTGGGGTCATCTGAAGAGCCAGGTTTTAAGGTCTTTCCTGAACTGGAGCAGTGTGGGGCTTTTCCGGAGGTGGAGGTTGTTCCAGGTCTTGGCTGCGAGGTAGGAGAAGGACTTTCCACCCGCTCTAGTCCTGTAGAAGCGTGGGATTTAGGCCAGGAAGAGGTCAGCTGAACGGAGGTTTCTCTTAGGGGCGTGGAAGGAGAGATGGTTGTTGCGGTATTAAGGTCCGAAGTTGTGGAGGGCCTTGTATGCGTGCGTGAGCATCTTAAATGTTATTCTTCTTTCGACGGGGAGCCAGTGGAGATCGTGTTGGATGATGTGGTTGTGCCGGGGGATGTCGAGGATTAGTCTGGCTGTGGCGTATTGGACGGTCTGGAGCTTGCGGAGGAGTTTTTTGTTGATTCCGGCATAGAGGGCATTGCTGTAGTCCAGTCCACTGGTGATGAGGGCGTGTGTAACCGTTTTGCTGGATTCGGAGGGGATCCATTTGAATCTTTTACGGAGTATGCGGAGGGTGTTGAAGCAGGCTTATGAGACAGCGTTGATCTGGCGGTTCATAGTGAGTGATGAGTCCAATATGATGCTGAGGTTACATGCATGGTCCGTCAGGGTGGGTGGGTTTCCGAGGGCGGGGGGATACCAAGTGTCGTCCCAAGTTGAGGGGGTGGAGCCGAGAATGGGGACTTCTATTTTCTCTGAGTTGAGTTTCAGGCAGCTGTTCTTCATCCAAGTTGCGACGGCTTTCATCCCTTTTGGAAGTTGTGCCTGGTGATGTTGGATTCCTTGGTGAGGGAGAGGATGAGCTGGGTGTCATCAGCGTAGGAGACGATGTTGAGCCCATGCTGGATGAAGGAGAATTGTCTTAAATTAAATTCGGAAAAAACGGAGGTGCTGCTCTTTGGGAAAGAGACTTCCTTCTGGAATGGATCCTGGTGGCCTCAGGAGCTGGGAGACTTGCCCAAGCCTGTGCAGAAGGCAAAAAACTTGGGAGTCATCTTTGACACCAAACTATGTTTTGATAATCAATGCAGTGTCCTCGGGGGGGGATACTTTATGCTTCGGGTTCTCAAAAAAATTCTGCAGTTCATTCCAACGGATTTACAGAAGCCCGTAATGTTGGCCCTTATAGGACCCAAATTGGATTACTGCAATGCCCTTTATCTGGGCACTTCGAAATATCTGCTCAAAAAATTGCAGTCCCTACAGAACGCGGTGGCCAGAACCCTCTTGAACATCCCCAAGTTTAAACCAGTATCTCACCTGCTACATGGCCTAGAGAATCTCATTTAAGGCTCTGTGTCTAATACATAAGGCTTTTCATTGTACCGGTCCGCTCTATTTTCAGGAACGTTTCACCTGGTAAGGACCAGTAGGACACTAAGATCGAGGTCAGCGCACATGGTCCTGATCCCCAGAATCAAACGAGCAAACTGGGGTGGCAGAATGCTGACCTTCCTGGGGGGAAAGTTATTGAACTCTCTTCCTCTTTCACTCCGGTCTCAATCTAGCTTGCAGTTATTCAGAAAGCAGCTAAAGACCTGGCTCTTTTCCGCTGGTAACAACTAAGTGACGTAGACCTATCTCGGCTTGCTGCCACGTCCTCGGTCCTTGATCCGCCTAGCGCTAAGCCACCTCCGGGTAATGCCCGCTTTATAAAATCACTTCATTCATTCATGGTTTCTGACAATGGTTGTGAGGGGGGCCATGTAGATCTTGAAGAGGGTGGGCCTGAGGGAGGATCCCTGGGCTACTCCGCATCTGGTCTCTGTCGGTTCTGAGAGGTAGGGCGGAAGTCGGACTCTCTGTGTTCTGCCTGTGAGGAATGAGCGTATCCAGTCTAGGGCCTTTCCTCAGATGCCGTCGTTGTGGAGTCTGGTGGCTAGTGTGCGGTGGGAGACGGTGTCGAAGGCTGCTGATTGGTCCAAGAGGATGAGGGCTTCCGTTTGGCCCTGGTCGAGGAGGGCGCGGATGTCGTCAGTGGCAGCGAGGAGGGCGGTCTCGGTGCTGTGGTTGCTGAAGAATCCGGATTGGGAGATGTCTAGGACGTTGTTGGCTTCGATGAAGTATGCTAGCTGGGTGTTGACGGCCTTTTCTTTGATCTTGGCTGCAAATGGAAGCAGAGAGATGGGCATGAAGTTTTTGAGGTCTGTCGGGTCTTCGAAGGGTTTCTTCAGGAGGGAGTTCCTTGGGGTTGTGGGCATTGGAGAGGATTCTGTCTTGGAGGAAGTTCTTTTTTGTCGATTTGATGAGTTGGTGGTGTGCTGTGGTTGCTGTTTTGTAGGCGGTGCATGTTTCAGGGGTTTTGCTGTTTGTCCATGTCTTTTCAAATCATCAGCAAGAGCGCTTGGATTCTTGGAGTGCTGTGGTGAACCAGCTTGCTTTCTTGTTGTGTTGTCCTGTAGCTTTCTGGAGGGGTGGCGAGTGTGTCGGCGCAGTTGGTGATCCAGTGGTGGAGGTTGTTTGCCGCGGTGTTGGCGTCTGGTGTCAGTGGGGGTAGAGTGCTGGTGAGGGCGGAGGTGAGATGTTCTTCGGTGACTTTGTTCCAGCTTCTGCGTGGGAGGCGGCGCGCATGCTTTTGTGCGATGGGTTTTCTAAAGGAGAAGTGGATGCAGTGGTGGTCCACCCAGTGCAGTTTCGTGGTGTGGTTGAAGAAGGCGATGTATCCTCCTGCGAAGACAGGGTCGAGTGTGCGTCCTGCTGTGTGAGTGGCGGTGGAGACAAGTTGCTTCAGTCCTATGTTGGTGAGGTTCTCTAGGAGGGCAGTGGTGTTGGGGTCATCGTGGTTGTTCTAGTGGACGTTTAGGTCTCCGAGTAGTATGTAGTCTGTGGAGGCGAGGGCATGGTGTGCGATGAGGTCGGCGATGATGCTGGTGAAAGGAGCACTGGGGCCAAGCGGTCTGTGGACGAGGGTTCTGGGCTGTCTGTGGCGAGGAGCTGTACCCGAGAACCTCAGGAGGAAATAGGAGCTCCTTCTGCCATGTCCCTTGCTCAGCTAATAAGACATCCTATAGAACGAGGTAGCATTTAGCACCTTTGAGCTTCTCTTTGGGCATCCAGTCTATGGCAACTGACTTTGGAGAAGATTGGGAAGGTACTTCTGAGTATCTAGACCATGTTTTTTTTTTTTAAACACACTTTATTGATTTTATAATTTGTCGAGCCTTGCGCAATCCTGAATTCGGTTGGTACATAGTTGGGTTAGAAAAGCATTTTGACATAAGTAGTTGAATACCAAAAAGTTACAGCAAATAGGTAAATGTTATCTTACATAAGTTGGGAATTAAGTCAGACTGCGTTGTCGTTCCATTGGTGCTGGCTTAATATATCTAGAGATAGTGTCAAAGTGATAATAGAACAGTCCCATCCCTCTCTCCCCCCACCCTCTGTTCTGGCTCACTCCCTGTTTGATGATACTGTCATGTGTTTCTACCTCGGTTGTCTTTATACCACATGTAGGGGCCCGTGTTTGGTAGGATGTGGTATTGTGCGTCGATCTGAATACTAGACGGGAATGTTCCGTTTAGTGTTATGTGGACGGACCTTTCTTATGTGTCATTGTGTTGAGGGGAAGGGGGGGGGGGGGGCTCAGTGGCTTTAAATGCTTCCAGTGTAAGGTCCCAATCCGTGGAGATCGGATTTTTCCGCAGTCCCCGGTACCCCTCTCGTCTAATGACTGCGCTTTCTGCTCCCCCCCCAACGAATTACCTCCCCATGCCAGGTATAGACCGTTGGGGGGGGCGGGCCGATTTCCATCGCATTGTTATGGAGCGTTTCGCTATTAGGAAGGCTAGGTCAGTGAAGCAAAGCTGCACTGTCTGTGACTTAGGACGGCGATGCAGCCCTAGTATGCAACTTTTGGCTGTGTCCCATGCGGTGAGTCCTGTAATGTTTCCAATGATTTGTGTGACTTCCGACCAGAACCCTATAAGAAGTGGGCAGGACCATAGCATGTGCAAGATGTCTGCCTCTTCTGCCTGGCATCTGGGGCAGCAGGACTGTGTATTTGGATACATGCGCTGTAAGCGATGCGGGTGAGGAGGCATTATGAAGGATCATGTACTGTATTAATTTAAATTTGGCATTGCGTGACACCTTTTTGGGGTATTCTAAGAGGGTGGCCCACTCCTTATCTGTCAACTCCCTCTCCAGGTCTCTGGACCATTTGTCCCGTAGTCCATTGAGGGAGGTTTCTGTGTGCGCCCGGGTTCCCTTGTATAACCATTTTATGAGTTGGCGCCCTTCGCCCATTAAGTACATCGCATGTATGAGTTTGTGTGTTAAGGGTTCTTCCCTATCTGGTGCCCAGTGTCTCTTCACGTATCGGGTTATGGCGGCATGTATCATAAAAAGATTGCACGGAACCCCATTCTCCCGAGCAAAGTTCTCGTGGTCCATTAGGATGCCGTTAGTAAACAGCGCCCCTACTGTGGTGACCCCCTCCTCAGACCAGCTAAGGATGCACCGTTTAGTAATCAAGCCAGTTGGTGTGGGGATTCCTAGTAGGGGAGTGTTATTGGCGTATGGGGGGCGCTGGCGCGTGTATTGCAATGCCTTTTTCCAGTATGAGAGTGGTACACGTAAAAGCATTGGGGCTCTCTGGGGGATCATGCTGCGGGGAAGTAGTAGGGTATGTAGGGCTCCTCGGTTAATGGCTTGTACAGTGTAGCCCAATTCATGCAGGTTGCGCCCCGCGAGCCAGTACGATAGCCATTGAAGTTGGCTTGCGAAACAGTAGGCGCCGAAGTCTGGCACACCAAGCCCCCTCTGTCCGTCTCCAGCTGTAGTTTGGTTAGTCCCACCCTTCTGCGGCCATTACCCCAAATGAGATCAGATAGGAGTGTGTCTAGTATTTTAAAATGGGAGGCAGGGATCAATACTGGCAGGTTTGTAAAGAAGTATAGCAGACGTGGGAGTACGACCATCTTAGAGATGGCTATACGGCCCATTACTGAGAGCGGTAACGAGGTCCAGAAGGTCGTCTGGGAGCGTAACGCCCTCACTGCTCTGGTCAGGTTGCCCTCCAGTAAATCCTGCGGAGCCCTATAAATTTGAATGCCTAAGTATTTGAATGTGTTTTTGGACACTGAGAGAGAGAGCTGCCCAAACGTATCGTTTCCGGACGCTCTCCAGGGTGAAAGAAGAACGCCTGAGATTTCGTTTCATTTATGGCAAGGCCCGAGATGTGTCGAATTGCTGAAAGATGCTTGGCATCGGCTCTAAATCACTAGTCAGATCATGTGTATAGGCTATGAGTTCGTCTGCATATGCTGACAACACATGTGTAGCGTTTCCCACTCTAATTCCTATTGTTCTGCTTCCCTCCGCAGTTTGATAGCTAGAGGTTCGAGCGCAAGTACAAAGAGCAGTGGTGACAGGGGGCATCCTTGGCGTGTGACCCTGCCCACCGGATACGAGCGCAAGATGTGAACTCCGGTGCGGACACGCGCCGTGGGGGCCGTATACAGGTGCTTGACCCATTCCAGGTATGCGGGTGGTATGCCAAGCTTTCCCAAGGCCTTTACCATGTACTCCCATTTGAGGGTGTCGAAGGCCTCTCTCAGGTCCAAGGAGATACACCCGGCATTCGGGCGTTCTATTGGAGTGGCCTCCATGACATGGTGCATGCGTCTAATGTTCAGGGATGTGCTGCGGGCTGGGACAAAGCCGCATTGGTCCATGAGAATTAATTTTGGTAGGTAGGGGAGTAACCGGAGGGCCAATATTTTGCTCAATATCTTGTATTCTGTGGCGAGGAGCGACAGTGGGCGGAACCCCGAGATATCCGTGGGTGCTAGACCCGGTTTAGGGAGGGACACCACGAAGGCCTGCATGGTAGAGAGTGGGAGGTTTCCTGTATCGAGAGCTGTTTGATATAATCATTCCAGGTGGGGGATCAATTTGTCTGAGAATGTGTCAAAAAACTCCACTGGCAGGCCCGGGGCCTTATTGCGTGGTAATTCCCGGATGGCCGCTTTAATTTCAGCTCTGGTGATAGGAACTGATAAGTCATCCTGGGCTGCTCGTGTGAGTTGGGGATAAGTTAGGTGGCCCAAGAAGACGTCCGTGAGTTCGCTCGCTATTTCTAGCGGGGCTCGGTATAGTGTCTCGTAGTATACACAGAATGCATCGTTTATTTCCTGCTGTGTGTTCGCCATATCTCCTCCAGGCGTAGTTATTTTGTGTATTGGAGTAGGGGGGTTGCATCTCATAGTAGCCATGCAAGGAGCGCTCCTGACCTGTCTGCCTCCGCATGTTTTATCTGGGTGTAGGATCTGTAGTCCATGACTCGGAGACGCTCCAACAGATCAGCGTGCTGAATGCGTACCTCCTGCAGCGGTGCCTTCTTAGATGGGTCTCTTGCTGCTTCCTGCTCTAATTTGTTCATGCTGTCTTCGACCGAATTAAGGTTTGTGTGTATTTCTTGTCTCGCCCCTGCTGTAGTACTGATAGCAGTGCCCCGTATGACTGTTTTAAACGCATCCCACTCTATGAGGAACGAGGAGGCCGAATTAGTGTTCTCCGTAAAATAATTGGTGATGGCCGATGTCATAGTGTCACGGAAGACAGCGTCTTCCATCGACTAGAGCCACAGTTTCCAGGTGGGAACCGGGGTGGGGATTCTGCCCCATGTTAGGGTGATCTCTAATGGATTATGGTCTGAGAAAGTCTTCCCCAGGTAAGTGGTGTGAGTCACTTGTGTAGTGACGGAGAGGGAGCATAGTATTCTGTCTCTCCGGGTGTGGAGTTGGTGAGTCGGGGAGTAAAAGGAGTATTCTCGACTGTTTGGGTTCTTTAGACGCTATACGTCTCCCAGCGCCCAGCCCCCGGACCATCTGCGCTGGGCCTCCGATTGTCTAATGAAAACTGCACCCTGAATTGGAGGGTGAGAGCGGTCCATTTGGGTGTCCAGCACCGCGTTGTAGTCTCCACCCAGTACCCATGGGTAGCCCACCCAGTCTGTTAATGTTGTGTTGAGGCTTGTAAGGAATTTATCCTGCTCGAAGTTCGGGGCATATAGGCTGCCTGTTATTATGTGTGCGCCGTCTAGTGTGCCATGAACCAAGATGTATCTGCCCTGTGGATCTGTGCGCTGCTCCAGTTCTACAAACGGGACCCCGTGTCTGATCCATATTGTCGCGCCTCTAGCAAAGTGAACGTCTGGCCTCTCCACTTCTTGCGGAGTTTGGCCGCTTCAGAGTCAGTAAGGTGGGATTCCTGCAAAAATGCTACCTGTGCCCTACGCCTATTCAGTTGCGCATGTATCCTATGGCGCTTGTGGATTGAGCCCAGTCCCCTGACGTTCCAGGTTATTATGTTATACGTCCCAGCATATGCATGTGGGTCTATGTGTGGTTCCTAGGCCTGTCTTAGGTCGCGAGGTTGGTGGTGTGTGCAATGTAGCGGGGGGTAAGCCAGTAATCCCAAAAACCCCTGTAACATGCAATACTAGTTCCAGCTCTAGAACTATGCTGGTCCAAACTAAGAACACAACTGTGTTAACATTTACCAAAGAATGGTATGCTTTCGCAAGGAGGGGGTTCCTTCTGCGCCTTACATTAAGCGTTAGGCATTGTGTTAGCCACTGGATGTCCGGACCGTGGTCTTTTGCTATGGATATAGTGAAGCTGAGGGAAAGGTGAACTTCGCTGGCAGCAGTTACCTCCACTGTAGAGTTTGTAGACCGTTCTGTCAAGATGGGACACTCCGGTCAGGCGCCCCGTTAGCCCAGAAAGTCGTCTGCTGTTTGGGGGGTGACAGAGCGGAACAAGGAGATGCTGTTCTCAGAGTCTGAGTGCATAGTGTTTTCTTCTGATGATTCCGACGTGGAGGGAGGGTTGCAGTCCCTGAAAGTGGCTGCCGCAGCAAGTGCTGATTCTCTACCTTTTTGGGCCTGTTCCGGTGTGGGGTTCTGTGTGTGGGTTTTGCGGCTCGATTTGGTGCGGCGTGTTCGTCTACCTGTTGCGCTCTTCAGACTCAGGTGTACGCTTTGCAACGAGTTTTCAGATGTCGCAGGGGTAACGTGACTTCCAGCCATTCGTCCGCTTCTCCTGGGCTGTTAAGGAAGTATGTCTTTTGGTCATAGATGACCTTCAGGTGGGAGGGGAACAGCAGAGCGTACTTGAGGTCTAGGGCTCTGAGTTTCTTTTTTGTCGTTTGGTACGAGGATCTTCTGGGTTGGACTAGAATTGTATAGTCTGGACACAGCGAGATCCGATGACTCTCGTACTGAATTGGAGATCTCTCCCTGGCCATCTGCAGCATGGTGTCCCGGTCCCTGTAATTTCGTATACAGGCGATCATGGGGCATGGCGGGGCGCCCGCCGCCGGCCTCCCAGTAGGAATCCTGTGGGCCCTTTCAACACAAAAGAGGTCAGATAGGCCCTCAGGGGCCACGTGCTCACGTAACCACTGCTCCATGAATCTGGTGGCGTTGAGGCCCTTGCAGTGTTCCAGAAGACCGATAATTCAAACATTGTTCTTTCTTGTCCTTCCTTGGGCATCTTCGACCCTGTCCTGTAGCCCAGACACTTGCCGCTGCAGCTGTGCTATTTGCTCCTTATGTTCTTTGTGTTGTGGCAGCATTTCTGACAAGGTTAGCTTGTTGGATTTTACTGTAGTTGCTAATTTGTCGAGGTCCGCTTTTAGAAGGGTAAAGCCAGTGGTCAGTGAGCCTATTTGTTGTTCTATTGCTTTTCGCAAGTCTCTGACCTCTTGTAGGATTAAGTCAAATTTATCCAGGGCTGACTCCATGTTTGTTGGTGGGATGCAGCTTAGTAGAGGGGTTTGGGTGGTGTTATCCGGGTCTCCCTGCTGCTGCGCGTTCGTGGTGGTTGCATCTGGCAGCTTTCCTTTAGGGCGTCCCATGGTGTGGCAGTAGCCGGTTCGGGCAATGAGCAGGCGCTTAGGGGTTTAGGGGTAACTGTGCCTTCCGGTGCGTGGGGTCCCTGGGTACGGCGTATGAGCAAGCCTGGGCTCGGTTGAGGTTCTTGTTGCTTCAGCAGTGCTGGGAATCGAGCCGCCGGGTTTGCTGGCTAGGTTTGTCTGTCCCTGTAGCGTATGCAATGGGAGGGGAGCCGTGGGGCTAACGTGTAATCTTGCCCAATGGGGCTTTGCACTTTCCGGGGTCTGGTTTGCAGCCCGGTACAGGCGGTTCTGCCGGTGTCTCACCTCTTACGGCAGTGTGTATCCGGCCTGTTCCCCCACCCAGCAGGCAGGCTCTCGGCTGGTGATGTCCCCCTTTGTGTGTCCCCTCGCGGTACCGGTCAGTTCGTCTACTCTTCGCAGTTTGGTATTGTATGGGGCGCAGCCCAGCTGGATATGTTGGTCTACGTTGTAGGCCTGGGGCCTGCAGAGTGTTTATGTCCCTACACGTCACGTCCCACTGCTCATGTGCATGTGACTCACTGCCGATATAGGGCTCGTTTCTGGGCAGGGTGATGACTGTTCGTGCAGCTGCGGCCTTCACCGAGCAATCACTGGCGCCACAGGTAGGGGTGGACGCCCTATCTCCCTGGCCAGGGCTACTCTAGTGTAGGGGAGTGCCGCACCGATTCTTGGTCATGTTGCAGTCCCAGGGCCTGTGGAGTGTTTTGTTCCTGCACGACGTGCCCCTCTATCCATCTGCATGCGGCACACTGCTAATATGGATGGGGTTTCTGGGCGCGTTTCCCTGAGGGTGCTCCAGGGCAGGGCGGTGATTATTTATGCGGCTTCGGCCGCCGCCTCTCGCTCGCAGGCGCCACAGGTGGGGCGGGTGCCCTGCCACCCCAACCAAGATCCGGTGCGGGCCGGGGGGCGGTGTGTGGCATCGGTTCGCAGCAAGTTGATTACACCTCTGTTGTGGGCCGCCGCACCCAGTTACCGCTCCGCTGGTCTTCTGTGTCCACCCCCCGGCTCAGCTAGGGTGGTAGGCCTTGGCGTGAGGCCTAGGAGCCAGGAGTCGGCATCAGTCCGGGCCTCGCCTCGCTCGGGGCCGCGGCACACTGGAATTCGTCCGCGGGCAGGACGCTTCGTCGCCCTCCCCTGCCCACCGGACTCACCCCACCTCAGCGTATCACCGCTAGCCCCGGATCGTCGTATATCGTCCCCAGGTAGGGTGGAGGGGGGGTCCAAGCTGTCTCGGCCTCCAGCACGGCCCTTAGGGCCCAACGCGTAGCGGGCGATGGCCCGTCCTCCAGGCGAGGTCCGTTTCGGGCAAGAAGGCCGTCCCAGTGACACAGCCCACGGCCCGGGACTTTAGGAGGCTCTGTCAGGGAGGGCTCAGCGGTGCCGCAGAGCAGGGAGAGTAGACCGCAGGCCGGCCCCGCCGGGGGTACCGGAGGGCCTCCGCCAGTCCGCCTCGATCCTCGGCAGGGTGGACGGCACCGCAGCCCGGCAACAGGGGGGCCACAGCAATCATCCTCTGTCCCCACAGGCAGCGTCACTCAGCTCCGGCGCAGCGCCGCCGGACCACCACCGAGCACGTCTGCGCCGATGCGTGCACAGAGCCCAGGCCTGGGCTTCTCCGTCACCGCCGGGGATCGGTAGTTCGTCGGTGGCTTATACACCGATCGTTCGGTGCCCCTTCTGTTCTGCTTCAGTTTGTGGGGTGTTGTTTTAGTGGATGACCCCAGCTTCGCGGATTATTTCAGGATGTTTGGTCCGGACTTGGAGCTTGGCTAAATTGCGATCGCCATGTTCAGCAGTTAGCCATCTATCTAGACCATGTTGGTGTCAGAAGGGTGATGGCTTAGCTGATGAAAAAGGCAAAAAATGACCTTCATGCCCAAGAGCTAATGAAGGAATGATATGAGCAGAAGGAAAATCTGATTTGGTATGAAGACAATAAGAAGATATTTTTGCTCAGGCTTGTTTGCCCTTGAGATTTAGAGTGTAAATGGAGCAGTCCCTAAATGGTGGTCAAGGAGATCTCTGTTGTCAGCTACATAGTTTTTTTTTTTTTAATTTTTCAAACACCTTTATTGAAAAAGAATTGCACTTCAAGGTTACAGTATATGCAGGCGGAGGGTCCGCAATCAAAGAGGAGAACTACATCTGTTTCATACATCAAATGAGACATCATATACACAAAGCTCGTTACAATGCACAGAAAGAGAGGTTCTAAGGCGATGCAGGGGGAGCGGGTGAGAACGCCCGGGAGAAGCCCAACGCAGATGGAAGAGGGCTCAGGGGACCAGAGGAGTATGTGGATGGGGAGGAAGCATCTCACGGGCCAACTCCGGCGGCCGCCGCGGGCGGAGTGCCGGCGGGGAGCGAGGGAGAGGTTGCCGAGTGCAGGGAGTCCTGGCGCTGGAGATAGGAGACTAGTGGACCCCAAATATCAATCGGGCGGGAAGTGGCCGGCATCAAGTCCCAGAATTCGGACAAAAGTGTCTGACAGCGCGAAGCGTCCATGAGCCAAGCGCTTACCGTGGGCGCAGACTTTCGACCCCAACACATGGAAACCCTGCACGAGAACAAGAAGCATCGCAGTCAGCCGACGTGTAGCGTCTGGGCAGAATTTCACAAAGCCTAGGAGGCAAAGCAGAGGGAAACGGCTGGACCAGCGTGGAGGTAATCTCAGTAATTGCGGCGCACACCTCGCGCCAGTATGTTGAGACTTTGGGGCACAGCCAGGCAAGGTGGGAGAAGTCTGCCGCAGGAGCGGAGCATCGCAAACATCTGTCCCTGGGGGCGAGGCCCATTTTGTGCAGCTGAGCGGGGGAACGGTACAGTCTATGCAAATATTTCAAATGAATGAGGCGCAGGCGGTAGTTTGGGGATAAGCGTTTGGTCTGATTGCAGCAGTAAAGCCAGACCTCCTGAGAGAGATCGGCGCCCAGATCTGCACTTCACGCCGCACGCGCGCGGTCAGTGGAGATGGGGGAGTCCGGAAGCGCAAGGGCGTAGTTCTTGGTGACCAACTTGTGGGGGGAGGGGGATGTGTAGAGAAAATTGAGGGCGGCCATCGAGGTGGGGGGGACTGAGGAAACGTGGAATGAAGCTCCCTGCAGAGAGCCCGGAGTTGATAGTAAAGCAGTGTCCATGGGGCCGGACTCGGCCGCGAGAGAAAAGAAAGTGTTGCTGGGGTAGAGGTCCTACACCGTGGAGAGTCCCAAGCGGGTCGCGTGTTTGACCATTCCGGGGCTCCCAGTCCACCACGCGACACAGGAAGGGTGAGTATATTATATGCGATTCGAGGCTGCCGACCGGCCCAGACAAGGGTAATGATAAGGGAGCGGAGTCTGCGGAAGAAGTGCGCTGTGAGGGGGATGGGGACATTCACGAATAAATACAGAAACTTCGGGAGCACCACCATCTTGGCGATGGCTAGGCGGCCCGCCAGAGACAGGGGCAACCGTCGCCAGAGTTGGATCTTAGACTCGAGCCAATCTACAGCGCGGCTGAAGTTGGCCTTCCAGAGTTTGTCCACATCCCGCTGAGCCAAATGCCCTGATATCTAGTAGGCCCCGACGCCCATACAAAAGGGAAATCCGGAAGTGAAGGGGACAGTGGCATCCGTGAGGGGAAAAAGAATGGACTTGCCCCAGTTGACCTGGATGCCAGAAAGGCCCCCGAAACGTACCACCTTGCGGACCATAGGGACGAGATTCTCCTGGGGATTGCAGACATTTAGTGTGACGTCGTCCGCATACATGGAGACGACAAGAGCTCGGGCCGCGAAACCGAGACCTCTCTGGGTGTGGTGTTGTCTGAGCCTGGCAGCGAGGGGCTCCATGGCGATGGCGAATAACAGGGGTGAGAGCGGGCACCCCTGCCTGGTGCCCCTAGCGATGGGAATAGGCTCCGACATTTGGCCATTAATCCGAAGGCGGGCTGTGGGGAGGGAATAGAGAAGCTGAACCTTGCGCAGAAAAACTGGGCTAAAGCCTAAGCGAGGGAGTAGGTAAAAAAGGAAGGGCCACTCAAGAGTGTCGAAGGCTTTGGTGGCGTCCAAAAGGGCAGCCACCGCCGGGAGTGCGGGATTGATTTGATGGAGGACGTAAAAAATGGTCCGAAGATTGTGGGACGGAGCGCGGCCGGGGATGAAGCCGGACTAGTCCAGGCGAGCGATAAGCGGCACGAGAGGGAGAAGGCGGGAGGCTAGTAGTTTGGCAAAGATCTTGTTATCCGTATTAATTAGAGATAGGGGACGATAAGAGTCGCGAAGCTCAGGGGGCTTGTCCGGTTTCAGGAGAAGCGTGAGCATTGCCTCGCGGAGCGAGGGGGGGAATTGGCCACTGTCAAACGATTCGTTATACATGGCAGCGAGGTGCGGGACCAAAAGGGGCGCAAAAGCCTTGTAAAAGGACGCTGGCAAGCCGTCAGACCCGGGGGCCTTGTCTCCGGGCAGACTGTTAATGGCAGCTAGGATTTCCTCCTTGGAGAAGGGCTCGTCAAGGTATTCCCGGTGGGAATTTCCAAGTCAGAGGAGCTGAAGGGTGTCAAAATATTGATCGAGAATGTCATGCGGTGGCACGGCCCCGGCTGCGTAGAGTTGGGAATAAAATGTGGTGAATCGAGCCCTTATCTCCTCAGGAGAGGTAGTTCTGTCCAGGCCTCCGTCCTGGAGCGCAGTAATATAGGAGGCAGCGTGAGGCTGTCGCAAGAGGTTGGCCAGAGTCTTGCCAGGGTGATCCCCCTTACCGAAGCGGCGCGCCCTCGCCTCTCTACCCAAAAAAGAGAGCTCTCTATTGGCCTCATCAGTGAAATCGGTAAGTTTACCCCGGAGCTGCGCAAGAGTGTCAGGGTTAGGGTCAAGAGAATGCGAGGAGTCCAAAGCCTTGATCTCCCCCTCCAACCTGTCAAGAGTGCCGCGAATGGAGCGTAGCACACCGGATTGCTTGGAGATGCATTCACCTCGGATTACCGCCTTAAACCCCTCCCAGAGCGTGGAGGGGGAGTCAACAGAGCCTACAATAAGGTCGAAGTAATTCGTGATTGCGGTTTAGATCTCATCGCAAAACACCAAGTCCCGGAGCGCATTGGGGGGCAGCCGCCAAGAGAACATGCGCCGCGGGGAGTGCGGGAGCTGCAAGCAGAGACGAACGGGAGCGTGGTCGTAAAGAGTACGCGCCATATGTTCCACAGAGATAAGCCATGCAAAGGCGTCCGGAGTAGTGATCCAGAGGTCCAAGCGGGACAAGCATCCTCGGGAGCCCGTCACGCAAGTGCCCTCACGTGCCTCGGGGCGGGTGTGCCGCCACGCATCGAACAGTGAGTTATCGGTAAGTATGGAGTGCAGAAGAGAGGTTGTGCGCGGGTGGGGAGCGTGTGGCCCAGAGCGGTCCAGAGTGGCTGATAGTGTAATGTTAAAATCGCCCCCCCAGAGAAGCGCGGCTGGGCCCAGTGAGGAGATGTGCTGCCAAACCTGCGCGAAAAAATCAGGGTAATCAGAATTGGGACCATATAGCGCAGCGAGGATCAATGGTTGGGCCAGGAGGGTGCCGCGCAGGATGACAAAGCGCCCCCCCGGGGTCTATGATCACCTGAGAGGTGTGCCAGGGAAGCCCTCTGCACAGTAGGATGGACACCCCGCGAGAGTAGTTGGAATAGAAGGAGGAGTGAATTTTGCCCCAATGCCTAGAGAGAAGCCTGGGAGAGGTAGCGGGCAGCAGATGGGTCTCCTGGAGGAAACGGATGTCAACCTTGCGCCGGATAAGGTGGGCGTGTACCAAGCGAGCCTTGCGGTGGTCATTAAGACCGCGGACATTCCAGGTCCAGAGAGTGGTGTCCGTCATGTCGCTGTGCCAGGGGAGTGAATGACGAGTTGGGACAGATGTGCAATGGGGACCATGTGCAGTGGAGAAGAGAAGTGCAGTGCAAAAAGCAGCGTAGCGGATGTTGCGTTGCAGGAACAGACAAAGGACAAAACCAACAACAGAGACTCGGGAGGAGGCAACAATCCCAAAGAACCCAACGCCCCGCCACCCACTCCAACCCCCCAATTAGGCTGAGGAACAAACCCCACCCACCCAAGGGAACCACAACTGGGAAGGGGAAACACAGTGACCAGGAAGGGAATCATCCCGAGGAGGCATGGTTTCGCCCGGCGTACACCCCTGCCATAGAGACAGGGTGGCCAAACCATGGGTATTGCGGACAACAACTTTGATCGGAGGAAGACAACTGGGGCGCCTAAGAGGCAGGGGCCCAATGTATAAAAACATATGATGCGGCGGGAAGCCTGAAATGGAAGCTAGTAGGAGGACATGGGAGAGGGGAGATAAGGAGGAGATCGAAAACTACAGGAGCAGTGAAGAGCCCCGCGACCCTAGCGAGCCCCCGGGCCCAGCGGACAGCGAGCGGGAGCCCAGCAGCGGGGAGAAGAGACACATGCAGCGACTGAGGCAGAGTGGAGATCAGCCACGGGGGACAGCATTATATAAGAGGGTACAGCATGCAAAAATACAATAGCAGAGGCAAAAGTCAATCGTTATCGCTCAGGTCGCCGTCCGCACCAGCCAGGGAGCTGGATGGGGAAGAACGTTGTGCCTGGTCAAGTGTCTTCGCATAGGCCAGTGCGGCTTTAGGCTCAGTAAAGATATGCATTTTGGAGCCCTGCCTGACACGCAGCTTAGCAGGGTATGCCAAGGAGTAGGAGATGTCATGCTTTTGGAGTATTTGCTTGGCTGGGAGGAATTCGCGACGGGCAGTCTGCACCGCCATCGTGTAGTCAGGAAAGAAAGCCAGGGAGCTCCCTTGATGACGCATTTCCCCCTTCTCCCTGGCCGCACGGAGGACAGCGTCTCGGCCCCTAAAGTTCAGCAGCTTGGCGATGATGGGGCGAGCCGGCAGTCCAGGAGCAGGGCGAGGGCCAAGGGAGCGGTAGGCACGCTCGACAATGAAAACGGGGGAAAGGACCTCGCCAAAGAGATCACGGATAAGTTGCTCCACAAAGTCTTCCATTTTAGTGATGTTAGAGGATTCGGGCACGCCCGTAATGTGAAGGTTGCTCCTACGAGAGCGCGCCTCCAAATCCTCGTTCTTTTTCTTGATCAGCTCAAGAACCTTATCCATTTGCAGGAGCTTATGATGGTCCTGTGTCACAGCATCCTCAGCGTCCGAAACTCTCGCCTCAACCTGAGTCAGACGTGTATCATGTGAGTCGACCCGTGCTTTAACAGTGTCCAATCGGGCCGACAGCTGATCAAGTTGGGTGGCAATTCCAGTGACTGCGGTCTTGACGTCCAGCATGATGGCCTTTAAGTCATCCTCTCTGATCGGGCCGGCATCAGTCTGGGCGGCAGGCTCGCCCGTATCAGTAGCCGCCCCATCTTGCCGCGTTTGCCGACGTTGATCGAAGGCGAGCTTGGGCTGTTTGGGGTCCGCTTTCCCCATGATCTAGCACAGTCGTGGGAGCAGAGGCCGCCAAAAGTAGAGAGAGGCAGGGGCGGCGGCGCAAGGCTAGACAAATGGAGGCAGAGGAGGGCCGCGGGGAGCAGGTTGAACAGTGCGGCCAGTGGAAGCCCCGTGAAGGAGAATGATGAGGGTGGAGAGCCAGCTAATGGATCTGGGCCGCCGGTCCAGGGGCCAGCACGAGAGAGCTGCGGTGAGCCAGGGCACCCAGGCGGGTGGAAACAGTCGGAGCAATGACAGAGATGTGCGGGCTATTTCAGGTGAGGCATGCAGTCCAAAAGCTTTGGCAGGCAACGACAGCAGCGCTAGGCATGGGAGGCCGTGCGGGGCGGGAAGCAGAGGTTAGCCGTACCAGGGGATGTAGTCTACCGGTAGGCGGCCGCGATGGCCGGAGCACTCGCAAGGCTGACCCAGCACGGGGCCCCGAAATGGTTGAGAGGCCTCTTGCCGAGGAGAGAGCTGATGAGGGTTCAGAGATGCTGTTGCTCCCGGTGGAGGGCGGTGAAGGCCATGAAGCAGGTCCCCAGGCCTTAAAGGAGAAGAGGTGCCAGCATTACAGGTCCGGTGCGCCGGGTGGCGACAGCAGGCGGGCGAGAGGCAGCCACACGGACCCCGGCTCCCACGGCGAGGGATCAGAAATTCAGCAAGGAGTCCACGCCCGCAGGGGCAAGGGCAGCGGGGAGTCGCGGGGAGCGCGCCGCCCGCGTCGCGGGGCCTCAGGGGAGCAACTGGAAGCGATGGGCACGGGTGGCGTCGGAGGGCGCCCAAGCGGAGAGATGCCCAGGCCCCGCGGTGCTGCACGCGCGCCCCCTACCCCGCCTCGGGGAGCCCCCGCAGCGATGCGACTCACCGGGGGCTATTAGGGTGGGCTGTCACAATCCATGAGCCGTCTCAGGTCGGGCCGGGGCAGATATCGGGGAGGCCGGGGTGTGCCCGGAGGCCAGTGGGCGAGACGGTGTTGCTGCAGTGCGGCCCCGCAGCCAGTAAGGACAGATAGCAGCGGGGAAGTGCGGGGGCGCGCCGCCCTCATCGCGGGCCTTAAACAGGCGAAATGGAACGGTGAGGCGATCACAGCGTATATAAGCCCAGTGTCAGGGACTAGACTTTTGGTTATTTGAACTGCACAGGAGCAGAGCGGCGCTAATGCCAATGCCCTTCTATGTACCTTCCCTGCTAGGTTTTCAGTGTTCCATCGCAGGTAAGTACCAAGAGGGGAAAGTGGTTGGGACAGAGAAGAGACTGCTCCAAAAATCTGCCTGTTCTGCTTTTTCTTCTTCTCCTTCTTCTTACAGGACTGCCAATATTTACATTTTCACATTAATTAAACTATTAACTTAAAACTTACTGTCTCTTCAATTTAAATATAGACTACTTGTCTTACCAGAATGTTTTTTGAAGCTTACTTCTCTTCTTACTTCTCATGTTTAGTTTGTAATGTTGACACGAGAAGTCTTCACTCTATTCTCTTCTTTTACTCCTAGGTACGTTCTGCACTGGAGCCTGCTAAGTCTTTACAAGAGAAAAAATAAGGTAAGTGTGTGTGTCTATCTTTATGCTTTATTAACAGATGATCTCTAGTTTCTTTTTCTCTCTTTTAACTCACTGTGAAGGAATGGAGTGAAGCCTTTAAATGAGGGTTCTGTTTCTGCCTTGAAACTAGTCTACTGTTCTTTTTAGTATGAGAAATAGAAGTCTCCGACATTAAATGTGAAGATGTTTACTGACTTCGTCTCTTGGAACTTTTATTCGATTAAACTGTTGACCTTTAATTGGTGACCGGGGAAAATCTATTCCGTAGACACTCTGGGCTTATTATTCCTTAATTAACTCTACAGGAATTGAAAAGCTTTTTAGAAAGGAGCGGCGTGTTGTCTTTCAAACTTTTTAGAAGGATTACAGGAATCGAAGGTTATTTTAAACAGACGCGGCGCTTGAACAGCTGCGCCCGCGTCTAACTGAATCGGAACAGCAGAGGATAATTGCTGTACCGAAGGTCTCAGAGTTCACGCTCACTGTGGAAGAAAATGTACGAGAATGACTTTTAACTGCAGGCTGTTCACAAGATATCGTCTGTGAGACTTCTTTAGCCCTCAGAATTTAGTTTTACAAGAATTAATGTTCGCTCTGAATTATCTTTTTTCTTTTACTTTACTACAATAAACTAACCTGAAGACTGAAGGGAATAGCTGAGTTCCGACGAAGCTAACCCCGGAATTACCGCGACCTACCCTAACTAACTGACACGACGCAGGAAACAGGTGCTCTTCTCATAATCTCTTCAGTGAAGTGCGCAGTGGAATGTTGGAGCGCACGTCACCAGGTGTCCAGAAGCCTAAAAGACTAGACTGCTAACAGCGGTATGCTGTAGCAGTATGTGCATGTTGGCAGCCATCTTGGAGTTCCATCGGTGCCAACAAGCACTCCAGCTCGAGGGATTAACTGACTTTTGATAATTTTGTAGGGGGGAGATGGTAGCCAGCGTTGCGTTAAAAGGAGGAAACCTCCTGTGAGTCCTGACACCCAGCGTATATAAGCCCAGGCCCCGCGGTGCGACACGCGCGCCCCCAACCCCACCGCAGACCGCCACACATCCAGCGCCACCTTACCGGGTCTTACCGGGTCTGCAGGCCGACGAGGAGCAGCAACGAGTCACGACCGGCCTCAGCAGCAGCCTGTGCGCCGCCCCTCAGCACCACGATGCAGGTACAGGCCACACGCAGTCCGGGACCCCGCACAGGCCGTAGGCGTTTTCTCCTCGATCCAGTGGGCACCGGCATCCACAAAAAAGACAAGTAGATCCTCACGATGTAGGGAAGCAGGATCGTCGAGGGTGGAGGAACAGAACCACCCAGGTCCGCAGGATAATGACGGATAATAAGGCTTGGCTTGCAGAGCCCACTCAGAGTGCGGCCATCTTGCAGCCGGCTAAGCCACGCCCCACTTGTCAGCTACATAGTTGACACAGATGCCACTCAGGAATCCCTACCTAGGGAGGAATTACATTGTAGCATCCTGGCAAAGGCTTAGGTTGAGGAGAAGACTGATCCCTTCCCAAACCTGTTGCACAGTGATAAGAAAGATGGCTTAGCAAATGACGTAAAGCTTGCCCCTGACTCTTTAAGAACAGATGGAGTGCAGGGAGGATCACAATGGTTTGCCCACCTCTTCTCACTCACTCCAGGGTTACGTCTAGTCTGTGTGCATGACATTGACACTCGGGATAGTATGCCATTGAAAAGCAATCTGTATAGTTTGTTAAATCAGATTAGCTGTGCATCATGGCAGAGATGCTTAATTATTGCCCCTGGGAGTAATTGTGTACTCTTGAGGGCCATGGGTTATTCCAGTGGCACTAGTACTTAAGCAACGCTCGATGGGCATGTGCTGTTGCATGGAGTATCATGCCCTCAATTGCATCACAAAGACTGATGGCCATCCTAATCTGAGAGTTGAAGAGATGGTGGACAGATTGGTGTGGCCAAATACCTCAGACCATTCCTTCTGTTAAGTGGTTACTGGCAGGTTACACTGGTTCCTGGTGTCAAAGAGAAGACAGCATTTACCTTAGGGCTCCTATCAGTTCAAAGTTATACCCTTTGCCAGAACGCCTTTCTGAGGGCCACAGGGCAAGCAGGAGCTACTGGGTAAAACTGTGATGGTGGAGGCCTTATACTCCTGATGTCCTGGGCCAGGCCTATTAGGGGACCTGAGCAAATGACCTAAAACCCCTTCTGCACTTGACTCTCAGTGGTGTGGCAGGTCGAGTAGTCCAAGGCTTCTCGGGGGAAGGTAGGTGCAAGGTGAACCCCAATAAATGAACGTTCCCACCAGATTTTCTCCTTAATGACAAAAGTAGTATTTATATACAAAGACAAACTGAAATATGACACACACAAACAATATTCACAGTCGTCCTAAGGCCGGCACTCTTTCTTTTCTTCTTTGTTCTTTCCTTTTTCCTTTGTTTGTTTGTTTCTTCCTTTCTTCCTTCTTTCTTTCTTTCATTCCTCCTTTCTTTCCATTCATTATTTCATTCCTTCTTTCCCTATTTACTGCCAGTGGGTATTCCCCTTTTATGATAGGTGTTAGACCTGGCATCCTTGGTTTGGTTTCCCCTAATGTTTTGCCTTCTGACCTCCTGTTTTCTTGGCTTTAGTATTGAGGCACTTGACCACTGCTAACCAGTGCTAAAGTGCATGTGCTCTGTACTCTAAATATGGCAACCTTGGCTTATCCCCAATTGCCATATTTAGTTTACTTATAAGTCCCTAGTAACGTGTGCTATATGTGCCCAGGGCCTATAAATTAAATAGTACTAATGGGCCTGCAGCACTGATTGTGCCACCCACTTCAGTAGCCCTTTAAACATGCCTCAGGCCTGCCATTGCAGAGCCTGTGTGTGCATTTGTAAACTGACATTTCGACCTGGCAAGTTATACTACTTGTTGGGCCCAAGTCTTCCTTTTTTATTACATATGGGTCACCCCTAAGGTAGGCCCTAGACAGCCTATGGGCAGGGTGCTATGTATTTAAAAAGCAGGACATGTACTTTTAAGTTGTACATGTCCTGTTAGTGAAATGCTCTTAAATTCGATTTTCACTACTGCAAGGCCTATCTCTCCCATAAGATAACATTTTGGATTACCTTATAACCTTTTATAAGTGTATTTTCCAATTGGGACACAATAGGAAAATCAAAGTTAGTGTCTCTGGACTCACAATTTAAAAACACAACTTATGGTCAAGTTGGTTTTTAAATTGCAGTTCTGAAAATGCCCCTTTTAGAAAGTTGGCATTTTCTTACTTAAACCTTTTGGTTCCTTCAGCCTATCTCTAAAATTCACGTCTGGGGTGGGTGACAGGTGGCTTCCTGCATTCCCTCCAGACAGCCACATACAAAGGACAAGTAGGTGTGACTGAACAGCCATCTGCATGTGGATGGGTCATCATCCTGACGCAGGATGAGATGGAGGATCTGACACTTCCACCTGTTTTGCTCTGTTGGCCTGTTGCCTGCTACCTCTTGCCTGGGAGTGAGAGGGACTGGACCTGGCTTTCCTCCTGTTTTTAAGTCTCAGGGCCATCAAAGACTTCCTTCAACTTTGCTTTATGTTGCTGGACTCTCCAACTGTGAGTCCTGCATGCCAGAAGGTGCCAATCCAGTTCTGGGCCTTGAAAGTGGGTTCTGCAGCTGTGTTTCATCAAAACCCACGCATCATTGACTTTGCGACGATTGGAAGCGGTGCATTGCCCTCGACGACGACGCAGTGCTGCTTGGAGGACATCCTTGCACGGCTCGATGGCGACACATTGCCTTCATTGACAGGAGCTCGACAACGACGCATCGCCTTTATTGCTAAGGGGCTCGACACAAACTGCGTGACCGAAGCATCTTGCGCTCGCCAGCGAAGCATCCTCCGGAAAGGTTCTATCTTCAGTAGGACTGTATCCGACCCGCACTCCATCACGGTCGGCCTGTACTTTCGGATTTACCCTGGTCCAGCATGACTTCAAGTAACCCCTATGCGCTATTTGATTCTAAGTGTCGCAGGGATTCCACTGGGAAACAGAACAGTGCCTTGGGATAACAGGACGTCAGAATGTAGGGATTGAGTCTCTCTACCACATCAGTACCTGTAGGCCCGAATTCGACTAGCTCACAGTGCCTCACCTGAACTCCTAACCTTCCCAGTGTAACAGGTGATTTGGCAACCTAGAACACGACCCTCTAGTCCCCAAGGGAACTATGGAAATATATCATCACCTTTTGTTTCTCACTCATGCATGTCCATAATAAACAAAAGAAAGGCACAAGAAAGGTTTACAATATTTATTAAAACTATCGTAGTTTATTATGAAGCAGTTGTGTTGCGATTATAAAAAACATATACAACTAAGCAGAGTAAACAAAATTACTAGCAAACTGTATACAGTGAATTGCCCTGCCATGGCAAATGATATATCTGTCTAGGCCTACCCTCCCTATGTGGGCACAGAGATATATCAGTGATATCTGGGATTAGCACGGGACCCCATACCTGGCATCTGTATTTAGGGGATCATAAGTGTAAACTCAGTTTACGCAAGGCTGGCGCGCCCGTTCCAAGAGGGGTCCCTTTACTGGAATTCTCCTCTCTGCTTTCCAAGGGGGCAAGTCACAGTTTCTATGATAAGATCTACTGTGTTGGAAAGCAGCAGCTGTGCTACCGTGTTGTGTCTAAAATGCTAGGAGATATTGCTGACTGGGCACAAGAAAAAAGTACACCATGTTGTTCGACCTTGTAAGAAATGTTTTGTCTGAATCCTGAGAAGAATCACTGAATAACAAATAACATGTGCAGCGTATTTCTAAAATAATATCATGACACAAAAACAAATGTATTATGTGTGGCTGTGCAAAGCGAAGGCAGCCTAAAACGTATAATGAGCTAAACTAAAGTGGGTCCAAAAGGGAACTTACTACACCCCTCCTTGGTCAGGAAAGTGACTTAGCAACTAGCAAAATAATAAAAAGGCACAACCTAAGCAAATTCAACGCAATGCACTGCTAAGATGCATATGATCAAAAATTCTACTTGTTGCAAAAATGCAATATGACAATTTAGAAAGCGTGGTCGAATTAAGTAGATCCGGAGGCAACCAAGATTTCTCCAGCAATATCAATGGTTAGTGAATGCAGAATAGATTCTGTATCCGCAAATGATGACTTCGCAATTGCCCCATTTAAAAGCTCCAAAGAACAGATATGATCCTTGTTATCAGCCGATGCTGAGGAAGTAGCCTGCTGTCCTGCATCCGTGTTATTAGAGCCAGAGTTCGGTAATCCTGATGCTGAAGCACCCATCTCCCCTGGAGTGAGGGGCTCATACCATGCATCTTGAAGCAGCCGCAAGTTCATGGGACAACTCCGAAAATGGGTTGTTGTAGGACTCATCAACAGGTTCATGTCCACAGGAACCAGCATTTGCAGAGCTAGCAGACATATAGTGCCCATTCGAAGGGGCACTACAGGCAATGAAACATGGGTTGTAAGCAGGTAAACCAGGTGGGTAGAAATGACAATGACCAGTCAGTGTTCAGTTCCTGGAGCAAGGGGATTCCAAAGAAACGTAACATGAGCTCACGGCACAGCAGGACCAGTGGTAGTTCCATTACCATTGGGCTTCAAAACAGAACATCCATTGCAGAAAAGCAAAAATTTAACCAAAATGCCACAATTGAGGAATAACACTAAAGGTATGCCCCCGAATGTACTTGAAAACAAGGTATCTATAAAGACTGGTATTACTCCAAAGGTTTTCTGGAAGGAACTGACTAAGCCAGTTCCAATAACTTTATAAAACGTGTGCTGTACTGGCTGTTTTGGAAGCATTAAAAATTCGGGACACTAGCTCACCGAATATAATAGAAGATTTGTGTTTAACAAGGACTGCTTTTCACTGGACGTCCTTGCAACATGAAATTCGAAGGTTTCTGGAGCAGATGTTAATGCTATATCTTTTTGAAACAATAGAGCTTTGAGTCGGTTTAGCTTATTAAAATCTGCCTTCAAAGTTGGAATTGAAGGCCATAACGCACCGTATGTGTCGGCTGAAATAGTACGTTAAAATGTATGGGATCCCGGCCTTCATTCTGTAATAGTCCTGGTCGCTTAACATTAAATAGCTTCCATTTGAAAGGACAGTAATGAGGGGGAGAATTGAAGAGGCTGGTATTCCTTTAAGAAAACAGGCCAAATTCACTACTGAAGCATTACATGCGCGATGAATAGTAACTTGTTTACAAACGAATGAGTGACCTACAGAAGAGTCGTATTCCTTTCCAGTAAAGAAGACCTCCTTGTTGGCTTGTTCACAACGATAAGAAAATGAGTGACCATAATTCATGAATGAAGCTGCCTCCTAACGGTTCGTATTTATCAGAGGGAAAGTGTTTCATGCAAGCTGTAAACTGAAATGTTGAAATTGGCAAAGATATTACGCCATGTATTAAACAGACAGCAGAGGGATTCTCTGTTACTGTGAATGGGAGCTGTTCTAACTGTTCGAGATGTAACATTGTGTATGTGGCATCTTTTTTGTCCATGAGTCATTGTTTACGTGTCAGGTTGAAAGGCTTGAATAGCTGCGTCGAATTAAGATAACGCCATGGCACGCAGCCATTCTTATGGAGCTGGAGTGGCCAACTAAACTATATGATAGATCTAAGCTGACTTTGCCCATGGTACAATGAAGGCATGTCACTTTGCATGATATCAATAACAGCTGAGACAATGTTATTCAGATTGTAAATGCGAGAAGACAACGTATTAATACTATTATCAACAACAGCAAGCACTTTATCCAAATTATCTTGATTAATTTGTCTTAAAGGTGCGGCAGCTTCCATTTGTTATAGTTATCAAATGTCATTAAATGTGGCACAAATAAATCGTTTTGAACCCAGAGACTTAGATGTTATTTTACTGCACACAGTGTGGAATATTCCAACCATTGTTGGCACAGTTTCCCCACCGAATAGGTTGTGACTGTCCCTGAGTGTTGATATTGGGAATAAAGAAGGTCAGGTCTGCTGGCCTTAAACCCCGGAGTAGAATTTAAAAAACGAGCATAACAACTATTTGTGTCCGCTGGCCACTATAACCACCCATCAGAACCTGAAAGTGTGGAGTTAAATGTACCATTCTGCAACATGCTATCAAGTTGTTCTTTAGTGTAATTTGTTAAATGTTGCCAATTGTCAAATTGGGCAATGGAATACATTTTTGGTGCATTCATATCTTTAATTTTAGCCAGTCCTAGACACATAGTCTGCTGAACAGTATCATTCCGGAAAATCATTTGTGTTGGAATTAAGCAGGCTAGAAATAAGGTGTCTGTAGCCTGAACCTGCCAGGATTTGGTACCCTAAATTGATTTAATGTCAATGGTATCCTTCTGATAGTCATAGCCTTTCACAGGTAATTGTGTGACAAACAAATCTGTATATATTAATTTGGTTTGTGCGAGCATATATTTCCTTGGTGGTGTAAGGACAAGTTTAAAATAAAAGGATCTCGGGTCTAATTAATCATATCCTGAAAAATATGTGAATTTATCCCTGAATGTTTTTGAGCTCCCTTTCGGGGGATTTGGACAATGTTCCCCTTGTGTGTAATTAAAAAGTGTGCGTTTAGCACTAGCTCGATGTAAATAATGATGTCCATAATGATGGTAACAGAACCTTTCACCATAATTAGCAGAATTTAAGTACAGATCCTCTGATTCGAAAACAGTGTAGTATTCCAGCTGCGAGAGCATGGAGTTTTCAGCCTCGACATCCCAATCATCAGAATGTAACCCAGGTACAATTACATTACCTATAGAAACCTTGAAAACATAAGGAATCTGCAGTATTTCTGTTGGACCTAATATATCATAAGGTACTTTATCCCAAACAATTCTATCAGTTACTGGAACAGCTGAAATGTTCCGAAGGGACAAGTCTGTTTTTTAGCTTATGTGAAGATGAATGAAGCGTCAACACCTCGTCGACCAGTTCTGTGGCAGAGCGTCTGGAAGGTAATGCCCAGAAATCATCTAGAAGAAAACAGTCACAAATCCAATCCATAGAAATAGAAACACCAAGGAAAGTGTTAGCCAAACATATATCCAAGGCGGGACCAGATAAGTGTGTTTCAGCCATGAAACGAAAACACTGACCCGTTGTAGGAGGCTGGCTTAGTATATGGTGCAGACGTATTTAAGTGAAGCACCTTGCACTAATCCAGTGAAGCAGGGTCTAGTTTTACCATATAGTGCCCCAGGCCCATTCTGTCCACATCTGAAGCATGAGAGTATCAAATGTCCCTGCCAGCCCCTAGACAGGGTTGTGCTAAAATTGTCCACACTGCCTTGAGCGTCTACAGAGGCAGTAGGCCTCATGCCCTTCTGTAACCTCAGATGTATCTCTCCTATGAAGGCCAATAACCTCAGGTCACTGTCTTTCTGATGAACAAGTCTCCGAGCCCCTGTCCTCTGCGTGTACATCTTTCTGAACATCAAGAAGTGGTAGCAATAACAGGATGCATCTGTCATCTAGAAGAACAAGATGGGCTAAGAGTAAGAGTGGGGACTGGGGACCAACTAGGACTTTCCGCAGCTTCTCACCTGATGTTTTGCTAGCTTTGGAAACTAAGATAGCGACATGGCTTAAATTAACAATGGCCTTATAAGGAGCTTCCGCATTAAAGCTTCTGAGAAGTGACGCAAATTGTTTTCAATAAAATGTTCAGCTTTTGTTATGTTCTGAGGTCAAACACCTGCTAAAGTTAGACTTTGCGGTCAACGGTCTCTCATTAAAGGTGTATAAAAGGGCTACTCACTAACTTACTCGTTGATCACCTCACACAGTGTTTTCTACGGTGAAGTGCTCCCAGCTAGCTGTTTGATTAATTTATTTAGCATTTGATAAGGTTATATTTCTTCATTGTACTTTGATATTCAATTTATCTTTCTCTCTCTCTCACTCTCTCTTTGAATTGCCGTGATTTTAAACTTGCCAAGACTACATGTTTTTGCTCTTGGTTTGTGATGTGTCTTTGACACTTGTTACTCGTTAGATTGTATGGTGTAATTTTTTATTAGTGATGTGTCTTTGACATTTATTGTTTAGTTGTTTAAATAAATAGTGTCACTCCTAACTCAATTCCTGCTTCTCAGAAGTGTGTCTTGTTATTTCAGATAACACATTCAGTGTTAGTTTCTGTGTGGTGAAAAACACCCTGCAACACCAGGCAACGCTTATGGTGATTGTAGTGGTCTTAGACAATCCTAGAAAGCTCTCTAAGTGGTAGCTGTGGAGAGCAGCCTTCAGGCTTAGTCCAGAAGTAGTGTTAAGCAGTGTGTTTTACCAGACCTAATCATATAGTGTAGGTTAAACAAAAAAGAACCACCCAGTGTAGTTATAAAAATAGTTATATTTATTATACACACTCACTACCACATTGGTATATCTCCTACCTGGAGATATCAACACAATACACATGATATTTCAAAAGTAGAACAGGTAAGTAGCACCAATACACAGTGGTCTCCAGGGGGAGGCCAAACCATATACTAAGAAAGTGGAACGCGAACTGCGACTGGAGTCGAGACTTGGACCAGAAGACTCAGAAGAGCTGGGGACCCAAGGAACCACCTAAGGTAAGTACCCAAGAACCCCACAGAGGCTGTGTGCAGAGTGGAAACACAGCTGTGCAATGCAAGTCAATGGGAAAGTTGCGGTTGCAGTTTTGAAGAAGAAGGACCCTTCCCAGTGGACCCTGAAGAAACCCAGTGGAAGATGGAAGGTTGGAGAGTCACCCCACCCGTGGATACCCAAGGAACCAGGATACCTATACCAGAGAAGCCGGGAGCATAGGTGCGAAGTGATGTCGGAAACCGCCGTAGACCACAATGGAGGACTTCAGTAAAGATGCCACTGGGGAAGAAGGTGAAAGAGTCCGGTGGAATCCAAGGATGGATTCTTAAAGAGGAATACCTGCAAGCAGAGGGGACAGAGTCTATGCCACTCGGGAGTGACTAGGAGGCATGGAATACCAATGACCACCAATGAAGGAAGATGCAGGAGAGTTGACGGTGACCTTGTCGCTGCAGCTGTGAGGACCAGGCAACGCTGTCGAAGACCAGGAGCCGTTCACGTTGGAAGTCGAGAACAGGGGGTCGGTGTACAGCGGGAGCACCAAAAAGCCTTGGCAGCAGCAACAGACGTGGTAAACGAAGAAGGTGCAGTGTCGGGACCAGCAAGGTCCAAGGGACTCACCAAGTGCAGGAGAGTCAGAGCAGGCCCCGAATAAGCAGGGAGCCCACTGAAGCCAAAGAAGACCCTCAAGAGGACCTCCAGGCCGAATGCACAGAAGTCGCAAGAGGACCTCGAGCAGCTCTCCAAAGATGCAGGCCCACGGTGCAGAGGATGCAGTGAGGACAAATACCATGGTAGGAAGAGATGATGGAGGCTGGAGCTTCTTGTAGCCCAAAGATCTCTGCAGGATGGAGTCAACAAGCCTTGGCAATGGCAAGTCAACGCGGTGCACAGGGGTTCAGTTCCAGCAATTCCTACAAGGAATACGGGCCTCTAACTTGCTGAGAAGACAGTGCAGGCTTCGAGGAAGTTGCAGAACCACCACCTGTGTTGCTGAGTCTTTCGGAGTCCGTGGGACCTCAGGAGTAGTAGATCAGTCAGCTTTGTTGCGGTGCCTGCAGATACAGGGGAGTGACTCCTTCACTCCAAGAGAGATTACTTTGGGTGTCTTTGATGCCCACAGGCCTGGAGAAGAACCTGTATGAAGCACTATCACAGATGTCGCAGAAAACTGACAGGATGACGGGACCAGGAGCAGCAGGAGTCTTCCTTGATGCAGTCTAAGGTTCCAGGCGAAGTAAAACGAAGTCCAAGGTGCGCAGACGGTTGAAGTGGTTTCGGATCTGAATCTTGTCCCACAACGGATCTGAAGAGCCACCCACAGGTTATCAAGTACCTTGCACCGATTCCTCAAGGTTTCTTCCACAGGAACTGATGACTAGTCTCCAATCCCAAACTCCACTGCAAGCGAACAATTGTTCACTCCCAGTAAAGAGGGGGAAAGGGGAATGGGATTAAAGAGAGACTCCACTGCGCTGCCTCGACACTTTGGGTTCTGGTCTTAACTCTGCGCCTACAATACAAAGCGACACATTAATACCTCCAAGACTTATTCCAGACTACACTCTTTTAATAGTGAATACTCTAAAAAAGCAACTGGTACCTGAACCCCTGCAGTGATGTGCCACTCTCTTGTTGTAGACAGTTGTTGATAGTGTAGCGATAATCATTTCTTGACTTTGCAATTTTTATTCTTGTCTTATCTTATGTTGTTGGTAGTTGAAGAAGCAGAGGATGGTAAGTATAATATATATATATATTGCTACATACGTTGCTACTGAAGAGGTCTCTATGAGCTACTGGTGCCAACTGAATTGGTGATATCGCTGAGAAAGTGTCTTGTATATTGCTACGCAGCAGCCGCTGCTGGCTATCTCCTTGACTAGTAAGTCCTTAAGTAGTACATCTGTTTTACATGAATAAAAGTTTTGTATATTTCTAAATTCACTGGCTCAACCTTAGACCCCTGTTACATCACAGAAATCTAGTCGTAACTGAATGAGAAAACAATTGCGGGACTCGAGCACCGCTGGCTGACGAAAAGAACACTGTCCCAAACTTCGTGACGTCTCAAGTCTTTGAGAAAATAGCACAGGACTTACTTCTGGGAAGAGAGGTTGACAGACTTCTACTCACGAGTGCTGAACTCTCGAAAATGGGACGGAGCGGAGGTTCAGACTTCTTCCTTTATGCTGTATGCGCGTAAGAATGACCTCCACAGGAATGCGGAGGAAATGCCACACGCTGTGAGACTCTGGACAACCAAAAATGCAGGCGGCGAACGAGTGTGAACGAGAATACGCTCCATTCGCCCTCAAGTTGACGGTTGAAGTGCGCTGCACCACAGGTGCCGGCGCGCGATGCCATCAACCATCAAATCAGCCCAAAACACTAGAACGCCCACCCCAGGTACCTGCCCTCTTGAAGTGACCGCTATGCTGGCACACATTTAAGAGAAAATCGGCAAAGCCGATTACACGAATAACTAGCCAACCGCTTTCTTTTGACCTGAAATTGGGGATGGATTTGACTCTTCCCCAAGGCAGCCTTGACAGTACCTCCCACCAAAACCCCTCCCTTCCTCTCCTTGGGTTTTTGTGGATGAGCTCTGTGAAATGCACGAATCAATCTGGGAGCATGAACATTGGAGCCTGGTTCCCAAGATCTATCCTCCGGACCAAAACCCTTCCAATCGATTAAGTAATGAATCGTTCCCTTCCTAATCTTGGAGTCCAATATACGTTTGACCACAAACTCCTCTCCTGCTTCACACTGAATGGGAGCGGGCGGTTGTGTTCTACGTAAACTGGTAGGATTCCTCTTGACCAAGGAAACATGAAATACAGGATGAATTCTAGTTTGAACTGGTAACCTGATTTTAACACTGACTGGATTCACCATCTTATCCACCTCAAAGGGTTCCACAAATCTAGGTTGGAATTTCCGATTGCCCTTTAGTTTCATGTTCTTAGTGGAAACCCAAACCTTGTCTCCAGATTCAAAAACGGGGTTTGCTCTCCTCTTTTTATCTGCCTGCCTCTTATAGGAGTCTTTCGCTTTCTTTAAATTTTGCTTTGCTGCAAGAAAGGCCTTTTCCAACTCACTCACCACCTCCTCTACTGCGGGTACCTCACTCTCTTCCTTACCCACCATAGTATTTGGGTGCCTTCCTGCATTTTAAAAGAAAGGGGAATATCCTGTGGACGAGTGAATTGCATTATTATACGCAAATTCTGCTGCCCAAATTAAATCTGGCCAATCCCCCTCGTGATCCATCAGATAGAGGCGTAGATATTGTTCCAACTCTTGATTTACCCTTTCCGTCTGACCATCCGTCTCCGGATGGAAGCTGGAAGACAATCGAGAGTCTACTCCTAATCTCTTCAAAAATGACCTCCAAAAGCGAGAAATGAATTGGGGACCCCGATCTGAGATCACCACCCTGGGTATGCCATGGGATTTCACAACATGTTGCGTAAATAATGAGGCCAATTGGGCAGAATTGGGAAGGGACCTTAAAGGGACAAAATGACTCATTTTGGTGAAATGATCTACCAGGACCCAGATGGTGGAATAACCCTGACCAGAGGGAAGATCTACAATGAAATCCATCGAAACAGTATGCCATGGATAAGGGGCTACAGGTAATGGCATAAGCAAACCCTGCGGAGCCTGTCGATTAGTCTTCCCCTTAACACACTGTTCACAAGAGGCCACATACTGTCTCACCTGAGTCTCAAGGTCTGGCTACCAAAATTCTCGTTTGACCAGTTCCAAGGTCTTCTTCAATCCCTTATGGCCGGCCATTTGATCGTCATGACAATGTTTCATAATTTCAAGGCGTAATTCTTCCTTTGGTACATACAGATTTCCATTTTGATAAGGTTTTCCTTCTTTGATTTCTCTTCCCGAATCTTCATTCAACCAATTCATCATTTCTTCATGAGAGAGGGATTCTTTGATTTGGTTCTCCACCTCTGAATACACAATCGTACTAATGATCTTTTCTTTGGGAATAACATGACCTTCCTGACTCTCTTCTTCCTGTTCTCCAAAATTCAAACGAGAGAGAGCGTCGGCCTTTCCATTAACCGATCCTGGCTTGTAGGTCAACACAAACTGGTAATCCGCAAAAATAAAGACCATCTCAATTGTCTCGGGGTAAGAGTTCGGGCAGATTTTAAGAATTGTAAATTACGGTGATCTGTAAAGACTGTGACCACATGCTTGGCTCCTAGTAGATAATGCCTCCAATCTTGAAAAGCATCTTTCACCGCAAGCAGTTCTTTATCAGCTATTGTGCAGTTTATTTCTGCAGCGGACAATTTCCGAGACCGAAAGGCTACTGGATGGAGTTGCCCAGTGGTTCTATTTCGTTGTGACAAAATCCCTCCAATGGCCAAGTTTGAAGCATCAGCTTCCACAAAGAAAGGTTCCTCTGGATTGGGATGTTGCAGAATGGGAGCAGACGTGAAAAGTTCCTTCAACTCTTGGAATGCCTTTTCTGTCTCAGGACTCCACAAAAACTTCTCTTTCTTCTTTAAGAGTCGAGTAATTGGTGCCACCTTTTCCGAGAAGTTGACAATGAATCGCCTATAAAAATTAGCGAAGCCAATAAAACTTTGTATTTCTTTGACACTATGCGGTGCTGGCCAATCTTTTATGGCTCTCACCTTTGACTCATCCATAGAGACACCATCAGGGGACAAAACGAACCCCAGAAACTCCACACGATCCGAGTGAAAAATACACTTCTCTAGTTTAACAAAAAGATGGTGTTCAAGCAGTTTCTGAAGTATGGCCCGCACATGACACACATGTTCCTCTAAATTGGCTGAAAAAATGAGTATGTCATCTATGTAAACTACTGCTGAGCGATCCAGAAATTCCCGCAGCACATCATTGACAAAATGCTGGAAAGCTGCCGGGGCGTTGCACAGGCCGAAGGGCATGACTCGATATTCAAACAACCCGAAACGGGTGCGAAAAGCGGTTTTCCATTCCTCTCCTTTGGCCATCCTAACCAGATGGTATGCCCCCCTCAAATCCAACTTAGTGTAAATCTTAGCTTCTTTTACTTGATCCAACAATTCAGATATTAGTGGTAACGGGTATCGATTCTTCTTGGTAACGGCATTCAAAGCGCGATAGTCAATACAAGTTCTAAGATTACCATCTTTCTTTGGAATGAAAAAAAGTGGAGAGGAAACTGGAGACTGCGATGGCTGAATGAACCCATTGGCCAAATGTTGTTCTAGATATTCCTTGAGATGACAATTCTCAGTTTCTGTAAGGGCATAGATTCGACTGCAAGGCAAGGATGCTCCGGGTTCAATTTCAATCTTGCAATCATACTCCCGATGAGGGGTAACCTTTGAGCTTCCTGTTCGTCAAATACCGCCTGCAAATCTTGATACTCCACTGGAATCCCAGGAGTTTCCACAGCACAAATCACGATGGGAGTCTCGGCCAGAAACGATGATTGGTTAGGATCTAGACTAACTTTACTGGAATGAAAACAATGATCCTTACAATATTCCGAGTTCATTTGGATAGTTCTTTTAGCCCAGTCAATTTGTGGGTTGTGCTCAGTCAACCACAGGAGGCCAAAAATTAACTGAAATTGAGGGGCATCTATGAGACTGAACCTTACATGACTGCGATGTGTCCCAGGGCCAATCACTATTAATTCTTCAGTGTCAAAAACAATTGGTCCAGACGATAAATTAGTACCATCGACAGCACGCACTGGCTCTGGTTTATCCTTCTTCAAAAATCGGATTCCCAATGACTGAGCAAAGTTGATGTCGCAAAAATTCCCAGTCGCCCCTGAATCTACCATGACCGAAGTTTCATCCACCTCCGGGGTACCAAACTTTAACTTACTAGGTATGATTAGATGTGGGGCTGCGGATTGTAAAGTGTTTGCAACCAATTGAGAACTTGGAGTTGGCTTTTCAGAAGCTCCCACCAGAGCAACCCCTTTTACCCACGAACTAGACTTAGGCTTCTTTGGACAATCTTTTACGAAATGCCCCGAATTCCCCCAGTACATACATAGTCTTCCAGATCTGCGCTTCTCTCTTTCTTCCTTAGTAAGAGGTCCACGTACTGAACCAATTTGCATGGGCTCCTCTCCAGCATTCGCCTCACCAGACTTTACAGGTTCGGATTTGATTCTATCAAAACGTGGAGGGAAATGACGAACTTCCTTGCGCCGCTCACTCCTTCGTTCATTTTGTCGTTGGTCTATTTGAAGCACTAGATCAATTAACTCAGAAACTTCAGTTGGTCTTTTTGGAACCTGGGCTAGTATCATCTTTAAGTTCATCCTTTAGCCCTCTATAGAAGATTGCCGCTCTCTTAGCTTCAGGCCATTGAGTTTCTACAATTAGCTTATTATACTGAGCCAGATAAGCCACCAACTCACGATTTCCTTGTTTGAGATCTAAGAGTTCGTTATCTGTAGTCTGAGAAATTGATCGTCGATCAAAAATTCGCAGGAACTCAGACTTAAATTCTTCAAAATTATAAAGTATGGAATCATTACAATTTACCAAAGGCATTGACCATGCTGCTGCATCTCCACTCAGGTAAGACAGTACGAAAGCCACCTTGGACTGGTCCTCTTTGAAAATAATGGGTTTACATAGAAAATGCAGAGAGCATTGGGTGAGGAACACTTAGGCCTTGTGGGGGTCCCCACTAAACCTCTTGGGGGCTGCTAAAGGAATGGTTGGGGACATAGCATGTACAACTTGAGTTGTCAACTCAGCGGCTGAAGGGGAGGGAGAAAAGGATGCCGACTTCTGCTCTTTGGACATAGCACTTGACCCAGAAACAAAATCATCAAAACGCTGCCGGAAAAAACTGTTTTCCTGACTAGCCTTTCTAACTTCCTCCCGCAAATGCTTATTGTCTTCCATAGTTTCACTAAGCTGTTTCTGAATCCCATCTAAATCTGCTGCTAATGCCTTGAGATCCAATCCCTCAGCCATCCTGCCCAAGTGGAAGTAGTGTTTTGGCACTTCAATCTATCATGTACCTTGCACCGATTCCTCAAGGTTTCTTCCACAGGAACTGATGACTAGTCTCCAATCCCAAACTCCACTGCAAGCGAACAATTATTCACTCCCAGTAAAGAGGGGGAAAGGGGAATGGGATTAAAGAGAGACTCCACTGCGCTGCCTCGACACTTTGGGTTCTGGTCTTAACTCTGCGCCTACAATACAAAGCGACACATTAATACCTCCAAGACTTATGCCAGACTACACTCTTTTAATAGTGAATACTCTAAAAAAGCAACTGGTACCTGAACCCCTGCAGTGATGTGCCACTCTCTTGTTGTAGACAGTTGTTGATAGTGTAGCGATAATCAATTCTTGACTTTGCAATTTTTATTCTTGTCTTATCTTATGTTGTTGGTAGTTGAAGAAGCAGAGGATGGTAAGTATAATATATATATATTGCTACATACGTTGCTACTGAAGAGGTCTCTATGAGCTACTGGTGCCAACTGAATTGGTGATATCGCTGAGAAAGTGTCTTGTATATTGCTACGCAGCAGCCGCTGCTGGCTATCTCCTTGACTAGTAAGTCCTTAAGTAGTACATCTGTTTTACATGAATAAAAGTTTTGTATATTTCTAAATTCACTGGCTCAACCTTAGACCCCTGTTACATCACAGAAATCTAGTCGTAACTGAATAAGAAAACAATTGCGGGACTCGAGCACCGCTGGCTGACGAAAAGAACACTGTCCCAAACTTCGTGACATCTCAAGTCTTTGAGAAAATAGCACAGAACTTACTTCTGGGAACAGAGGTTGACAGACTTCTACTCACGAGTGCTGAACTCTCGAAAATGGGAAGGAGCGGAGGTTCAGACTTCTTCCTTTATGCTGTATGCGCGTAAGAATGGCCTCCACAGGAATGCGGAGGAAATGCCACATGCTGCGAGACTCTGGACAACCAAAAATGCAGGCGGCGAACGAGCGTGAACGAGAATACGCTCCATTCGCCCTCAAGTTCACGGTTGAAGTGCGCTGCACCACAAGTGCGGGCGCGCGATGCCATCAACCATCAAATCAGCCCAAAACACTAGAACGCCCACCCCAGGTACCTGCCCTCTTGAAGTGACCGCTATGCTGGCACACATTTAAGAGAAAATCGGCGAAGCCGATTACACGAATAACTAGCCAACCGCTTTCTTTTGACTTGAAATTGGGGATGGATTTGACACTTCCCCAAGGCAGCCTTGACACAGGTAAGCCCTTAAGTACCCTAGGGAAAGGGTTGGGACGATTCAGGGATCCCTCCCAGAGGAGGGCTGGACAGAGGGAATGATACTCCCATATCCTTTGTCCAGTTTCTCGCCAGAGTGGGAGCCAACGGCTCCATGAACTGGTTTCAGCTGCAGTATGCAAGGAGGGCACCAAATGTGCCCTTCAAAGTAGTCTGGTGGTGCTGGCAAGCACCCCACACCAGCCCAATACATTAGGTCCTGTCTGGGAGGTAGTCACACCTTCCTGTGACAAGAAAGCTATTGTTTTACCTTCCCCCTACTCAAGCTCAGCTCAGCAGCAGGAGGGCAGAATCATGTCTGTGGTCGGAAGCAGCACTAGCTTACTGTTAGACCATGAAAGGCTGGTACTGGGAATACAGGGGGGCTCCCTAGGGGAGCTCCCCAGTACATGGGATCCTACCTCCAACACTGGAATCAGTGTTGGGGTAGGATTCCAAAATGACCGGGTTCGGTGCAGCCAATACATAGTTAGACATCTCGTAATTGACTTGAGGTCCTCTATATGTATTTATGGCTGACCACACTTACAAAGCATGGAGAATCGACTCTGGGGTTTGTAGGGGGTGTCCGACATGCAGGACACCCTCACACTTATAACCTAGCACCCTGCCTTCATGATTGAAAGGCCTGCCTTAGGGGTGACTTATAGATTTTAAGTGCAGTGACCTCAGATATAAGGAAACTTATATCTGTTGTAAGTGGTGCTAGAACCAACTCACACAGGCTACAATGGCAGGCCTGTAGTCACGGTTTGAGTGGTCTATCATGGGTGGCATAATACATGCTGCAGCCCATGGGAGACCCCTGGTGTACCTATGTCCTGGGTACCTTAGTACCATATACTAGGGACTTAGAAGGGTACCCCAGTAGTTAATTGGGAAGGTACCAAAGTACTTACCATAGTCAAATTTAGGGAGTGAGGACAGAGACTGGGGTCCTGATTAGCAGGATTGCAGTCAAACTAGTCAGAAAACAGCATAACACCAGCAAAAGGTGGGGGTAACCATGAAAGCAGATCCTACTTTCCTACACAAACCCCCCGCCACCCAAACAAAAGGAGATGAGGCTAACCTTGCCCAGTTGAGTCTTCATTTTCTAAGTTTAAATATCTGGAGAGTCCATCTGCGTTGGCATGGTTACTCCCAGGTCTATGTTCCACAGAAAAGTCCATTCCCTGTAGGGAAATGGACCACCTCAAAAGTTTGGAATTTTCACCCTTCATCTGTTTGAGCCATAAGAGGGGCTTATGGTCTTTCTGAAAAATGAAGTGAGTACCAAACAGGTATGTACTCAACTTCTTCAAGGCCCAGACAACAGCAAAGGCCTCCCTCTCAATAGCTGACCAACGTTTCTCCCTGGGGTCAACCTTCTGCTTATAAAAGCTACAGGTTGGTTCTGGCCCTCTGCATTAAGTTGTGACAAAACAGCTCCTACCCCTATCTCAGAAGCATCTGCCTGGACAGTGAAGGTTTTGGAGTAATCAGGACTTTGCAGAATGGGGGCACAGCACATCCCCTGCTTCAGGTCATCAAATGCCTTTTGACAGCTAACTGTCCACTAAACTTTCTTAGGCATCCTTTTGGAGGTGAGATCATTAAGGGGAGTCGAAATGGACCCATATCCCTTAACAAACCTCCTGTAGTACCCAGTGAGGCCCAAGAAAGCTCTGACCGGAGCCTGAGTAGTGGGAGCAACTCAGTCCATTATGGTCTGGATTTTGCTCTCCAATGGTTGAACTTGGCCTCCACCAACCTCGCTCTGCCCTATCTGGTACTTTGTGGCCTTGATAGTAAGGCCTGCCTGCTGCAGGGCCTCCAGAACATTTCTGAGGCGGAACAGGTGATCCTCCCAGGTGGAACTAAAGACAGCAATATCATCTAGCTATGCTGCAATGTAGGCTACCAGACCTGTGAGAACTTTGTTCACCAACCTCTGAAATGTGGCAGGTGCATTCTTCTAACCAAAAGGCATTAGTAGAAGAATGAGAGGCTGCCATTCATGAGACTTTCCACCTAACCCTGCTGTCACTCTGTTGCTGTAAAACTGGAGAATAGGAGAAGCTACTGCAGGGGACAGAGCCTGGTATGGTAAGTCGGATAGGGCTTATCTGTGCGTGTGCATAAGGTTGATGTAACCTGACTGCTGTTTGAGTCTGCCATGATCTCTGTGTAATTGATCAATAACATTGTTGTATGAGCTTGTACGATTTGTCTAGATCTGCTGTTTGTGGTCTGCGATTGAGCAATTTCCATAGCTTTTGATTTGTTCACCATACCCCCTCCATGTAGATTCCCAGGCATAGTCCCATGACTGAGAGTCTACATTGAAGGGCATGGATAAAAAAATGCAGTGAAGAATGATGCTTTTTTCATTTTGAAAAATGGTACATTTTGTAGCAGAGCATTACAAGATTTGCTTAACTACCAGAAAAACATAAAGCTCTTTAGCCATATAGCAGGGGACTTTATATTGAAAAATCTACTGTTTTGCCACTATTGTTTTCAAAGCTTCCCAGGGAAGTACAAGTCTCAACACCCACAGGAAGAATAAGTCTTGCATTGCATACCAGAAAAGTACTGTGATATTTAGATAGTGCCCAATTGAAGTCTCTTGATTTATTTGAAAATAGTGCTGCAAAATACTTCATTTGGCCTTGTTTTTCAAACCTTTCTGGAAATTCCCCTCTGGACTCTTCTTGAAAGGAGGTTGGCCTTACTCAACCAAATTTGAGGAACCCAGGAAGTTGGTTACATCTCTCCATTTTCACATTTGCATCAGCTGCCATTGCTGTGTAACGTGTTGTCGCTGATGATAAGGGTTGTAGAGCAGAGGGTTTTACTGTTGATAGATCAACTTGCAAATTAAAAGTTGTATTTTGAAAATACCTCAGGGAATCGCCTACTTTTCATGACAACGCTGTGTGAAATTTTGCATTATGCAAGAATCATCTTGCGTATATCCCAATAACTGCGTGATTTCCTATTACCTTAAGTTTGTGGCGATGGCGTAACTTTTCCTCAGAGTTGATTTGAGCAAAAAAGTAATTTATTCTTGTGAACAAATGGTAAAAATGGCAATCGTGTGCTGAAAAGTATTACCAGTGCTATATGAGTAGAAGCTAAATTATCAGTATAATTATAGCATAGCATTTGGCCAAGAGCATTTAACATTCAAACCCGAGGTCGTTAGCCATTTTCAATGTTTTCAATGTATGTCTGCGATACCCACTGAACATATAGGATGTACTGACCGTTCATGGTTGCCTAACCGAACGGAAGGCCTCTTATTCCATTCTTCATTGCCTTGAGCGATGTTTCTGCTTTAGTGTGGCAGGTACAGTAGCACCGGGCACGGAAGTTTAAAGGGCCCAGTAATAGTTGTTTTTCTACTACCCCGCACAGGGGGGGAAAAGCCTGAAGGGGACGGCCAGGACCCTCGCTGGCGGATCGGGAGAGACCTAGCGCGAACCCACCTGGTGCCCGCTGTGGTAAAATCCACCTCTACTCGGGGAATATCCACGGTAGGCATGGGGACGCAGGGACAAGGGGGTCACTCAAGAAGCACTCAAGATGCCAGTTGGGGGACACTGAGCCCACAGACCCACACATAGGCCCGAGCCCGGATGAAAATCTTTGACAGACGGGAAAACCCAGGTTTCGGAAGATCGGCGCACACAAGGGGAATATAGCACAAAACATGGCGCCACTCGTTTCCGGAGGGGGCGCTCAGTGGACACTAAGGACCTAATGCCACCTAAAAAGACGCAAACATACAGAGTCTCCAGCTACTTTACTCCTACGGAGACAAGGGGGCCACCAACAGAAGGCAGACAAGAAGGAGAGATGGTGCTAACCAAAGAGAGATGGGGCGTGCTACGACCAGCGACTACGCGGGAGCACTAATCTAATAACTATGTGTGGTGCAAGGGTAGTGAGAAGAAGGGTCAAAAGTGAAGTTAAAAAGGAACTGGCCTCATAGACATAAGACAATTTAATAGGTCGTTGAGGCTGAACCTAATAAAAACTGTGATATGGAATGGTCATGCGTATAATGAGCTGACGTTCCTAAAAAGTCTGTTTGTACTACCATGCCGCGGGTGAGCAGTATGGGGCTAAAATTTTGATGAGTAACACTAACTAGTGACTTCTTCCTGCTCATCTGTACCTGAGGCTCATGGGGCAATACACCCATTCATACATTATTATCACATAGTAGTACAAACAGATTAACGTATAGAAGTACAAACAGGTACTTCACATTGCATGAATATTTGCATAATTTTTCATTTGTATATAACTATTTTCACTTTTAGATATTAAGTGAGTACTGAAGGGATCGTTTCAGTCCTGATGAAGAAGCCTTGAGCTTCGAAACATGTTGACTTTTTAGGAACGTCAGCTCATTATACGCATGACCATTCCATATCACAGTTTTTATTAGGTTCAGCCTCAACGACCTATTAAATTGTCTTATGTCTATGAGGCCAGTTCCTTTTTAACTTCACTTTTGACCCTTCTTCTCACTACCCTTGCACCACACATAGTTATTAGATTAGTGCTCCCGCGTAGTCGCTGGTCGTAGCACGCCCCATCCCACAGTGGGATGGGAAGACCCCAATGATGAAGCATGACATCAAGGGCCCTTTTGGTGTGTGAGGGGTATTTAAACAACCTTTGTATATGTCCTATCATGGAGTAGGCTTACAACTTTTCTATCCCCATCCACTATTGGTTCCCTTGCTCATCATTTAGATTACTGCCCATATGGTGGATCTTGATGTTTTACTGACTACTGATTCGAGGAGGACGTATCCACCGTCAGTGTCCCTCGGGACGCTACCTCTTCACTCCCTTATTTTGTTTTTCTGAAGCTAACCAAAGAGAACCTGTTAGCCTGGTAGGAGGAGGAGCCTGTCCCCAACATGGCCACGCGGAGCTGATGCTCCGTGGTGAACCCTCTCACCAGCTTCCTGAGCGGTGTCCCGCCGCACTGTTTTCCCACCCAAAACAACGATTCCTCAACCGGAATGCTGGCTGATCTATGTCGTGACATAAGAGCGCCCAGCGGTGCTTCCGAGAGAGGTACGGCTGCAGGAGTATGCAGGGAGACTGCTCCAGATTAGGTAGGGAAGGAGTTCTCCGAAAACCCAGGGTCCCCCTACCACTGGGATCCTGCTCAAATGCCCAACACTCACCACTGCTGCTGGGAATGGGGAAGATCTGCGGACTTTGGAACTGTCCCTTCCACCTCTCCTCTCTCCACTCCTGACCTGGGGGCGAACTGGAGGATGAGGCGGACGTCGTTTACTAGCAACACCGTGACTGGTGCTCTTGATGGAACTTAAACGATGCCCCCTGGGCGGAAACCAAAACTGTCTGTACTTACCGCGGTGCCCGTGCAACTTTGGCTGATGCCCGGTGGAGCTGTCATATGCACCTATAGAGGAGTTTGGCTCTGGTTCACCCCTCGGCCGGCACATACCCAGCCGGACATCGTTTTCCTCGTCTCCCCGTTGTGTTTTCCTACCTGCATTCTCTACCCCCGTTTACCATTCCCCCTCTACCTCTTCACTCCCCATAAAATGTGTGTACGCGCTAATAATCTCACATTATTGTGTAATCTCATGTTTTTTTCTTTTCTCCTCTGTCTATACTTGTCTATGTAATTATGGAACCTGTAACTCTCTGATCCTCATGTAAAGCGCTCTGATACCTCCGGGTCTAGCCAGCGCTATGTAAAACTTTGCAAATAATACTGCGGTGCCCGAGTAACTTTGGCTGATGCCCGGTGGAGCTGTCATATGCAGCTATAGAGGAGTTTGGCTCTGGTTCACCCCTCGGCCAGCACCTACCCAGCCGGACATCGGACATCGTTTTCCTCGCCTCCCTGTTGTGTTTTCCTACCTGCATTCCCTACCCCCGTTTACCATTCCCCCTCTACCTCTTCACTCCGCATAAGACGTGTGTACGCGCTAATAATTCTCACATTATTGTGTAATCTCATGTTTTTTTCTTTTTTTTTCTTTTCTCCTATGTCTATACTTGTCTATGTAATTATGGAACCTGTAACTCAATGATTCTCATGTAAAGCACTCTGATACCTCCGGGTCTAGCCAGCGCTATATAAAACTTTGCAAATGAATGATAATGCCCAATAGGGGTTGAAAATGCTATCTTTGGCTTGGCATCTTCAGAGAGTCTGATTTGTCAGTAGCCAACAGTCAGGTCAAATGTGCTCAGATACTTGGCTGAGGCCAGACTATCAATCAGTTCATCTGCCCTGGGAATTTGATGGGCATCAGCCCTAGTGACTGCATTGAGGCCTCTGTAGTTAGGCCCAAGGGATATCCGAAGGCTCAATGACCCCCAACTCCAGCATCTTTTGGACCTCAGTCCTGATGCAGTCTCTGACATGGTCAGGCTGTCTGTACATTTTATTCTTCACAGGCAGACTGTCACCTATGTCCACTTCATTGGTACCAAGTGATTTAACTGGGAGTCAGAGAAAAAAAGGGGGCAAACTGATTGAGGACTTTCTTGCAATCAGCTTGCTTCTGGTCAGTGAGGCTGCCTGCCAAGGCTACTCCATCAGCTGACCCATCAACAGGGTCCTGAGAGAGGAGATCAGGGAGAGGGTCACTCTCTTCCTCCTGTCCCTCATCAGTGGCCATGAGCAAGCTCATGTCAGCCCTGCCCACAAAAGGCTTTAGGCGGTTCACATGAAGTACCCTGTGGGGACTTCTAGGAGTGCCTCTGTCAACCAAATAGGTAACCTCACCTTTTTTCTCAAGGATAGTATGGGGGCCTCTCCATTTGCCCTGGAGAGCTGCTGGGGCCACAGGCTCCAACACCCACACTTTCTGTCCTGGCTGGTAAACAGTCAGTACAGCCTTTTGTCATGCCAAGCTTTCTGAAGCTACTGGCTGGCCTCAAGGTTTTTGCTGGCCTTCTTCATGTACTCAGCCATCCGTGAACCAGGCCAAGGACATAGTCCACAATGTCCTGTTTAGGAGGTTTGAGAGGCTGCTCCCAGCCCTCCTCAACCAAACACAATGGACCCCTAACTGGATGCCCAAACAGAAGTTCAAATGGGCTGTAGCCCACTCCCTTCTGAGGAACCTCTCTATAAGCAAAGAGAAGGCAAGGTAGTAAGACATCCCATTTTCACCTGAGCTTTTCTGGGAGCCCCATGATCATACCCTTGAGGGTCTTGGTGAACATTTCAACAAGCCCATTGCACTGTGGATGGAAGGGTGTGGTAAATTTGTAGTTTACTCCACACTCTTCCCACATGGCAGTAATGTAACTAGACATGAAGTTTGTACCTTTGTCTGTTAAGACCTCCTTAGGAAACCCCACTCTGGAAAAAGGCCCTATCCCCCACAGGAGCCGTGGTGGTCCTAAGGAGAATAGCTTCTGGATACCTAGTGGCATGGTCTACCACCACTAGGATGAAACTATGCCCAGGTGCTGTTGGAGGGTTTAACCCCTTGACCGCGATCGGAATTCCGCTTGTGTGCTGGACATTCCGATCGCGGGTGGGGTCGTGACGAGCTCAGCTCGTCATGCGCACAGCGCTACCGCGCAGCATGACGAGCTGAGCTCGTCATGAGCACGGAAGGGGTTAAGGAACCAACAATGTATATCCCTACCCTCTCAAACGGGAACCCCAACCACTGAGAGTGGAATCCTGAACCCTGGTTCAATGAAGAGCTTAGACTGGCCAAACAACTTTGTAGAAGACTAGAGAGGAAATGGAGACTCAATTACGACAGGGAGGACAAAGTCTCCTATAAAGAGAAACTGCAACAGTATAAAAAACTCCTGACCAAAACTAAATCCAATTTTTACATAAATAAGATTAACTCAGCTCTCAACACTCCCAAGGAGCTATTTTCAACTGTGGTCAAGCTCAGTAATCCATCCCCAGCTAGAAACCTGAACATAGATGCCTCTTTTTGTAACAACCTAGCCACTTTCTTTAAAACCAAGGTCGAAGTAATCTTCAATTCCTTAACCACAAGTGCTGACCCTGGGGGACTATGTTCACCTGACATCCCTCAGTCCGATGGGTTAAACGATCCTAAAGGAGGAAAAGCCTCGCTAAAACCAGATGCGATGATACCTTTCCAATCCAACAATCCCGCTTTCCATGCTTTTTCTGCCCTTACGCTAGATCAAGTTACCAATCTGTTTAGGCAAATTAAGTCAGGTTCACCATTGGATCCTTGCCCGCCCAGAATTCTCTAACTGGGATCAAGCATAGTTCCTGGCCACCTCCTAGGAATTTTTAAACTTATGCTTCGATCAGGCTACTATCCTAAAAACTGGAAAGTCGTGTCAATTCTCCCTCTTCTAAAAAAGGCTAACCTGGACACAGACAGCCCTAACAACTACAGGCCAATATCTCGACTCCCCTTTCCGGCCAAACTGATAGAGAAAGCCATGAACACCGAACTCTCTCTCTCTCTCTCTATAGCCAGGAACACGATCTACTGGATTCCTCTCAGTTTGGCTTTAGAGGTCAACACAGTACGGAGACTGCTCTGATCACAGCTTCAGAGTATGTCAGAGCAACCCTAGACCAAGGGGGGAATGCTGCCTTAATTCTACTTGATCTCTCGGCAGCGTTCAACACCGTAAACCATTAACTGTTGATCAACCGGCTGTTAGCGATAGGTGTAGGAGGTACTGCATTTAGGCTACTCAGCTCTTTCCTCTCTGAAAGAACGCAGTTCGTGGAATGTAACAGCCACAGATCCACTCCTTTCACCCTTCCCTGTGGGGTTCCACAAGGGTCTTCATTGAGCCCCACTCTCTTTAATCTGTATGTTACACCTCTGGCCATATTAATCAAAGACGAGGGGCATATTATCAAGAAACGGCGTTAAAATTATCGCTGCTTTAGCGGCAGAAAACTGCCGCTAAAGCAGCGATAATGGGCTTGATAATATGCCCTTGAGAATTTCAATAGAAGCCCATGTTCTGGTGTCAACATGGGCTTCTATTGGAATTCTCAGGGCATATTATCAAGCTCATTATCGCTCGCTTTAGCGGCAGTTTTCTGCTGCTAAAGCGGCGATAATTTTAACGCCGTTTCTTGATAATATGCCCCCTGGGCTTTTCGGTTGTCTCCTATGCTGACGACACCCAGATCCTGGTGTAAGTCATGGAAAACATCGACAACACAGCTAGCTGTTTCCACGACTGCATGCTGCAGATTGGGAATTGGATGTCCACCAACTGTTTGAAACTGAACTCCGACAAAACTGAGGTGCTTTTGTTCGGCAATAATCCATTATTTTGGGGCCCCAGTTGGTGGCCTCAGGAAATGGGTCCAATTCCCACTCCCGTGCTAAAGGTGAAAAATCTGGGCATTCAGTTTGATGGAAAACTTTCTTTTGTGGGACATGCTAATGCTACTACTTCATCCTGTTTTTTCATCTTTAAATCCCTCAGGAAGATCTTCCCTTTCATCCCTCTGAACCTGCGGAAAGCAGTGATTACCACCCTAGTCTTTTCCAAAATTTACTATTGCAATGGGCTCTTCCTGACGGCCCACAAGAAAGCTTTTTAGACAAACTTTAATTGGTCCAGAATGCGGCAGCCAGGCTGCTGCTAGGGATCCCAAAATATCAGTCGGTATCCAAGTTTCTTCCTTCACTTCATTGGCTCCCAGTTAAGAAAAGGGTTTTGTTCAAAGCCTTATGCTTAGCCTTTAAGGCTCTCCACTCCAAAGGACCAGCCTCCATTAGGCAACTTTTCCATCGCTATATCCCGACCAGAAACTTAAAATCGGCCTCCCATGCAAAACTGGCCATCCCCAAGTTCAGGAGGACTACCTGGGGAGGAAAGAGTTTTGCAGTCACCACTGCTAAACTCTGGAACACCATGCCACTTACCCTAAAAACCTCAAGTAATCTGCTCTTTTTTCGCAAAGCACTACAAACCTGGCTTTTCAATAACTAGATCAAACCCGTCCCCTTTTACTCGGCAGCTCGCCACTGTCTGGGGCCGCTATCCAGTTTTCTCCCCTCACGAAGCTTCGGCGCCTAGACACCCGTGGGTATTAGTGCGCTTTAGAAATTACATTTTCATTTCATTTCATTTCAATTAAGGGGGCCTTTGTAGTGCCACCTGACTTACCACTGGCTTGGCAAGTGACACAGGAGCGACAAAACTCCTTTGTGTCTTCAGACATGTGGGGCCAGTGAAAATGAGGGACAAGCCTGTCCTAAATCTTGCTTTGCCCAACATGTCCTGCAAGGAGAATGTCATATGCCAGGGATAGAAGAAAACCCCTGAACTTCTGAGGTATTACCAACCTCCTGGTGGCACCAGGCTTGGGGTCTCTACACTCAGAAAACAGGAGCCAAACTTCCCAATAGATCCTGTGAGACCAACTGACACTCCCTGCTTCCTCAGCAGCAGCTTTCTGTCTGAGCTGTTTAAGAGAGGGGCAGGATTTCTGTTCCAAACTCAAGTCTGCCCTGGAAGGGCTTCCTGCCCCCAAGTTCCTCTGGGGCAGTTCCTTCACAGGGACTGAGATCATCTCCCTCAGGAGAGTGACTCTCACTAGGAGTTTGGAAGGAGGATAATTCCTTACCCTTCCTGCTCCTTCTCTTAGGAGCCAACTGGTCTATTTTTTCAGGCTCCAGTGCTCCCTCAGTGCTTAACTGTTTGGCCTGAGCCCTGGTGACAGCACATGCACTGGCAGAGATTCCCATCATCTCTGCATGGGTCCTGAGCTCCATGTCAGACCAGGCTGAAGTTTCTAAATCATTGCGCAACAGACAATCTACAGGTAGGTCTGGAGAAACTACAACTCTTTAATGGCCAGTTACCCCTCCCCAACTGAGATTAGCAACTGCCAAGGAGTGATCAGTCCTGACATTGCTGGCGTTGGTCACTTGGTATATTTGACCAAGTATGATCTGTTCAGGGGACACAAGTTTCTCTGTCACCATGGTGACACTCGCCCCTGTGTCCCTGTATGCCATAGCTTCTTTTCCATTAATCAAAGGCTGTTGTCTGTACCTGCCCAAATTATTGGGACTTACTAGTAAAGTGGCAAGATCCATGCCACTGTCACAGACAAGGACAGTCTGAGTGGGAGTTCTCACTAGGCCAGAGCCCACTTCAGAACTAAAGGTAATTTTTTTTTTATTGTCTTTATTAAATTTCGAAATTAGACAGTAAAGCAGTTGACAATTGCATAATCACAGCCATTCACAGTGTTAGATCCCATATAAATAAATAAATGGGTAACATAGACTATATTTGCCAGCTCTATAAACCATACAGTTAACCTGGTTAGTACCGTGCCGTGGCATCTTGCAGAGTGTCTGTTGAAAGTTATGTGGGGGGTTTCCTCGCGTGGTGTTTCGGGGGGAGGATCGAGGAGAGGTACCCAGTTTTAGGGTTTGGAGATATGTGCGGTAGGGTGTCAGATATCCCTAGGGTGGGGTGTAGGAGGTAGCAGATTAGCGTAGTCCTTCCCCATGTCCTCGCAGAGGCTCATGCTCTCCAGCAAGTCTGGTACAGTGGGCGATATGGCGCTGCCCCAGTGCAGGGCTATCTCTCTTTTGCCCAGCAATAGCGCCATAGAGACTAAATGTAGCACTGCGTGTGGTACATTTTAGGTGAATCCCAGGAGAGCAGTTCAGAACCCAAGGTTAACCCTACTAATCCCTTGGGAGCTGTACTCCCACTTGTACTGGTGCTAGTTGCCTTAGGGGCAGTGGTAGTAGCTTCCTTGGGGCTGGCCTTAGGACAATTAGCATCCCTTGGCCTATGGCCTTTTTCCTTACACAGATAGCACCAAGCTTTCTTTTTAGAGCTGTTGGAGTTTTGGGACTCATCCCCAGAGGACCTTGTGAAGACTCCTTTTTGTCTTTACCCTTCGCCTTAGAAGAATCTTGCTTCTTCTGGTCACCTCCACCACCATTTAAGGTTCCTTACCTTTAAAACTATATTTTTAGTTGCTATTACATCTGCTAGAAGGGTAAGTGAGTGCAGGCCCTTAGTTCTAAGCCTCCCTTTACATTCTTCCATGCAGATAAGTTGGTGCTTAGGACCAGTGCTGCTTTCCTGCCTAAGGTGGTCACTCCTTTCCACTTGGGGCAATCTATTACCTTGCCTACTTTTTACCCTCCCCCACATCCATCAAAGGAGGAAAGGTTTCATCGTTTGGACCCAAAGAGGGCTGCAAGTTTCTACATGGACAGAACCCATGGGATCAGAATGGACGACCAGCTGTTCATTGATTATGTGGGCAAGATGAAGGGAAAAGCAGTCCACAAGAGAACTTTATCCAGGTGGGTTATACTGTGCATCAAGATCTGCTACGTCATGGCGGAAAAGGAGCCATCTGAAGGTATTAGAGCTCATTCTACTAGAGCTAAATCTTTAACGTCTGCTTTAGCTAGAGGTGTCCCTGTGGTTGACATCTCCACCCTTTTGCAAAGCATTATTGCTTGGATGCTGAAGTGAGGAGGGACGGCCGTTTTGCTCGTTCTGTGTTACATGAATTTTTGGTATAGGCAGGCACCCACCTCCTAATGCGGGACTGCTTGGGGATTCTATTCAATAGGTGATAAATCCACAGGCACATGTATCCATCAGAAGAACAAGTTACTTCTCTTCAGTAATGCTTTTTCTGGTGGATACAGTATCTGCCTGTGGATTTCTCACTGACCCACCGGCCTCCCCGTTGCCTGTCTGCTTATACCGAAAATGAGTTTGTATATAATTCATGTTTGTGTGAAATGTTGGTTCATCCATTCGCCTCAAAGACAAGGAAAAAATGGGTGGAAACTGAAGTCAGAATGCCGACAAGGTCTTCTTATGGCTCTGATGACGTCAGGCAGAGTTGAGTGTGGAGCCGTGGCATTTTGACGTCCTCATCGACGTGGGAGAGCTATGGAGAAAAGAGCCTGTGGAATGCTGCGCATGGGGTATAATCAAAAGGTGATTAATCCACAGGCAGATACTGTATCCACCAGAAAAAGCGTTACCTACGGTAAGTAACTTGTTATTTGATGCCAGAAAGGACATCGTATGGGGTCCGCCCACCCAGTGATCTTTTAGGGAGATTACTAAGTGCTGTTTGTACCCCATATGGGTGGTGGATCCAACTACGCCCTTTACCTAATACTCTAGCTGTTAAGGACTGCTTTATGTCAGGTTCATCCTCGCCACAACAGAATTGCCCTCAGGCTGATATGGAGAAGAGTAATGCACCTCTACAACCAGGGAAGCCATAGTATCCCCATACATTTTTTGAGGAGAAAGCAGGGACCTGGTCCGAGTGGAATGCAGTGCATGCATGTGTCTCGATAAAGACTTGTAAACCTCTAATAACAGTGCGAGCGTCACCCGAACACTGTGGCAAGACCCAGAGGAACCTCGAGCATGAATCAACTGAAACTAAGATAAGTTTAAACGGTTCATCCGAATTAAGAGGACCACAATGGTCCAGGTAAATACAGCCAAAAGGTTTATTGGAAATCAACAGGTGTGTCTGTGATGGCTAAGCCACGGTAGAGGCTTTAATTTGTGTACAAATGTCAAAACAAAGAACATATTTTTTGGCCTGTTCATATAAGCCATGCCAACAATAATGTTCCTGTAGCAACGAATTTGTGGCTGCCACACTTATGTGTGCAGAAGCAACACCTTCATGTGCAGCTATCACTAAAGCTAGTTTGCGGTCTTGGTTGGGAATCAAATGATCACCAACCCCTGGAATCGTGACAATGGGACCTTTTTGTTCACTTAAAGGATATGAGTATTTAGCTGCAAAGCCCCTAGGCAAAGGGGTGCCATCTCGGTTAGCATTAACGTAAGTCAGTATGTCGTCATCTATCCTCGTCTGAGAACGAGTAAGTGCAGCAACTGTTGCAGTCGCAACTGCAGATTTGGCCACTTCATTAGCCAGAGAATTCCTTAGGTGTGTTCCCACACATTGATGACTCAGTGTATGTTTAACATGAGTCCATGGCAACCTATCTTTGAGGTCTGCCACCTTCACCCAAAGCGATTTATGCTTTATTATGTTGCCTTTAGAATCTTTGAATCCATTTTGGTGCTGTAATGTAAACTGTCATTAAAAGACTGGACTATAAGTGTGGGGAATTCAGGATCCGTATGTTCTAGTGCAAGAAGTAATGCTTTCAGTTCCCCTAAGGACTGTGTGTGAGCTTTTTGTGGTTTAAAATTTCCATCTATAAATCACACCAAGAACAGTGGCGCACGCCACTGAATACTGGATCTTGGTTCCTATAGCAGGTTGGGCTGAACTATCAGTATAAATAATATACTTATACTGATCAAGAGGCAAGACATTGCTGGGCATGGGATAAACATGCTCATATTGAAGAAACTCTTGTGTCTGTAAAGACGGGTCAAAGACAAAGTCTACATCTTTAGCTGTAAAGGATGTTGCCCATTGGATCCATCAAGGATGGCGGCCTTTAGTATTAGGAACGCTGGCCTTGGTAACAGCCTCTAAGGCTGGAAAGGGAGTTACAACAATAATGTGTTTCCCTTGTGCAAGGAGCCTCTCTTTAAGAATAGTCATCTGCACCCCATTCAGTATTTTCTCAGTGGAGGCAAAACGCATTTCCGCCCTGGAATATAGATGCGATTTATATGCAATTGGCACTATTTCACCTTCATTAAAGGTGATATAGGAAAAGCAAATGGCACCTGCAATTTTACTGATGGCTAGGTTTGTGGTATTTACAAGTGCATGTAAGTGACGTGTTACAAGTAAGTCAGATTGTAAGGATCTGAGTGTGTTTTGTATGTTCTGATGAAGTGGGTCCAAAAGGGAACTTACTACATAAGCACTGTATTGCAGTTTAATCTGTAAAAATTAATATCTCAAGTTCTAATTATTGGATTTTTGTCGTTTTGGTCCGGTTTTTCTAAACTGATGTGGCATTTTTTTGTGGTGTTTTCACTGTGTTACTGTAATTAAAGTGCTGCACACATTCTTTACACATTGCCTCTTAAGTTACGCCTGACTGCTCTATGCCAAGCTACCAGAGGGTGAGCTCAGGTTAATTTTTGCTGTGTATCTGACTTACCCTGACTAGGATTGTGGCTCCTGCTTTGATAGGGTGCATACAATGCCAACCAGAAACCAAATTTCTAACAATGGGTAACATTCATGTTAGTCCCCGTTATTGAGTCTGCGTCTTAGAAGTTTTACAATGGCTTTTTAGAAGTCAAAGTATTCCAGCACTGTAGCACTATGAATCAGAGCATGTTCCACCATGTTCTGCGGCCTGGTCATCCTCTGACCCACCAACAGGTATGGGGCATGCACCTGGCTCCTGATGCTTTAGTCAGTGCTCTTGGTGCATGGGTCGGAACCCACAGTGCTTCGCGGGCACATGCTGTACTCAGCAACGGTTCCCCCTCTTGGCAACAGTACACCAGGGTGATGGCGCTTGCTCTTCACAAAGGCCCCCTCTGGCATACATGCTTGCCGAATTTGGGTAGCACACGGACGGATGGCCCTATCAGTGTGACAGCAGGGATTTTCATGGCTGCCCCCTCTGGCATACAGGGTCACACTCTTTGGGCTGCACACAGCCGATGACCTGATAATTGCGACAGCAGTTATCTCACACCCCGCTTCAGGGATCCTCTAGCCCCTCCGAGTCTAACAAGATTGCAATGAATAAATGAAACCTATTTATAATGAATGAAACCAATTTATAAATGCGCAACTACTCAGATGGAGTGTCCCGGCGCTTCTATGCTAAGATCCGAAACAGATCTTCATGGTAATATAAATGAGAAAAGATATGTTTTTACTTCTTTGCTAAAACAGGCCTCACACTGAATTAAACGCAGAAACAGCAGAATCTCATTCCAAGCCTTGCCTGCTACCACTGAAAAGGAGAGACCTCCAGATCTTCCCAAACGAAACCTAGGGAACCTAAAAAACAAAGAAGAGGTTGACTGCAGGGTTCCGGAGTGGGTGTAATGAAATATTCTGCTGATCAAGTACCTAGGACCCTAAATATATAAGCCACGATGAATGAAAATTAAAGCTTTGAGAGGATCCTTTTCTTAATGGGTAGCCAGTGTAATTCCTGCAAAGCGGAGGAGACTGACTCTCTTCTGTATAGGCCCAAAATAAGCCAGGCTGCCGCATTTTGGACTAACTGAAGTTTTCTAATCTTGTAGTCAGGTACACCAATATAGAGAGTCCAGCTTAGAGGTGATAAAAGCATGGACTACCTTCCGACGAGTCTCGACTGGTAGAAGTCCAAAAATGTCCTCATAGAGCGCAGAAGACCAAAACAAGCCCAGGCTACCGACCTATCTGAATGCCCATGCATAATTTTTCACCTATTCTTATTCCCAAATTCCTAGCTGTTGTGGCCAGAAAAGGGAGAGAAGGACTATCCTGTGGCCAATTAAAATTTGTCCAGAGATCTGTTGCTTTACTAAACAAGAGAATCTTGGTTTTGTCTACATTGCTCTGAAGATAAGTCTTGTACATCCAATACAGGACCTCCTTCGGGCAGGTAGCAAAAGAAGAGATTTCATGGAGAGTCGAATGATCAAAAGTAAATAATAATTGAGTGTCATCTGCATATGATAAGGTAGCCACCCCGTAGGATTCAATTAAAGTAGCTAGTAGGGCAATGCAAATATTGAACAAAGTAGGGCTCAAGGAAGAGCCCTGTGGTACTTCAAAAGCAAGTGTCTTTGAAGAGTAGGGGACTAACCAGATCTCTTGCATCCTCCCTTCAAGAGAGGACTTAAGCCAATGCCACGCCAAACCCCCAATGCCTATATCTGCCAACCTCAGCGAAAGCACTGGATGGTTACTGTGTCAATGAGAAACATGACCATTGTACAGCCACTCTGCCACGGGTAATCATGCTGCCTAATATTCCCTGGCTAAAAGCACATCAGCACCTTCACCATGGACTGTGCACAAATTTGACTGAGCCAAGGGGGAGGTCAAGCAAGTCGGTGGCCTTTGTAAAGTGCTCACTACCTGGAGCGTCTAACAATGAACTGCAGGCCAATGTGCAAGTACCACGTGTCTTTGTGAGCACAAACAGGAGGAGGAATGATCAACTATTTAGTGGGCGAGAAACACTCATTTTTGGTCTAGAAGCTTGAACTGAGCTACTGGAACTCCTAGGCAAACCTATCCCTGAGATTCCCCTTTGGAGAGCTACAGTCCTGTGAGCATTACCACTTAAGGATCTTTGACTGGGCTGATTGTAGCCTAACCCACAGATTACTATAGCACAAAATTAACAACGGCAGATCCATTTTGATGCTCTCTAATGATTATGTGCTGTGATTGTGTTGTGAGCTAGTATTAAAGTACTTGTTATTCCAAGAAGTACTGGTTTGACAGGGATTTATGAATTTTTATCAGATGTTTTATTAGTGCTGAGCCTCTGGCCCCACTATATCTCTATGTAAGCCTTGCCTTGAATTCGCTATCTGAAAGTCAAATGCTAAAAGGACTTCTGGTTTGGGTACAATAGTAGGGTTAAGCTACAGTATGCCAGCGGTATGCTCTTTGATCTGATAGAGACATCTAGCCTCAGATTCCTTACCTTTGAATTTCCCAGGCATCAGACTGGATCCAGAAGATTTTTCTCCAGACAATACTCCTGCACCCGGTCGGCTCTGCGTGACGTTGGCGTCGTCTGAGTCGTAGTGAAGTTTGCGTCACTTATATAGACACCACCTCGGCGCGCTGGCATCAGTTCTTTTCTTTCCGCGCCAGTCAAGCGATGATCCATAAAGAGAGATACCCGCTGTACCTTTTTGACAGGTTTTTTTCAACGTTTTGTCGACACATTTTTGGTGTGTAGGCTTTTTTCCATCATGTCTAGGAAGATTTCTGGGTTCAAACCGTGCGGCGCCTGTCACCGTGCCATGTCAGTGACAGACCCGCACCTGGTTTGCCTCTGATGTCTGGACCGCGACCACGACTCAAAGTTGTGCTCTGACTGCCGCCGCCATGGCTCCGAAGGCTTTGAAGGAGCGATCCCTAAAGCTGCTTGTGGACCGGCAGGCAATACTGCGTCTCTCGACTCCTCGGAGGTCACGGTCCCGATCCAGAGGAAGGTCCGGGCACCACTCCAGGAGTCCCAAGTCCTCTTCCTCACACTCAAAGTCATCTGGGCACTCAGGTAAGAGGCACAAAAAGCACAAGAAGTCGAAGCGTGCTACGACTTTTCCCCATCTAGCGGCTGACGCGACGGAGGAGCCTCGTTCTTCGGAACCTGCGCCTGGGTTGGCTCCACGCCTACCTGATTTTCCGGGAGCCGGAGCAACCCCCACCCAACTCTGAGAGTTTTATCAGGCCATGTGCCTAATTTTGGGCAGCCTGACCCTACCGCCGTGCCTTTGGGCCTGTGGGGTCAGACGGGGCTCCATCGAGTTCCGCGCCGGCAGCTCCGGCCCGATGCTGATGTCTTCCTATGGATCCGGGAATGGATCTAGTTCGGTGCCGGTCATGCCACTGCAACCTGCCCCGGTGCTGGCCCAGAAGCCAATGCTCCCAGCATCGCTGGTGCCCCCTGGCGACGCCAGCCCCTTCCTGATCCCCGAAGACCCGGCACTGGTACCGCGTCGACTGACACCAACACCAGCGCCGATAGAACCTCCAGTTCCTATGTCGTTTACTGAGCCCTATTCTCGGGGCTAGGAGTGGGAGAAGACGGGGAGTGGTCGATGGACCCTTTAGAAGACCAGCCTTATAAGGAAATGGACTGGTATGAGGAATTGGGTGAGGCCAGTAGACTGGACACTTCTCTGGATTCTGGCTACCAGGAGGGAGCATCATTTGCAATGGTGGTTCGAAGGGCGGCTGAGGTCATGGACCTTCAGCTTCCTTCGGTGGCGGTCAAGACTAATATCTTGACAGTGGTTTTGCACCCAGGTGTCTCCTTCAGAACCCTTGTTGCCATTTAATGAGGCCCTTACGTGTGCTCTAATGGGAACCTCTATTGGGAATCTAATGGGGTCCAAGCCCAGCACAGGGGCTCCTGCGAATAGGACGATTGCCCACCACCACCGCCCTGCCCCGGGTGACTGAAAAGTTGCTTTACAACCCACCCTACCCCAGAGAGCTTGGTGGTCTAAGCCTCTACCTCCCATGGCGCGCTCCCTTCCGCTCCCTCAGACAAGGAATCAAAGAGGCTAGATAGCTGGGGTAAAAAAATGTTTTCTTCCTCCAACCTTGCATTGTGGTCGGTGAACACTGCATGCTTATTGGGCAGTTATTCTCACTCCCTGTGGAAAACGGTTGCGCAAGTGCTGCCACAGGTCCCGGAGGAGGCCCGGGTCATACTCTCCCAAGCAGTATCAGACAGGAGAGATACAGCAAAGTTCACCATCCATTCTGGTCTTGACATGACCAACTCACTGGGCAGAGCGATTTCATAGATGGTAACTGTTCAAAGCAGCCACGCCTGGTTGATAACTTCTGGCTTTTCGGGGGATGTCCAGGCCTCTCTCATGGACATGCCCTTTGATGGCACCCGTCTCTTCGGAGACAAGTGCTGGAGCGCATTACGGACTCACGGGCTATGGCCTAGTCCTTGGGCCTCTCAGTGGCCACATGTCCCCAGTCTGCCTTTCGCCCCTTTCATGGCTACGGAAGGGGCTTCTAGTCGCGCCAGCCATATCAGAGCCATAAGGCCGTGCAAGTTCAGCAACCTATGTGCGGCCGAGGGCACTGCTCGTTCCGTCCCTGTGGGTTGGGAGGCCAGCGGTCAGGTCAGTCCTCCACCCCTCCTGCAGTCTCAGCCTCCAAACCCTTCTAGTCTTGCCTTTCAAGATCTTGGTTGCAGGATCAGTTATCACCACCACCACTGGCTCGATAACACATCGGACAGGTGGGTTCTCCTGATAGTCCGAATGGGCTACTCCCTCCCCTTTGAAACTGCCCCTCCCTCCATGCCTCCATTTTACGATATGCTGATGGAGGATCATCTCATTTTGCTTCAGGAGGAAGTCATGACTCCCTTGGCCAAGGGAGCCATAGAAAGGGTTCCGGCACCAGAAGTAGGTTGTGGTTGTTATTCCCGCTACTTTCTAGTCCAGAAAAAGGACAAGGGCCTTCGTCCTATCTTAGATCTATGAGCCCATAACTACTTCTTCAAAAAGAAAAAGTTAAAGATGTTCACATTAGCTCAGGTCTTGTCTGCTCATCAGCGCTACCTGCGGTTTACGGTAGGCCACAAGCATTTTCAATTCACCGTGCTCCCCTTTGACCTTACCAGCACCTCTCGGTGTTCACTAAGGTGATGTTAGTGGTCGCAGCTCATTTGCCCAGATCAGGGGTGCCTGTCTTCCCCTATCTCAACAACTTTCTGTTGCAGGCAGGCTTGCCTGAGACTGTCGTCTTCCACCTCCAAACTACGGCAGACCTCCTGCATTCGCTGGGGTTCACTATCAATGTGCCAAAGTAACACCTGACTCCCTATCATTGTAGCTGTTCTGGACACAGTGCAGTTTTGGGCCTATCCTCCCGAACGGCGAGTCCAGGTTATTCAGGCTATGATACCGATGTGTCAGCGTCTATCCTGCATTTCGGTGAGAATGACTCTGAGGCTACTGGACCTCATGGCCTCCTGTTAGTGACACATACAAGATGGCATATGCGGGCTCTGCAGTGGGACCTGAAGTTCCAGTGGGCTCAGCATTAGGGGAATCTCTCCAACATGGTCCAGATCTCGGAGGGAACTGCACAGGATTTGTAGTGGTGGCTGACAATCCGTGGTTGGGTCAGCGGCAGACCCCTCTCCCTTCCCCAACCAGATCTCTCAGTAGTGACAAATGCGTCACTCCTGTGATGGGGCGGCCATCTGGGGGAGGTGGAGTTCAGAGGACTCTGGTCTCCGGCAGAATCTGGACTCTACAACAACTTGCTGGAGCTCCGAGCGATTCGTTTGGCATTGCAAGCCTTTCTTCCTTCCATCAAGGGGAGGCTAGTACACGTGTTCACAGACAACACCACCGCCATGTGATACTGCAACAAACAGGGCGGGTGGGGTTGTGGACCGTCTGCCAGGAGGCCCTGTGTCTCTAGACTTGGCTGGAACAGCAGGGCATATCCCTGGTGGACATACACCTGGCAGGTTTGCTTTTTTTTTTGCCCATACCACTCCTAATCTTCTCCTTCATGTTTCAGTGCCCAACGGGCCATTGAAACACGAAGGAGAAAGATTAATTAGTGGGTACTATACAACCCAGGAGAGAGACTGATTCCTTATGAAGACATTGGACCAGAACCTCCAGTTAACACCATTTAGTAATTTGACTGTTTAGGAATGCACAACCCTGAAGAAGTCCTAAGGGACGAGACGCGTTGGCTGGGCTGATTGGAAAAAGTTGCTTTTGAAATCATAAATGAGTAAAGGTTGGATTCTGAACTCATATACAAGACTCCGGAAAATTTAATTTCATTGAACTATCCGAATTGATATGTTTTTGGACATTATAATGCTTGCACCTTGTCTGGAAATGGAGTAAAAAAATCTTTGTAAACAGTTGACGCTCCTTTTCAATTCCCATGTTTGTTGTTTAATATTTGTGGCTTCTAAGCAGTGGGGCCACGAAAAGTAGAGTGTTTGAATATTTATGATATCAATAACGATACACTAGTGCGACATTAGGGCCCACACTGCTGGTGTTCATTTTAGGGTACCTTTCAGCTCTGTCTGCCTTTCTGCGGTTGCCAGACCAACCCTCATTTTTTTTTTTTTTTAAACATACTTTATTGGTTTAGGTGTAATACACATATATTTGATGCCATCAGTCAACATTGCGTATCACATATTGCATAACTAAAAGTTGCTGAGTTACATTCTGTTTATCTGGGTACCCCAGGAAGTATCTTGGCGTCTCTAAGTTGTTGATCTCGTGCATCCCCCCTCCCCCAACTCCCCCCATCACCCCTCCCCAACTGCCCCCCTCCCTCGCACTGCAGGCCGTCGCAAGTCTTGCCTTCTAATATGGGTTGCGTTTGCTCTAAGGGCCGGTATTGGGCTGTCTAGACTTAGCATCTGCTCCTCTTAGATGCATTTGAACTAGTCTGCTTTTCTAAGTCCGGGGGTCAGATTCCTCGGGTCCCATATCCGGGACAGGGTCCGGGTCCTGTCTCTGGGGGCTCCCCTGTCTGGATCCCGCTGCTGGGGAGGAGTTGCTAGACTCCTGGCCACCGTGCCTCATCTCCTCGACCAGTAGCTCCCATGCCTGGGCCCTCTCTAGTCTGCCTATGCCCCGCCTCACGTTTCTCATCAGGACCCTGCTCTCGCAGCCCGCCCATCGTTCTAGCTCCCGCCTCCACCTAGTGATGATAGGGCCATCTGGTGCCTTCCATCTGCTGGTGATTTCCCGCTTGGCCAATATTAGGGCCAGGTCCTGGAATCTGGTGGTAACTTTGGTCTTGGCCGTGTGTGGGAACATATTGAGCAGGCAGTGTTCCGGTGTACAGGGTACTATTTTTTCAGTGATTCGGGCCGTCTCCCTTGTGACCTCTTGCCAGTAGGGGGCCAATGCCCGACAGTTCCACATCATGTGGATGAAATTCGCTCCTACTTCTCTACATCTGGGGCACTCCGCGTCTTCCCTATGGAAGTATCGGTTAATGCGTTCTGGGGTGAGGTAGGCTTGATGCAACGTATAGAAGCCTATGAGCCTGAATCGTGCGTTCCGAGAAATCCTTCATGCCCTTTGCAGTACATTTTCCCAGTCCTTGTCCTCCATGGGGCGTCCTATGTCCTCTGCCCATCGGTTCCTGAGCCCCTCCAGTGGTCTGAATGAGTCTCTACCTATCGCCCTGTACAGGCATGTGACTGCCTTAATAACCCCTCCAGCTATTCCAATATATTCGCATGTGGCGTGTTGTGGTGGTTCTATTGTGCCCATCTGCCAGTGCCGTCTCGTCACCCCCGTGACTGCTCTGTGCAGCAGGAAGTGGCCCTGCGAGATATCCCAGTCAACTCTGAAGTCTTCGAATGGGAGTAGCTCTCCCTCCCTATAGAGGTCCCCTATCTTTGTCGCCCCTGCCTGCACCCAGTCGTCTATGTCTCCCCATTGTCCCCCGTGTGGCAGTGCCTTGAGCACTAACAGCGGGAGCTCCGGAGAGTAAGGGTACTTTGTCTGGGTCTTTCAAAGACACCTATTCCAACACCTCTGTATCACTCTATGCTCACTGGTGCGTATGTGGTGTGGCTTTGCAGTCCTCAGTAGTGTTCGGAGCAGTTCATCCCTTCCCGGGGCAAAGGGGTGCACCCCCGTACCTGGCGTGAGTCTCCCCGCCACCCATTGTGTGAATCTCTGCAGTTGTCCCGCCAAGTAGTACGCTTCTAAGTCCGGGGTCGCCATCCCTCCCTCCGCCGACGGCCTCTTTAGTGTGGCTAAAGACACTCGCCTCCTCCCAGATCCCCAGATAAATGCCGAGAGGCAGGAGTCGAGCTCCCGGAACCACGCCCTGGGGACCCAAACAGGTAGTGTGATGAAAAAGTATAGCAGTCGTGGAAGAGCCACCATCTTCAGCAAAGCGATCTTTCCCGCTACCGAGATGGGGAGTCCCCCCCAGAATCTTATGTTATCTTTCAGGGATCGTAGCGCCCCTCCTAGTTTTCCCTCCTGCACATCTTGGAGCGAGTGGAAGATTTTTACTCCCAGGTATCGGAAACAGTGGGGTTCCAATCTCAGGTCCCCCAGCCCCTCGGGCGGTTGTTGATCTGCTATCATGGGGAACAATCTGGATTTCTGCCAGTTTACGTGCAGGCCCGAGAGAGCCCCAAACTCCTCCATCATTTCTCTAGCCCCTCGAAGGTCTTCCCCTGGGTTTTGCAAGAACAGCAGGAGGTCATCCGCGTATAGTGCTATATGGTGTACTTGCCCCTCCAGGTGCAGCCCCCAGTATTTGTTCCCCATCCGCGCCACGCAGGCCAGTGGCTCCTCCACAACAGGGGAGAGAGAGGGCAACCCTGGCGAGTACCCCTCTCCACCCGATACTGCTCTGAGATCGTGCGGCCCGTACGCACCCTTGCCGTCGGGCTTGCGTACAGTAGTCTCACCCAGCGCAGGAAGTCCTGTCCGGTTCCCATCTTTTCCAGCACCGCATAGAGAAACTCCCACTCCAGGCTGTAGAAGGCCTTTTCTATATCAATAGTGAAGATCATCCCCTCCCGTTCTGTTCTGCACCTCAGGTCTAGGATTGAGAGGAGGCGCCTTATATTCTGGGTTGTATTTCTGCCCGGAATGAACCCAGCTTGATCGGGATGGACCAGGGAGGTCATGTGCGGGAGCAATCTGGACGCCAGTATTTTACTTAGGATTTTAAAGTCGAGGTTGAGCATCGACAAGGGCCGGTAAGCCGTGCATTCAAGAGGGGGCTTATCCGGTTTTAGGAGCGGGATCACGATTGCCTCCCGGGTGGTCTGTGGGAGGACTCCCTCCTCCCTTGCCGCCTTGTAGAGTTCCGCCAGTCTGGGGGCCAATTCCTCCACATAGGTGGCATAAAATTCCATAGGGAATCCGTCTGTTGTTCCTGGGGTTTTGCCCCTCGCCAGGTCCTTGATAGCTACTCTGATCTTGCGTTCCGAGATGTCTGCCCCCAGCGGGTTTGCTTCGTCTTCAGATATAGTGGAAAGGGGAATCCCCTCTAAGTACTCCCTTATCTCCCCCTCCCCTCGGGGCCCAGAACTCGTATACAGGCATTTATAGTATTCAAGAAACCTGTTGTTGATGTCTGCCTGTTTGTATAGGAGGCCCGCTGGGTCAGCTAACTCTACTATGGTGTTCCCACTACGGGAAGGGTTGGCCAGCCATGCCAATAGTTTGCCCGCTCTATCCCCTTCCGCGTGTGTCCGCTCCATGTACTTTTTGTAGTTGAAGCATCTTAGGCGCTCCTCCTGAACAGCCACTTCTTCTTTTGCCCCCAGTAGCTCCTGGCGGAGCTGCAGGTGCTCTGGCCGCCTCACCTCTAGCTCTCTAAGTGCGCGGTCAGCTCTTTCTATGTCCCCGAGCAATGCCCCTCTCACCCCAATGGACGCTGCCATGCATCTCCCCCTTATTACTGCCTTAAAGGCCTCCCACTCCACCAGTCTGGAATCCGTGGAGCGGGTGTTATCTGTGAAGTAAGAGGCGATATGACCCCTGATCTCTTGTTGGAAGGCCTGATCTTCTAGTGCCTCTGGTCTTAGGCGCCATGTTGGAATGGGCTGGAGCAGGGCCCACATCTGCAGCCTCACAAGGAGGGGATTGTGATCCGATATAGTGCGATTCAGATACTCCGCCCCTCGCATCGCGGTGTGCCTGTCCGGGGTGCAAAGGACCGAATCAAGCCTTACATGAAGCTCATGTGCCTGTGAGAGGTGGGAGTATTCTTTATCTAGTGGGTGCGTGCATCTCCAGGTATCGATTAGTCCCCATCGAGTCTGCCAGTCCCGAAAGCCCCTGGCTGTTCTATGTACGGGGGAGTCATGTAACGGAGGGTGAGAGCGGTCCAGGTCCGGATCTGCTACACAGTTGAAGTCACCTCCCATGATGACCGAGCCCACCATATGAGGTGCTAATATCACACTCATCTTTTCCAGGAAGGCCGCTTGGTCTGTGTTTGATCCATTGAGGTTTATCAGTGTTATGTCTTGTCCGTCTAGTCTCCCTGTGACTATGAGGTATCTGCCCTCCGGGTCCACTTTGTGCCCAGTGTGCTGGAAGGGGACCCCCACCCGAATCCAGACTAGGACCCCCCTCGCGAACGCTGAGAACGAGGTGAAGTACGCCTGGCCCCGCCATCTCCGGTGCAACGCTGCCCCCTCGGAAGCCAGTGTGTGTGTTTCCAGCAGCAAAGCAATGTGTACACCCCGTCTGTTAAGGTAGGAGAAGATTTTATGTCGTCTATGCATGGAGTGCATGCCTCTTATGTTCCAGGATAGCAAATGATACGTAACTCTATCCCCCATCTGTAAGTATGTATCTTGCTCCCCTCCTGGCCCCAGGGCCGAGGTCTCCCAACAGTCGGAGTCGATAAGTCTGCCCTATGTAGATTCTCGCCAACCCCATTTCTAATGGCCTGCAGTGCCACCAACATAAAACTCTAGAACAACCCCAACACCCCAGGACAAGTGAGGTTCTCTCCCCCATCGAAACTAGACACTTAAGTGCAACTTTTAAGGAGTGTCCAAAGTTCTGGTAGTGACGGGTCTGGCGCCTATCCGGAAGGAGCCATGCCCCCCGGGTCTCCCCCATCCAAAGGCTTGTAGGTTGGAATCTGCAGAGCATGCTCGTGGGTTCTCCCCGCCCTTCAGTGTGCTCGGGTAGTAAGCTAGGTCGCCCCTCCTGTGCGTCTGTTTTACCCGCTTATACTTGCATATTCCGTGGTGGCTTTATATGATGTCGTCTGCTGTTCCGGGGTTACGTGCGGAAGTTCCTGGCTGGATTCCCCCACTGTACTTGTGCTGTGCTCAGAGTCAGAATTTCTCAGGTCGTCTCCTGATGCTGAGACAAAGCCCCTTCGTCCGGGGGCGCTGAGGGATGCAATCGCCGTCACCGCGCTGTCTCTCTCTCTCTGCGTTTCCTCCGCCGTGGGCTGACTCGCTGTTTTCCCTCCGTTACCTCCAGGACGGGCCCTGCGTCTTTCTTGGCCCTCGTGCCGTTGGTCTCCTCTGTCTTGCTGACCGTGCTGGTCGATCCACTCCCACACCTCCTGTGGCGTGGTGAAGAACTTGGTCCCGCCTGCTATCGACAGTCTGAGCTTGGCCGGGAACACCATCAAGTACTGTATGTTCAGTTGTCTCAGCTTCCGTTTGGCAGCTACATATGATGCCCTCTGTCTCTGGACCTCCCGGGAGAAGTCCGGGAAGATCCTGACGATGCTATTCGCCACCTTCAGTTGGCCTTTCCGCCGGGCTTGGCTCAGTACTTGATCCCTGTCCTGGTAGAATAGTAAGCGTGCTACCACCGGTCTCGGCGGTCGTCCCGGTCTCGGTGCTCTGGCAGGGACTCTGTGCGTTCGTTCCAATGCGAAGTATTGTGATAGCCCCTCCTCTGCCACTTCGGTGCGGAGCCATTGTTCTAGGTAGGCCACCATATTGTTCCCTTCCACTTTCTCCGGAAGGCCTACGATGCGTATGTTGTTACGCCGTGCCCTGTTTTCAGCGTCCACAGCTCTGCTCTCCAGCACTTGAACTCTTTTCTCCATGTCAGAAAGCCTCTGGTTGGCCGTGGACACCTGGGGTGTCAGTTCTCGCACTTCTCCCTCTGTTGTTGAGACCCGGTCTGCGAGCTTTCGGTGTTCCGCCCTCAGGAGGCCCAAGTCTTCTCTGAGGGTATCGATTTTGGTTTCCACCGCTGTCCTTGACGACTCTATGGCTCGGAATATATCCGACAGTGATGGGTCTTTCGGCGCCTCTTTCACCGCATTCCGACCCGTTGCCCTCGTGGATGTGCCCCCTGTCTCTTCTCCCTGCAGTTCTTGCTGGTCCTGCTCGCATCGTTTGGTGGGTTTCCCCATAGTGGGTACCTCTTTGCTGAGGGAGCCTCACTGCGGACTACCTTTAGGGTCCCCCCTGTTGCTCCCTGCAGGCCGTGATTCAGGTTCCGGCGCTCTCCAGACCCAGGTTGGGCCCACGCGATCAAGTCCAGGAATGTGCTCTTTATTGATTACTTTCGAGTCTCGCTAGGCGTCCTTCGTGTTACGGCCCCTATATGCTCTGCCCGGGAGGCCCTATGCTGGGTTTAGATTTGGTTTCTGCTCAGGGAGGAATCCCGGACCGCCCTAGCTCCTTTAGCCCTCCTGGGCCTTCTCGGTCGCTCCTGTGCAGTGGTTTTAGGACCCTGACGCGCTTCTCGGTCTGTTACATTCACTGTCCTCTCCGCGGGCCTTCACTTCCCCAGCACCGGTGCTCGCCGCCCTGGGTCGGTCGTCCTTTCCCCTCCTCCTGCCCTCAGCTGGCGGTCCCCGGGCCGCTCGCCGCCTCCTGCTGTTTCTGTGCTGGACTGGGGAGTTAGAGGTCTCGGTCGGCAGCGAGCTAGTCTCTCCTGGTATGGCCTGCCATCTTGTCCGTACCTCGTGTGGCTAATCGGTGTAGCGTACTGGGGCCCTCTCCATACTCCAACACTGCTCAGAATGGGGCCAGGATCGGGGCCATCCGCAGTGCCTAGGGACCCACAGCAGCTGGTTCCAGGTTTAGTAGTACCCAGCGGGGGAGTGCTCCTAGGTGGCTCCCTGTGCTGAGCGGGGGTCGCCCAGCCCTCAGTCCGTTGGCAGGCCCGGGCGCTCTCAGGCGCCAGTCAGGAGAAGGGCGCCACGCAGTGCTCCAGGCCCCGCGTCTAGTGACGCCAGCGTCTGCAGTGCTCACGGTCCACCGTCGGGCCTCTCAGTGCTCCGACTCCGATCAGGGGCAAGACATCCCGCAGGTCCTGGGGCCCGTTTCTCTCCCCCGAGGCTGCATGGGGGTGCAGCCCAGCTCCGCTGTCACCGCTGCAGCAGCCCGCTCTCGCGGGTCCGACCTCCGCAGTCCCGCGGGCCGTTCCCTCTTCTGTCCCTGCGGGCAATCCGCTGGCCGCAGCGTGCCGTTCTCCCTCTCCCCGCAGGGGCTCACCAGTATGCGTTGAGATTCCCAGCCGGTCTCAGCTCAGCGCCGCAGGCGCCATTTTCTCCCCACCTCGCGGTCTCGCCTCCAGAGCCTCCGCAACTTTGCTTTGCCCTCGGGTCTCCGAGTCGGGCAACAGGTCGGTCACGTGCCCCTCGTGTCGGGAGCCAGGGGGGGTCCGTTGTCTGCCGCTGGGCCCCCCACGAGCTTCAGGATGGCCCTAGATGGGGGATTGCCGGCGGGAGCTCGGACCTAAGCTTCCTCCGCCATCGGCGCCAAGCCACGCCCCTTTGCCAGACCAACCCTCATTATTTAAATCTCCCATTGTAAATAGATTTCTCCAAGGCCTTGTACATATGTTACCCCCTTCCCCCTTCATTATGCCTCAGTGGGACCTTAATTTGGTTCTCACATTCCTCATGTGTGCTCCATTTGAACCACTGCACATTTGCCCCCTCAAGCTGCTTACCATTAAAACAGCCTTTTTTGTGGCAATCACATCTGCCAGGAGGGTGAGCAGGTTGCAGACTTCCAAGTCTTCTTACCTGACAATATTCCCTGACAAGTTGGTGATTCGTACTAGGGCCTCTTTCCACCCAGAAGCGGTAACACCATTCCATTTGGGGCAATATGTCACCTTGCCCACTTTCTATGCTCCTCACCATCCCTATAAGGAAGAGGAGCGACTCAACCGTCTGGACCCAAAAAGAGCGTTGTTCTACCATGACGACACAAAAGAGTTCTGTGTGGCACGACCAACTCTTCATGGGGTACGTTGGTCTGTGTGGCACGACCAACTCTTCGTGGGGTACGTTGGAGGGAAGAAAGGTTGTCTCACAATGGGTTGTCCTCTGCATCAAACTTTGCTACATCCTGGCAAAGAAGCAGCCTCCTGAAGGCTTAAGGGCTCATTCCACCAGAGCTAAGGCTGCTACCGCAGCATTACAACGTGCTTTTCCAGTCCTGGACGTTTGTCAGGCAGCAACTTCCCTGCACACGCTTACCAAGCATTACTGCCTCAATGGTCAAGTCCGAAGGGATGGCCTCTTTGGCCGCTCTGTCCTGCAGGATTTTCTAGTCTTAACTTGTCTGTAGTCCCTCTTCCGGGGATGGAATTGCTTGGGTAGCTTATTAAAGATAATGAATCTATGGCTAGTTGTCTCTATCAGATGGACAAGTTACTTACCTTCGGTAACAACTTATCTGGTAGAGACATGATCTAGCTGCAGATTCCTTACCGACCCACCTATCCGCCCTGCACTGTGGACAGGTTTCTAGAGTCAGGGCTGATCCCTTTCAGGGCCCTAGTTGTTCAAACACACCAATGTCGGTGCACTTTATGGCTCTGTGCTTCTGGCACGGAAAGTCGTGATAAGTAACTGACGTCAGCGCATCGAGGGGGTGCCTATATAGGTGACTATGGACGTCACTATGGCACAGACAATGATGCCGACGTCACGTGGAGCCGACCAACGCCAACTAACGGTGCGCAGGAGTATTGCTTGAAGAAAAATCTTCCAGATCCAGTCTGACGCCTGGGAAATTCAAAGGTAAGGAGTCTGGTGCTAGATCATGTCTCTACCAGATAAGGCGTTCCTGAAGGTAAGTAACGTGTTCGTCATGTGCATAAAGTGTGTCCGGATCCTCCACTATTTGCCCTTCCCTGTTTTCACCACGATGATATTACTCAAATCTTTTCTTCCTATCACTGTATTTCTGCAAACTCTTTGTTCATTTGAGTAAATGTTCGGTTTACCAGGAAACAGAGACACTGATGCCCACTCCTGTATTTTGAAGTGTACTCATAATCAACTCTAACATGTTGTGTGTGCCTTTTGTATAGTGCTGTAGGTCTGATGCCTTTTTATTATTTTTTTCTGGCTGTATGGTGTGTTTTGAGTAATTTTGCCAATATAGCCTTTCTGTGCCTCTCCAATCTATTTTTTGTGACTTCAGGAAAGCCTCATACTAGCTGGAGTTGTGTCCCCTTTTTTGGAGCCTATTTGATTTTTTTCACTATTTCCAAATTTTCCAGCATTTTTCCTTAATCTGTCGGCACCTTTTCATTTGCCTTCTTGTTCATTTTTAGGTCTGGCGTTAGTCAAGACCTTTTTAATTGTTTTAAAATATATGTGCAATATACTTATTTAAAGGGGTTTTCGGCCAGCTTTCTTCATCCATTGGTCTGTTGGTGTGCCATTCACGGTTTGCTTCTTCCCACTACAGAATACAACATGGGGCAGGGGGTCAGTCTACTTCTACTTCTAGTCTGTACCAATGTTTTTTAATGTATTACTTTGATGTTACCTGTGTGTTTAGAGTCTGATGAGACAGCAGGACACTATAACAGATGTAAGCACAGGTCCCATTCCGCACTTTATCAGTTCCTTTTGCCTGCCACTGCTGTTGTAAATTCGTTTTGGGGTGTCTTTTGTTTACTATTTGACTTCTGGTATTTCTTTTTTTCCATTTTCTTGCCTTCCTTCATTCTTTTATTCTTGTATTCTTGTGTTCTTTCTTTCTTTCTTTCCTTCTTTCTTTCTTTCTCTCTGGTCTTTCCTTGTTTCTTTCCTTTTCTCTCGCTCTCTTTGTCTTTCTTTCTTTCTCTCTCTTTTTCTTTCTTTCTATCCTGCTTTCATTCCTTCTGTGCTTTTCTTCTTTTCATTCCTTCTTTTTTCTTTCAATACTTCTTTCCTTCCTTCTTTTCGTCTGTCTTACTATCATTCTTTCTTTCTTGCCTTCCTTTTTCATTTCTTCTTTTGTTCCTTCTTTCCTTCCTTCCTTCTCTCTTGTCTTTCTTTCTCTCCCTTTCTTTTTCTTTCCTTTTCTACCGCTTTCATTCCTTCTGTCCTTTCTTGTTTTCATTCCTTCTTGTTTGCTTTCTTTCTTTCTATCCTGCTTTCTTTCATGCTTTCCGTCTGTCTTTCTAGCTTTCTTTCTTTCCTTCTGTCTTTCCTTTTTTTCTTGACTTCATTCTTTCCTTCCTTCCTTCCTTTATTCTTGTGTTCTCTCTTTCTGCCTTCCTTCTTTCCTTCTTTCTTGGCTTTTTTCTTTCCTTCTTTCTTGCCTTTCTTGGTTCTTGCCTTCTTTCTTTCTTACCTTCTTTATTTCCTTCTTGCTTTTTTTTCTTTCTTTCCTCCCTTCTCTTTGGCTTTCTTTCCTTCTGTCTGTCCTTCTTTCTTTCAGTCTCAAAGGCAAGATGCTGACATCTAATGGCACAGCGACTGGCTTTTTAGGTGTGTGTTAACTGAGACTTTTGATTTTACTAAAATTATGTGTAGGACATAAGTGCCTATAGGGGTTTTCAGCCACACTTCACCCACTTGTCTGGGGTTGTGTCATTCAAATTTTTTTCCAAACCACCAATAATGAATCAAGGAGTAACACGTCACCCTACTTCAGCAATTGGCTGATTTTACTATGAGTTAGAGCATCTTTAGTCAATGTTTTTTTTTCTTTTTAGATTGACAAACTTCTGGCAACTTCCCAAATATTAAAGTTTTGCAAAAGCCATGATAAAACAAAACAGGAATTTCCAAAAGGCTGGCAGACCACACCGGACCTATTGCGTTGCCAATGATTGTTATATAATTTAGGGGCATATTCTCAAGGACTTATCGCCGAGTTAGCGGCACTTTATCGCAGCCAAAGTGGCAATAGATTTATCGCCCTATTCACAAGCTGGTGCTAACAGCCGAAATCGCCAGTTTACCTGCGATAGCAGCGGCAAAAAACATCGCCACGGATGACACCGGCAACTAACGCTATTGAGATGCAGAGTAGGCGTTCCTGTGCAAAAAGCCGCGAAAACACCACTTCGCAATATTCTCAATGACCAGCCAAATCGGCGATAAGATCCCAAAACAGGCGATAAGGCGCGTTAGCAGCAGGGATTTAACATCTGCTCTTACCTGGTGTTAAGTCGGACGACAACCTGCACCACAAAAGGGAGCCCAGACCAGAGCCACACCTGAAGAACAACAGATGGCATGGAGCTACTGATCATGCAGCTCGGAGCCACAAGAGGGCCACAACACCCGCTGCCACCACACCCAGGCCCGCCCTCACCCCCGGACTACCACAGAGGCAGCGCAGACAAAGACAGCGGACCTTCAGAAAACGCACCAGCCTCACAGACTTAACACCAGAGGATGTCATTGCCCACTACAGGCTCAAAAGGACAACCATCTTCCGCATCCTGACCATCATAGTCCACAGGCTGACGGTACCAACACAGCGGACAACCAACATCCCTCCGCAGACAAAGCTGCTGGCTGTGCTGCACCTGTTGGCCTCTGGTACCTTCCAACAAACAACTGCCAGAGTCGGAGGAGTCTCACAGCCAGCCCTATACAAGTTTGTCACACCTGTTTTGGATGCCATCATCAGATTGGTACCCCAGTACCTTCACTTCCCCCACACTGCGCAGGAACAGCTGGAGACCAAGCAAGGCTTCTACGCCATAGCTGGCTTCCCGCACGTGTTGGGGGAAATCGACTCACACATGTACTCGTCGTGCCCCCTGCCGCCACTGCACACAATTACCGCAACAGGAAGCACACGCATTCCATCAATGTGCAGGCAATAGTGGACCACCTAGGACTCTTCACCAATGTCGTCGCCAACTACCCAGGCAGTGTGCATGATTCCTTCATCTTCCGACAGTCCATCATCAACCAGCGCTTTGAGGCTGGCACCTATGGGAATGCATTGCTCGTTGGTAAGTACCAAATGAACACACCACACACCTCAACTCCACAGTCATGCAACTCACGACTCTGGGAATGCCCACATTACAAACTCACATACAACATGCCAAACAGCATGCCCACCTACCAGACACGACAGCACAACTCACTGTGGTAACCTGGGCTAGCCATGTACACAAGCCATCAACGGCATGGCACCTCAGCCACACAATAGCAGAATGTGGGGAGAGGTGGGAACTAGGCATGTGCGAAGGAGGCAAGTGACCCATGAATGAGAATGTACACAGTGCCAAGTGTGGCGTGGATGTGCTGGCCAGACTGCAGTATGCAGACCACAGACATGTCCATGTCGACATATACTGCTGGTGTTCGGAGTGTAGTGGACAGTGGACGCAACCATGACACCCCAGGCAGTGGGGAAGATTGTGGAAATGTAGCTTGTTATGTCCCCCCCTGTAAGCGTGAGCGGAGTGGGCTGGCCCGGCGTACGCCAGGCCAGTGTAGGGGTGTGAATAAAAAGCCCGTTGCTCTGGGCGTGGTTCTCTTCCGGAATGGCCAACATGTCTGCCAGGGCGGCGCCTCTCAGCCCGCCACGAGGCCGACGCCGTGAGCGGCGGTGCCTGCGATCCTGTGCGCCTGCTGCACCCCAGGCCGCTGGTCCCCAGACCCGTCTTGGCCACCCCTGCGCAACCAGGCCTCACTGCTCACCTGCAGACACCGGCGTGTGTCAAATAGGGCCCACCACGTGCCGGTGCAAGCTCCAAGCCCGAGGCCCGCGACCTTGGCAGCCTCCTCAGACCATCACGGGATCCGTGACACAGGCCCCCAGCACTCCTTTCTCGTTGACGTACTCCACCGCTGCCTCCGGCCTACACTGCGGTCCAGCAGGTCACACATTTGGAACTGAGTCTTGATTTCATGATGGCCGAGTTCATATGTTAATGGCAGCATTTATATCACTGTACTCCCTTCGATCTGGTGCCACCAACTCTGTGCATCGCAAGCCAACGACACGTGTCTGTGGGCCCTTTCTGACTACTGCCTCCGGCCTACACTTCGGTCAAGTAGGTCACACATTTGGAACTGAGTCTTGATTATTCAATGGCCGAGTCCATATCATTGTACGCAAGGAGAGGAGTAAGAGGAAGACGCGGTTCAGTCCGGAGGAAAAAAGGATCATCGTTATGGAGGTGATCTAACACTACCAACAACTGCTCTGGTGCCACTAACTCTGTGCATCGCAAGCCAACGACACGTGGCTGTGGGCCCCTGCTTACCGCTGCCTTCGGCCTACACTGCGGTCAAGTAGGTCACACATTTGGAACTGAGTCTTGATTTATTATGGCAGAGTTCATACCATTGTACAGGCCTCATCGCAGACTGCATCCCCTTTCAGCTCTGGTGCCACTAACTCTGTGCCCCGAAATTCATGGACACTCTCTGGTTGAACTTTGGTGGCATCTGAGTCTATGGCCTGGGGGTTGTCTTCATCATCATGTAGCTGATACTGACTTGGTGTTAAAAATGAGTCTGTAGCATTCATCTCCTCCATATTGCCTGTTTCTGCTTGGTTCTGCCCTCTGCATCATGCCCTGGAAGAACACCTTCCACTGTCCCCCGAAACACTCCGCGACATTCACCTTCGACACCGACGAGGACCCGCTCAGCTCCCGTGGCCCTACCTCAGTGCACCGCAAGTCACCGTCCCGTGGCGGTGTGCCTGTGCCGGCCGCAGTGCATCCGGGGCCACTAACTCTGTGCAGCTCAAGTCATGGACCCTTGCTGTTTGAACTTTGAACTTCTTATTGTTTGATCATAGTTGTAGTTGTTGCCAGCACCAACCACTCCCTGAGGGCTGGCTTACCCTCACCCCACACCCATCTAGCACAGGCGCCACTGGACATGTGACCCTGGCAATAAAAGGGGCCGGGCGCACGTGCCCGTAGCCAGTTCCACAAACTATCTAAGTGTGTCCTTGTGGTCATTATGTTTGCATGAGGGCCCCGGGCCCTACCACCTGACATTGTGCAGTGTACAGCGGACGCAACCATGTCACCTCAGGCAGTGGGGAAGACCTGGGACATGTAGCTGTGTCGTACCCCCCTGTAAGCGTAAGCGGAGTGGGCTGGCGTACGACAGTCCAGCGTAGGGGTGTGGATAATCAGCCCTGGGCTCTGGGCGTTGCTAAGTGTTGGCCTTGCCAAGGAAGTAACTAATGCGTGTGTCTCTGTTGTAGTGTCGGGGCCACCCGTCCCGCAATGGACAATGTTGCCATGTAGCAAGTCCCCGGAGTGCGGGCTCGGCCGAAGGGATAAACGAAGGAGCGCAAGCCCGCTCGGGGTTCGGGATCATACATGCCAACTGTTGTGTGTGTCGCTATTACCGCAGCATAGGCCAAAGGTCTACCCTCAACCGCATAGCGAGTTCAGCCAGCCATGAACTCTACATCTGTGTCCGCCCTATCCTTACCATAGGCCTACACACACGTGGCCGCCCACCTTCAACGCACAACATCACAGTGTCGTTGTCAGGCATGTGGACATGCGCAGACAGGCATGACAATGGTGTGCCGTAGGAGTGCAAGTGATGCAACCGCGCTGCGCACAGTAGTAAATAGGCTCGGGGGAGGGAGGAGCAGCAGTGAGGCTACGTAATACACATTGATGCCGCTCATTTGCTACAAGCAGTACCTGTCAAACAGGAATCACTAAGTCACACATATCACACACCAATGAACTAGTGAGCCTGCCAACACATCATGCAGAACCAACTTTTGACTCATGTCTCTATGCACTGTCACAGGTGATCAAGGATATGCACTCTGCCCTTGGATGATGACACCCCACCGAGCCCAGAACACACAGGCCCAGAGGCAGTACAATGCGGCCCACAAACGCACCAGGGGAATCGTGGAACGCACATTTGGCGTGTTGAAGTCACGTTTCAGGTGCCTGGACATCACAGGTGGAAGGCTCCTGTACAGCCCAGGCATTGTGTGCAAGATGATCGTTGCATGTTGTGTGTTGCACAACATATGTGTACGCACCAATGCCCCATGGCTACAAGTGCCAGATGCACCGGACGATGATGAGAAAGATGAGGCAGGTGGACCACACCCCACTGCAGCAGCAGCAGCAGGAATAGCCCGTAGGAACACCATCATTGACAATTTCTTCACATGAGCACGTCACATTGTCACAGTCCTTAGCAATCATGGGACAGTACAAAATGACCACAGGCACAGCATGTGCAAATAAATTCATTACAACACACATTCCCTGTGTGCATGTTACTCCTCTGTACAAGCCCATCACTCTGACAAGTGTAAGTGCAACATGTAGTGCTAACAATCTCACTAATTGGAAATAGATGGTGGGTGTGTCACCTCAGTACAGAGAGGCTGTTTAGGGTGTCACGTATTCGAAATGCCATTTCTGTGTGTCAAAGATAGTACGGAATCCCACTCATCAGCGTTTCACATGTGTCCCAAATCATTACATATAGGCTGTCATTTGTGACCTACAATTGACAACAGGGCTTCTTTTGGGGTCAAATATGTACCACCATGATGCAGGGATGCACCCTGTGACTCAAGTCCCACAACATGAGCTACATGGACGTAAGGGGGAATCACTGCCCCTACATTCGTCCATGCTTTCATACTTGATTAATCATAGACATAACACATCTGTGTGTATTAGAATGTATCATTCACATTCAGTGGAGCGTTGAGGCTGTCTTAGTACTGGGCCATGCAGACAACACTTTACAATGTTGCCCCGTGGAGGGCCAGCCAGAGTCCTTTAGGGACTGACAAGTTACTCGGAAGGGGAAGAGTCCAGTCCGCAGGCTGATTGCTGTGTCATTGTTGAGCATACAAGATATGGCAGTCCATGTTGAGGTCCAAGGTTAGTGTCGCAGAGTGTGTCGGGGGACAGTGGAAGGTGTTATTCCAGGGCATGATGCAGAGGGCAGACCCAAGCAGAAACAAGCCATATGGCGGAGATGAATGCTACTGCTTCCCCTCCTTACCACTAAGGCAGATTCATCCTCATCTTCGTCCTCTGACGTTTCATGTGCCTCACATGTGGGTGGTGGTGTTTGGTTTGCAGCACTGTGTGACACTGACACATCAGGGGCCGGAGATGTGGATGTAGGAGTAGCAGCAGCATTCATCTGCACAATGTCTTGTGGCATCACTCCCATGATGAGGATCTGCAGGGCATGGAAGATCCCATCTACAGCTTTCTCGTGTGCAGCCGTGGTAGCCATTCTTTGCGCCTGCATCCGCTCCATGTTCTCCATGACCCTCCTTATGTTTCCCAAATCACGGATGACATCGCTGTAGCCACTCTGACTAGACAGTTGTTGTTGTCTCCGAGTCATGACTCCAGCGATGCCAGCCATGGATTGTTGGAGGGCATGGGGCGGACTGTGGGTGTCCGTTAGGGACTGTAAGTGGTCCCTGATGGGACTTAGACACCCACGTATGGCATCTAGTTTGGCTGCCATGAGGTCGAACCCCAACCGCACCTGTTCAGCCAGCTCCTTCTGGTAGTCTAACACACGGCGTTGGAACGCCATGTGTTCTTCAGTGAGGTGCTGGGAGCCAGACGTGGTGGTGGGTGCTTCCCTCTGTGTGGTCTGTGCAGGGGGTGGGATCACCTCGATGGTGCTGGGCTGCCCTGCTACTGGAGGTGGGGTGCGGAGGTTGTCCATGAACCGTTGGAGTTCATCGTAGTCGATGTCCTGGGGGTCGTCTCCATCATCACTGACGTCATGTAGGGTCTGCTCTGCATGAGGTGTTGATTGTCCCTCTGCAATGTAAAGGGGAGATGCACTTTCACAGTATGTTCCATGTATGTTGATGCATTGGCGGAGTTTACATACATACTGCATGACAATGTACATTGTGACTGTCTGTGAGGAGATGCCTATTTGATGCGGGACAGTGGACATTTGTACTACATCACGGATGTGAGGTTGTACTCGTACATTGTCATCTCACAGTTTCCTGCTATGCCAGATGTGATTGGCCATTTTGCACACACATGCGGCACCAGTTGTGTCCTGTGTTCTGTTGTGAAAGTGTTGCAGTTTGTACCACATTGTTATCAATGTTGAGGTGCTCTTATTCTTATGTGTGTGTGCTGCATTGTGGGTCAGTCGCCCCTGCAGCTCTGATTTGGCTGCCCCTTATCCCTTTCAGGCGGTGTGCCTTTGACTTCTGTGCTTCTACAGTGCTGAGATGTTGCGATCTTGGGTAAATTGGGCTCTTGGTCGAGTTGTGACTCTTGGGCATGGTTTGTCCGCAGATGTGTTGTTAACGTCAGGGGTTGTTTGTGCACATGGATGTGTCAGAGTGTGACCTGCTCCTTTCCAGATGTGGTCCACACTCAGTCACCTCAGTGTTGTGGCGTGCACCATGTCATGGTAATTGGACTGCAGCCATGCTAATCGTCATGCAGTGTCACTTGCATTGTCAGTGTGCCTCACGGACCCGCAGCTTTGCTGGGTTCAGCACATGTGCATGGGTTGGTTGTGAGATTGGTGATGTGTGGGGAGGGCCCCCTCCGGGCACATTGTCGACGGGGGCCTACTTGCTGTTTCTGTGTGCTGCAGTATGCCAAGGAGATCAGGGACATGTTCCAGAGTCATTGTGGGTGTGCAGTGTGCTCTACTTAATTGTGCATGTGTGCCATTGTGCCCATCTCCCCGTCCCTCCAGTCCCTGGTCGGTACTCACCCTGTTGATGTTGTGTCAGGTCATGTTGAGCAGTGTCCGGATCCACTACTCCTGGCACCGTATCCCGACTGATGACTGTGGCCACCATTTTCTCCATGTCATCCAGCTCCTGGTGTGCCGCTGGACCCCCACCTCCAATCTGCGTTGCTGCTTTCATGTTGGCATTGAGTTTCTTCTTGGTTTTGCCCTTCACATCATTCCAGCGCCTCTTGACCTCTTCCATTGACCTCCTCAACTCTGCAACTGCATTCACATGGTCCAAGATAGTCTGCCATGTTTGCGTCTTTGTTGCCAATGACACTTTGGAGGTGACGAACAGTTGTTGGTAGTGTTCTATCACCTTCGTAACGATGATCCTGTTTTCCTGTGGACTGAACTGCGTCTTCCTCTTCCTCTTCTCCTTGGCCTTCCCCGACCCCGATGTTCCTTGCTGGTCGTCTGTGGGGCTTGTGGGGTTCCCGTTGTCCTCTGCACTCGGTCCGGGTGCATCCATGGTGCTCCGCAGTTTATTATTTTTTTTCTGCTTTTATAGTGCATTTTCCCGCATGACGCGTGGGAATTGCAGGCCTGTCGCTGGTTATCGCTGTTTTTGCATCGCGATTTGGGGCATCGCAACTTTTTTCGCGTTCGTGTTTTTTCGGCGTCGTGTTAATTTTAACGCGGTCATTTGGCGCGTTATCGTGAGACTATTGCATGGTGCCGCCGGGTTGAGAATACAACGTTAACACGGTGTTATTTTCCCGTGATGGACTGCGATGTGCAAAGTTGCGTTAAGCTAATTTTGCGATAATTATCACACGTTCTTGAGAATATCCCCCATAGATGACTAAAATCTTGACAGAGACGCTACAGCTGCTGACTTTTGCACCCACAGAAAGAACGGAGAGAGTAGTAACAGAGGGATGCAATGTGTTGCACTGTTTAAAAATAGGCAAATTACTATGGATAATATTTAAAGAGGTGCAGGCTCTTTGAGAACGTTATAAAATGGATAAATTGGAAAATGTCTATTAAATAACTTTATCAGTTATACTTTAATGACAATTGCCATTGTCCTTATAATTAAAATGCAATTGATTTTATTTATCCTTTTTGTTTTCTGTACATGGTTTATTGGCAGGCAGGCTGGTGATGGTGTGGACTAAAGTGGAACGTGGGGCAGTGTTGGGGCTCCACTTGAGAAAACTTTGCGAGGCACTGGATTAAGAGCAGCAGATGAGAAAACAGGAGCAAGGTATTTCTACAAATGATCAAAAGACGCTGGCAACTGTCACTCTGCCTTCTCAACCCTATTAAGCTGTATAGTCATTCTTGTGTCATAGAGCACAATTTGTGGTGGATTTGTCTTGCCAGGGTCACACTGCACCTCAGTGCAGCGCAACAGGTTGACACCGCTCAGACACCACAAGCATCTACATAAACATTATACATTCATGATATATAATAACACATCATACCCTGATCTGGCTTGTCACCTAGCCCCCCCTGGCTCCGACCATACAGCTCCTGCTTCAGTGCTAGGATACCCTTCTGTGTGAGTTGTGCACTATACAAAAACACATAACACACATACCCTAAACCCAAAGGGCACTCTGTAATGCAACTCTTAATTGTTGTCCTTGTGCAGTTAAATGTTACCACATTGCACATCTTGATCACTGTAGCTTTTTCCTGATAGAGCAGTACCTTTGTTCATCATTATCACATTTGGCAGACAGTACAACATTTTAATATAAAATTTCTTCTGTAAGGTTCAGGTTAATTTTAATGATTGTGAACATGCATAGACTGGTGATATTTTTTTCTTGTGAATAACTATGCCTCCAGCAAGACTGAAATCCTATTCTACGTTGACTATGGTAATGGGTAATTTTTCCAAACCAATATAGCATCAGCTCTCCTGATGGTCCTGTGTCAATTATGTCTTGTGGCATGATACAATCAATTTGAAGCAAAGGGCCAGTGCAGCAATGATGTGTGTGTTGTGATGAAATGGAATCTCCTGCATTGCTCTGAAGAGCATGCATCCCTGTCTTGCATTCATCATAGCTAGCTATACATTTTTAACCCCTTCATCAGCACACATAACGATCATGCATGTGCACTGGAGGTAGTATGTGTGACAAGTCGTAAGACCTAGAGCTGGGCTGTATGGTCAGATGTGCATACTATGTGCACCCTTCTTTGATCCTGTCAACGAGTCTTGTGATGCAAAGTTTGGGCATTGGGGATGCAACGCGCAGCTGCCGATGCATCGGTTCCGAAGAACTGCGAAGCTGCGATGCAGAGGCCGGCCTCGTCATCGAGGCTGCCATCGACGAGAGATGTGACGACAGGACTAGAGATGTACTGCACTGCCGGCGATGCATCAGTTCCGCGGACTGCAAGGGCGATGTGGGCCTTCTGCACTGGGTCCAATCCACACAGCAGCGGCTGTGTGTCAGTTCTGCTCGAGGATGCGCCACTTAGACGAGTAGATGGGTCGGTCCGGCTTGGGCATGGCCACTCAGCAAAGGAGATGCCTCTGTTCTGCTGATAAGCACCTTAGGCCCGCTTAAAGGGTCCAGGACTGGGGTGGCACCACTTTGCAGGGTAGACTCACAGATGGCAGAGTCCAGGTACAGTTGAAAAGTTGTTGGAAGCCTGTTATGTTCCTGAGGCTTCAGATAAGGAGGCCAGCCAACTAGCCCTTGGAGTCACTCTGGGTTCAAGAGATGCAGGTCCAGTCCGTCTCACCCAGGCAAGAGGGCAGCAGGTCAGCACAGCAGGGCAGCAGTTCCTTCGGACCAGCAGTCCAGCAGGGTGGCAGTCCTATAGCAGCACAGCAGTCTGTCCTGGCAGAGAATCCACAGGTACGGAAGTGTACTGAAATGGTGATGTCTGAGGTGCTTCTTTTATACTCAGAAGTGCCTTTGAAGTGGGGAGAAACTTTCAGAGACAAACCTTTGAAGTGCACAAATACCCTGCCCTGGCTCCAGATTAACTACAGGAGATATGCAGCCCTTTGTGTGGAGACAGGAAACAGCCTATTCAGGAGTGAGGCTGGCCTCAGCTCCTCCCTCCCATCCTGCCAGTGATAGCCCATTCAGTTATTCTTAAGCTTCCATTGTGTGTGGCTGTATAGGGAGAATACACAAACCCAAATACACCCAATCATATGACCAGAGACAGGCTGCAGGCACCATATGGCTAAGGCAAGAAAATGACAAAAGTGGCATTTTCCTAATTGCAATTTAAAATCCGACTTCACCATGTTAGGATTTAAAAATTTAGGATTCCAGAGACACCAAACTTGAACCAGTTATATCTTCTTATTTGGAAACTACACTTACAAAATGTGACACGGTAGTCCCAATGTTATCCTATGGGAGATATAGGCCTTGCAGTAGTGAAAAACGAATGTAAGAGTTTTTCACTACAAGAACATGTAAAACCTAAACGTACATGTCCTGCTTTTTAAATATTTCACATCTTGCCCTCTGTGCTGTCCAGGGCCTACCCTAGGAGTGACATATGTATTAAAAAGGAAAGTTTGGAACTGGCAAAAGGTTTATTTGGCCAGGTCAACATGGCAGGTTAAACTGCATGCCCTTTAACTGCACTGGCAGGCCTAAGACATGTTTAAAGGACTACTCAAGTGGGTGGCACAATCAGTGCTGCAGACCCACTAGTAGCATTTAATTTACAGGCCCTGGGCACATGTAGTCTCAGGATGGTCAAGGGGAGGGAATGCCATGCCACCAGTGGTGGGACCTGCAGTTAGTTGGCGCCTGTGGGGTGGGTGCAGGATACTATGCTGGGTGGGGAGCTGCCCTGGTGTAGTTGCCCAACGACTGACTGGTTTGAATGGGGGGCCGTTCTCCAGGATTGACAGCGGCAGTTGGTTCAACTGCTGGGAGATGGTTCAGATAATTGCTGTAGGAAGCTGGCTCTGTATATACTATACCAAAGTAAGGTATTGTGTGCACAGAGTCCAGTGGATCCTCAGAGGCTTACAGAGGATAAAATAGATAATACTAAAAAGCTCTCTTTTGTGGTAGTGTGGTCGAGCAGTTAGGCTTATCTGAGGGCTGTGTTAAGCATTTGTTGTATACACTCTGGCAAGAAATGATTACACACACTCAAAGACTGAATCCAAGACCAATTGTTTTATATAAAAATATTACTTTGTTACTATTATTTTAGAACCAAGAGAAACTAAGTTGCATGTAAGTACCAGTTTTAAATAGCAATACTTTTCAGGTACAGTAGAAATGTAATAGGAATACTTTACAGTGATACTGAAAATACTTTGTGGTGCCAATCAACAGTAGCAGTAATTAACAATGTAAAAGATAGACACTTAGGGGTCGATTCCGATTCGGGCCGGAAAACGTACCGACCGACTCGGAGCCGGAATTCTTTCCGACCGACACGTACCGGTGCAGCCCGACCCGCAAAGTACGATGAGAAGCGTGCAAAACCCGACCGACTCGTACGGAACACAAGCCGAACGACCGAGCCGCGCGGAAAACAGCAATCCGGCCGGAAAAACACGCGAATCGAACCGACCGACACGCACCCGGAACAATCCCGAACGAAACGTACCCGCGAACTCCTACACGCCAAGTACGATGCAACGCGTGGAAAACACGACCGAGTCGCACGGAGGACAAGCCGTACGACCGACACGCATACAAAACTGTGAGCCGAAGCAACCCAAAACACCGCGACCGACGCGTACGCAGCATAGAAAACAGCACAAACACAGCGTGAACGACTCGGAGAAGCTCGTATGAGACAAGTGCAGGGTCCGACTCGGTCTCAAGACCGTCTCCTACATGCACAAAAAGTACAAAGGGAAAATACACAAAAAAAGGCCAAACAAGCAATCACAAAGCCAATAAATACTGGGGGGAGGAGGGGCAGGGAACAAAGACACACCCACAACTCCACCCATATAAAGGACACAAATCCCTACCATGATCCTTTGCAAATTCAAATTACCTGCCAGCACTCAACAGACAGCAACCACACACCCACAGCTCATCCATCACACAAGCCACACACCATCAGCACCTCAACAAATAGCACCCACACATACACCCAGCAAAACACACACTCACACACCTTCACCTGCACACCAACACACACATCACTCACCATCACCACCCATCACCATGCCCCCAAAGAAGAATCATAAGTTCCTAGATAGTGAATTGGAAGTCCTGGTAGATGAGATCCTCAGGGTAGAGCCACAGCTGTTTGGTACACTGGTCCAACAGACACCCATGTCGCAGAAAACCAAGATGTGGGAGAGGATCATCGACAGAGTGAACGCACAATCACCATGTTTGCGCACAAAGGTAGACATCCAGAACAGGTGGTATGACGTGCGCAGGAGGGTCAGGGAGCTGTTGAAGAAGGACTACCTCTTGAGCCAACACACCGGCAGTGGCCCTTCTGCCAAACCAGTATACCTCAGGCCCTGGGAGGAGAAGGTGCGGGCCATCCTACCACCAGTGAGCTTATATGGACTAGAAAACATCCCTGAGCCTGGTGAGTACACAACAAATGTACACAATATTGTGCGACAATACACACACATCACTGTCAAGGGGAGAGTCAAACCATGCACCCTTAGCAAATACACACCAACCAGAACAGAATCATCCCAAAATGTGTATGTCAGTCAGATAAACACAACACATGCCATCTCATAGTGATATGTAACTGTGTCATCACATGTACAAACACAACTACAACTACAGCTAGGCAGTGGCACAAATATAACTAACAAACACATCCAGACATGTAGGCACCACTACAATACCACCTCACAGTGAAGCCCACTGAAAGGAAGGAATTCTGTGTATGCTGGGCAAGTCAGTGTAGCCAATAGCATCATGGGAGTCGTAGTCACAGATATTGCCCACCCTCACAATGCGCACATCAACACCACCATGAACCATGCCCACATCACAGGGAGTGGAAAACAACTGACAAGATGGCTGACACTGGCTACTGCTGTGGGGAGCACAAGGCCCTGCCGGGAACTGTGCACCAACCAACAGCAGGACACCACTGACTGACATCCTGAAAGACAACTTGCACTCCCTGCAATAGAAGCACGTTCCATGGTGGGATATCTGGCTGGGTGGGAAGGAGGACTGACACCTCAGACCATATGAACAAGCAGCTTTTCACACACACACCCTTAACACAAACTACACACAACTCACCTGGGAGAATGCATTGCCTCAAACACACAAATCAAATATCCCACAAAGAACCACAACCCTGGGTCATGCTGTGTGAAGCACAGGGACACACATGGGACTTGTAGTAAAACTAACCCAGGATAACACTGTCAGCCATCTTTTCAGCACAGGCACACAACCCCACAGGGAAGCAGAGTCAAAAGGAAGGAAGCATGGGCATGCTGGGAAGGGGGGTGGAGGCAAAAGCATGAGGGGAGTGGTAGTCACAGCCCAACATCCCCCACCCACATGGCCCAGCAAGATCACACCCAAGCATGCACACCTCACAGGGAGTCAAAAGCCACATCAAAGATGTCTGACACTGGTGCAATGTTGTGGGGATCACAAGGCCCTGCTGGGAACTGGGCACCAACCAACAGCAGGACACCACTGTCAGCCATCTTGCCATTGCTGTCACACTCACACACAGTGAAGTACACTCAAAAGGAAGGAAGTATGGGCATGCTGGGAAGGGGGGTGGAGGCAATAGCATGATGGGAGTGGTAGTCACAGATATTGCTCTCCCTCACAACTGTCCCATCAACACCACCCTGAACCATGTGCACATCACAGGGAGTGGAAAAGAACTGACAAGATGGCTGACACTGGCTACTGCTGTGGGGCGCACAAGGCCCTGCTGGCAACTGTGCACCAACCAACAGCAAGACACCACTGACTGACATCCTGAAAGCCAACTTGCACTCCCTGCAATGGAAGCACGTTCCATGGTGGGATATCTGGCTGGGTGGGAAGGAGGACTCACAGCACTGACCATAGTTACAAGCAGTTCTCCTCACACCCCCCCTCAACACTAACTCCACATAACCCACCTGGGAGAATGCAATGCCTCACACCCTAATTGAATATCCCATAAAGAACCACCACCCTGGGTTATGCTGTGTGAAGGACAGGGGCACTCTTGGGACTTGTAGCCAAACAACTGCCAGGACAACACTGTCAGCCATCCTGTCAGCACGGCACACTACCCCACAGGGAAGCAGAGTCAAAAGGAAGGAAGTATGGGCATGCTGGGAAGGGGGGTGTAGGAAATAGCATGATGGGAGTGGTAGTCACAGCTCAACATCCCGCACCCACATGGCCCAGCAAGCTAGCACTGAAGCATGCACACCTCACAGGGAGTGAAAAGCCACTTCAAAGATGTCTGACACTGGCCTCAGCTGTGGGGAGCACAAGGCCCTGCTGGGAACTGGGCACCAACAAACAACAGGACCACATTGTCAGCCATCTTGCCATTGCTGTCACACTCACACACAGTGAAGTCCACTCAAAAGGAAGGAAGTGTGGGCATGCTGGGAAGGGGGTGTAGGCAATAGCATGATGGGAGTTGGAGTCACAGATATTGGTCACCCTCACAATTGGCCCATCAACACCACCCTGAACCATGCTCACATCACAGGGAGTGGAAAGCCCCATCAAAGATGTCTGACACTGGTGCTCTGTTGTGGGGAGCACAAGGCCATGCTGGGAACTGGCCACCAACTAACAGCAGGACACCACTGTCAGCCATCTTGCCATTGCTCTCACACTCACACACAGTGAAGTCCACCCAAAAGCAAGTAAGTATGGGCATGCTGGGAAGTGGGGTGGAGGCAATAGCATGGTGGGAGTGGTAGTCACAGATATTGGCCACCCCACAACTGTCCCATCAACACCACCCTGAACCATGCGCACATCACAGGGAGTGGAAAACAACTGACAAGATGGCTGACACTGGCTACTTCTGTGGGGAGCACAAGGCCCTGCTGGCAACTGTGCACCAACCAACAGCAGGACACCACTGACTGACATCCTGAAAGACAACTTGCACTCCTTGCAATGGAAGCACGTTCCATGGTGGAATATCTGGCTGGGTGGGAAGGAGGGCCGGATGTCAACCAAATACAACCAATGCAGACCATGTACACACCCCAACATTCACATAGAAATGTCCAAATAATGCAGGACAATGTGCTACACCAATATCAACCTCTGACTGTGACAACTTATGACAATGCAATGTACAGGCCCGTATCCAGAGGCACAGTCACAACTGTCAGGTGTGTCAACCATTGATGCCTGCAGAAACATTACATACAATGTGTGTGTCTCCCAAAAACAGGTGATGATGGGGACACAGCAGCAGACGCTGAGGATTCCCCGTCCCAGGCTCAAGAGGATACGGAGCTCACTGGTGTGGAACAGCCTCTGCCCTCCTCGGATGAAGAAGACCAACCTGGCACCTCCGGAGCAAGTCATCATGCAGCACCAGCAGGACCACCAGCTGCACCCCCTGCACCCACCCCTCCAACGACTGTCAACACACATACCACCCCTGCCGACATGGACAGACCAAGGAGCACCACCACCACCAGCACAGGGACCCTGGACCAACGTGGGGCCATGGACACCAACACCACCAACAACCCCCAAGGGGGCCCAGGGTCACCTGTGCGTGCCACCTCAGGTACTGCACGTGTCGCCAGGGGTGGTGGGAGGTGTGGGAGACAAAGGTCGCTGATCGCAGAGGGGTCTGGACTGCATGATGACCCACAACTGGCACGCATAGCCGATGCGTACCAGTCCAGCACCGGAGAGCTCAGCCAGGTAGTGGGGCTCCTCAGGGACATTAAACAGCAGCAGGCTGCCCATCATGCCCGCTTGGACTCACACATGTCCCGCGTGGAGTCCAAGTGGGACACACTGCAAGAGATGACGGCGGTGCATAGGGACATATTACAATGCCTCCGCCAGATGAGCAGCAACCAGTCAACACCTCCCTGTGTGCCCACAACATCTGGTGCTGAAACAACTGCAACTGCCACAGGGAGGGAGGATGACTCTGGCGGAGAGTCCCCTGCACCGCAGCAGCCTGCACTTGAGGGTCCCCCCCAAAGAAGAGGGGTTGTCCGAGGAGGGGCAACTGAGAGGCCGATGGCCATGTGCAACCCCCAGGAAGCCAAAACCTGTTCTGGATAATCACCTTTGTGCGCAAACTGTTCACCCTGTTGACTGCAACACAACTCCCCCACATGACATGGGGAGTACAAGTTGGACCAATGTCTCAGATGACTGTGGACTTGATACAGGACATTTCTGCTACCAGGACTTCCAATTCATCTAGGAACTTTGGATTGCAATCAAAATGTACAGCACTCACCATCCTGTGCACTATTCACACACATGTATGACAATAAACACACTAATACACCATACCTGCCTCTGTCGTGATTCCAACGTGGTTTCTGTCATGGAGATGATGACCAGCGAAATTACACTGTGCATGCTAACTGCTACAGCAAGTACAACACAGGCATGTGAATCATGGCAACGTGACACATATGAGGGAGACACACCACCAGGGCTACACAACAAATACACACCTAGGCCATCTGACTCATTGCCTACACTGATGTTGCCAGGAAATACGGTGCAATGCACAGACACAACACCTATTCACAGTCTTTGTCAACTAGCCCACTGGTGCAGTAAGCAAATGTCAGTCAAATGTGTGACCACATACAACGCACATCACAAAGTGAAGCACAGGTTTATTACACATTTGCAACATCTTGTAACCACTACAGATGCAAGGTAATCCCACCTGGCAGCGGGCACACAGTCAACAAGTGTAGAAGGAAGGAAGTCCATGGGTGTGGCGCACATCACCTGTAGGGACACGACAGCTACCACCCTGGAAGTCGAATCACGGTGTCGGGGATCACAGTTGACCAAACGACCCTGAAAGTACCCTGTGAAGGGCAGAAATGACACACAGTCAAAAGCACTGAAGAACAGGACAGAACTGCAATACTCATGCCCAATACATGTCACAAGATACCCACCCAGAACCAAGTTAGCATGTCAACACTGTTGGGGAGTACAGACTACCTGTAAGGACACATCGCTACACGCATACAGTCATGTAGCCCATGGACAAACTCAAACAGCACCAGAGCACCACCAACACATATCATGCAAACTCACATCATTGACATGACATCTCTGGATACTCACATTCAGCTGAAGAAGTTGGTGATGAGCTGTGTGCGGACATCACCATCATCATCATCATCACTGGCATCGTGGTCCAGGCCAGGATCCTCCACAGGTGGCGGATGTTGGTCATCGTCATCCAGGATGAGAGGCAACTCCTTCCGCACTGCCAGGTTGTGTAGCATGCAGCAGACGATGACAATCTTGCACACCTTTGCTGGGGCATATGGGAGGGCCCCTCCTGTCTTGTCCAGGCAGCGGAAGCGGCTCTTCAGGAGACCAAATGTCCGCTCAATCACTCTCCTGGTCCGACCATGTGCCTCATTGTAGCGCATCTGGGCTGGTGTCACAGGGTTCCTGAGGGGCGTCAGCAACCACGGCATGTTGGGGTATCCGGAGTCACCTACATACAGACAATTGCACATTAGCTGAGTTGGAAAAGAGGGTAGAACACTACATTGCAGAACACACACAATGGTACAAAGTCAGTACACACCAACAAGCCAGGCACGCTGGTTCCGCATCTGTGACATCATCCTCGGGATGCGACTACTCCTCATCATGTAGGCATCGTGTGCAGAACCGGGGAAACGGGCACACACGTGTGAGATGGTCATATCTGCAAGACAGACCACCAGTGCATTGACCGAGTGGTAGTGTTTGCGGTTCCTGTATGCCTGCTCTTGGGCCTGTGGTGGTACCAAAGCCACATGTGTCCCATCAATGGAGCCAATGACATGCGGCATCCTCCCCAGGGCATAGAAGTCACTCTTCACGTCAGTGAGTTGTTGGAGTCTAGGGAAATAGATGTACTGGTTCAGGTATATCAACATAGCCTCCAAAACATCGCGGAGCACACGGCTGAACATGGTCTGTGACATCCCACCAGCAGTCGCCACAGTGTGTTGAAAGGTACCGGTGGCAAAGAAGTGTAGGGCTGCCATCACCTTCACCTTGGGGGTCAGCGCTGTAGGGTACGGCCGGCCAAGTTGCAAATGTGGTGTCAAGCGCACTGCCAAATCCTCAATCAGCTGCCTGGTGAAGCGGTACCGTCGGATGCTGTCACGTTCCACCATCGTTGCCAGGTCAGGGAAAGGTCTATGGACAGCTGGTGCCCTGCAGTGCATAGGTGAAGAAAGAAAGATTGTCAGTCACCCCACATATGTGGCATTGAACACACTCAATATCACATGATACATCATTATGAGGCACAAGTACATGATGTGTGCAGTTCCGTAAGGACATGTATGGCACATACATGGCCAACATCTAACATCACAGTTCAACAAGTGGCATCAATAAGTCCCAGGTTGTGCCATTGGATATCATGAGGCCGTGTCACAGTTCCCATCTCCTGCTGCCACGTTACAAACACACCCCACAGTGACATGTGAGGACAGATGTGCCCCAGCCATCACAGCTCAACGACAGGTAGATTCCCAGGGACCCTGTATTGCCACATGGACACTGGCATGACATGGTGTATCATGTATACACCACAGCAAAACAACCATGACCCCCACAGGTAGTGGTCCCTGTTGCCTCGGCAGGACAGACATGGACGTCTGTGACACACACACGCACAACATCAAAGTCCATGCACAAACAACGTGGATGTGGAGACTGTCTCCCATTGTGCACATGAAATCAGAGACATTGTAAACACAACATGCACACAGACTGTGGAGGACCATCACTATTGTGCCAATGGGTCACCCTGGGTTAAACATACCGTCCCACATGGGACTCAGGGGGTATGTGACATGACATACACATACACCACCGTGAAATGTGACCATGCCACATGCTCAGATATGAACAGCTGCACATCACAGTGGTCATGTACACGAAACACCAAGGATTGTGTCCCCATGAACACGTGCACAGCCTGGGGGTGGCTGCCCCCAAATGACACCCACAGAACATGTTCACCCCCATACACGGAATAGGTAATGCAGCCTTACATGCCTTAGGATACGGTGTGGACAGGCTGTGGTGTTGTAGGTGTGCCCCTCACTCCCTGGGAAGTATATGTGGCTGGCATATGTTCACCTGTGACAGGCATGGTGACATATGCCAGTGACTTGTACAGGGACGCGTTGGACAGCAATGGACCGATCGGTGCGCACACATTGGCCATTGCATTCAATGTGTGCTGGTACGTGTTGTATTTGCAATACGCGTTGGACAGCAATGGACCGATCGGTGCGCACACATTGGCCATTGCATTCAATGTGTGCTGGTACGCGTTGTATTCGCAATACGCGTTGGACAGCAATGGACCGATCGGTGCGCACACATTGGCCATTGCAGTCAATGTGTGCTGGTACGCGTTGTATTCGCAATACGCGTTGGACAGCAATGGACCGATCGGTGCGCACACATAGGCCATTGCATTCAATGTGTGCTGGTACGCGTTGTATTCGCAATACGCGTTGGACAGCAATGGACCGATCGGTGCGCACACATTGGCCATTGCATTCAATGTGTGCGGGTACGCGTTGTATCCTGGGTACGCGTTGAACAGCAATGGACCGATCGGTGTGCCCGGCCGGCCCATTGCATTCAATGTGTGCTGGTACGCGTTGTATCCTGGGTACGCGTTGAACAGCAATGGACCGATCGGTGTGCCCGGCCGGCTCATTGCATTCAATGTGTGCGGGTACGCATTGTATCCTGGATACGCGTTGAACAGCAATGGACCGATCGGTGTGCCCGGCCGGCCCATTGCATTCAATGTGTGCGGGAACGCGTTGTATCCTGGGTACGCGTTGAACAGCAATGGACCGATCGGTGTGCCCGGCCGGCCCATTGCATTCAATGTGTGCGGGTACGCGTTGTATCCTGGGTACGGGTTGAACAGCAATGGACCGATCGGTGTGCCCGGCCGGCCCATTGCATTCAATGTGTGCGGGAACGCGTTGTATCCTGGGTACGCGTTGAACAGCAATGGACCGATCGGTGTGCCCGGCCGGCCCATTGCATTCAATGTGTGCGGGTACGCGTTGTATCCTGGGTACGCGTTGAACAGCAATGGACCGATCGGTGTGCCCGGCCGGCCCATTGCATTCAATGTGTGCGGGAACGCGTTGTATCCTGGGTACGCGTTGAACAGCAATGGACCGATCGGTGTGCCCGGCCGGCCCATTGCATTCAATGTGTGCGGGTACGCGTTGTATCCTGGGTACGCGTTGAACAGCAATGGACCGATCGGTGTGCCCGGCCGGCCCATTGCATTCAATGTGTGCGGGAACGCGTTGTATCCTGGGTACGTGTTGAACAGCAATGGACCGATCGGTGTGCCCGGCCGGCCAATTGCATTCAATGTGTGCGGGTACGCGTTGTATCCTGGGTACGCGTTGAACAGCAATGGACCGATCGGTGCGCACCCATTGGCTATGGCCTGGCCTGGCAACGGACGCGTTTTCAAATTTTGAACGAGTCTGATGCTGTAAATTCAGTTGGTCACCCACAACAATGTTGCAAATTCATGGGTGTCATGAAGTTGAACTTTTGAAGGATGCTGTGGGCGTGTGTAAGTGGTGCAATTCCATGGATTGGCCAGATTCAGAAGATGCAAACGACTTGGACCTATCACTTTGGACACATGGGACAGTATCTGCCTCTGCAGCACACATATAATGCTGGCTGTTCCCCTGAGAGCTCACTTGCATGCACTACATGCTCCAGGACGACATCTGCCACCACCACTGCTGCTGTAACTGCACCCTCTGGACCCTGCAATGGCACGTACTGTGGAGAGAGCCCCAGCCTTCAGCACTGAGGAGAACCAGGCCCTGCTGGACAGCCTCCTTCCACAGTACAGCAAGCTGTATGGGAAAGCAGGGGAGCAGGTGAGAGTTCTGTCCACTGCCTTTCTAAATGTGCATGTTGTCTGACTAGCAAGGCTAACAGTCTGCACGCCACTGGCTAGCAGGCTCACTGAGTAGTTGTCACCCCCCATAGTGTGTAGTTACATGCACTGAACAGGTATAGTGCAGTGACAGTGCATTTAAACAAGGTTTTACTTCCCAGGCAATGATACCATGTAGTAACTGCTGGCATACTGTCCATGGCCATCGTTGCACTGCCTGTGTACATCATGTGCCCCTGTGATTGAGACATGTATATCCAACTGTGTAATGCACGGATATGTTGCATGTGTAGTAATAGCATTCTCACTTTGTCATCCTCACAGGTTGATGCCCACCAGAAGCAGCAGATATGGCTGACCATCGTCCGGGCAGTGAGATCCGTGGGGGACTACAAGCGCCGGATCCGCAACTGCCAGAAGAGGTGGCAGGACCTTCGGGGCTGGACCCGGAGGATCGCACGGGTCCAGCTGAAGCTGTCGCCTCCTCGCAGGAGGGGCGGACACCGGACCCTGACCCCCACATGCTCAGGATCCTGGCGGTGGTCTTCCCTGATCTGGATGGGCAGCTGAAGGCCAGAGAGCAGCAAGGAGGGGGTGAGTCCATGACTGCATTGTGAACTTTGTCTGCCATGCTATGTGCCCTCCCCTGGCCTGGTTAAACTTCCACAGTACATCAGTCATGTGGCCCAGGACCCATGTCCCTCTATTGTGCACTGCCCACTCCTCATCTGATACCCAGGTGTGGCCCTTTCAGTCAGGGAATTGTGTCACTTGGGTACTGTGTCCTTGCAGTTTGCTTGACTCAAGGTGGGGGACAGCATCTGTTTCCCTAACTCTGTGGTGGGCATCATGGGTGGGTCCATTGCTTACACAATGCCTGTGTTCTGACATGTAATCTGCGTGTTACTTAGATATGTGGTCCAATTGCTGAGCTGATCCACCACATGTGCCTGGGGTATCTGGCACACACCCATGCTGCGGGTGGGAACAATGTTTGGGCCCCAGGAGTGTGTATATTACGTGTGTCACACATACTTAGCCAGCTGCCTACTGTCCAGGGCTCATCCCTCATTCATGTGGGGCAGGACAGTCATGCCTACTCCAGGACATACAATACACTCTGTACTCCCACTCCCGTGTATCAGCTGACACGTTGTGCTCAGTGATATGTCCCCTCAGGTGTCTGCCTCTGTGTCAGTGTGCTGTGGCTTCGTTGTCAGGACTGCTGGGGTGTTTCTCGGTTGGGGCTCAGCATGCCACCGGAGATGTGACCATAGGAGACGATACTTGTGTGACACATAGGTGTTTGATCACCTGACCGTGCAGACTGGGGTATGCGAATGTGAAGTTCAGGCAGCTGTTTCCCATTCACAGCAGATTGTGAGGTGCTCAGGTTCAGAGGGTTGTGTTACAGGTCTCCCATATGTCCAATAGGTATGACCTGGACAGATAAGGGTTCAGATGATGTGGTGTGTGGGGGATGTACATGTGCACTTGTTCGGCTCCAGGACTTGCATTCCCCATGACCTACTATTGTGACACAGTGCAGAGTGTTGTTGTCTGGCTGCCCTGCCCATGTGACTGGAGAGAGTGATGTATGACTTAGCAGGCATGCCTGTGCCATGGCATGTGACTTCCTATGAGTGATCCTGCAGGGGAGTGACATGTGCTACATGCACACCATTGTGGCAATGGCTATCAGGACATGGGTGCATCATGGTGTCTGTCGCTGGTATGCATCACATGCATTTCCGATTTGACTCTGGGCATCCCTTTCATCCGGACACCTGTACTGCCTAAGTGGCAAGAGTCGTGATGTGTGCATGTTCACATGCTTCACTGTGTTCTCTGCACTGTCCAACTACTGTGTAGGTGGTGCATGTGTCCACACTGGGGTATTGCCATCCAAAAGACACCAGACAGATGGGTGCAAGGCCAGGTGGGATGTGAGTGCCATGGTTGACCATCAGACTGACAATTGGCTTCTCCTGTTCTGTTTGGGCACTTTTAGCAATGTCCAACTAAGGATGCCAGGGCTTGCTCTGTGATGTGCTGTACTTACTGTGGTGTGTGCGTTCGGTGCAGGTGACTGATGTCTGTCTGTTTCCCTATTGATTGCAGATACATCCACGGCCACAGGAGGGGAAAGCTCCACGGACCAGGAGGAGCCGCAGAGCCAGACTGGGTCAGCAGCCGAGGAGTGGTCGGAGGGACCCAGTGGCACGGAGGGCGAGGGGAGCAACACCGAGGAGTCCTCAGCACCATCCACCTCAGCTGAGGACCACAGCAGCTCGGAGGATGACTCCCTTATGGAGGCGGGTGTCAGCAGCCACCACACCCCAGCTAGTGTTGCTGTCCCCGCCACCACCACCACCGCCCTCCCATCGGCTCCCATTCCCGAGGTCCGTGGAGGCTCCCATGTTCGGGAGCATGTCTCCTTCGGGCCAGGCACCGCACCCCCAGCCCCTGTGTCCCCTGCTGCCCTGAGTGAGGAGTCTGTGTACCTCCTTCGCCAGCTCCATGTAGGTCAGACAGCGATGCTGAGTGTCCTCCATGCACACACCACTCTGTTGACTCAGCTGGTGTCGTTCATGGAGGGCATCTCATCGGGCATGTCTGCCCTACAGAGGGGCAATAGGTCCATGGACTCCTCCCTGACGGCAGCAGTGTCCCTCCTCCGACAGTCCCTCACCCCTCCTGCCTCTGCCCCATCCACAGTCCCCAGCACCTTACCTGTCCCAAGCACACACACACCGGCACAGGCACACACCAGCACAGACACGAGCAGCACACAGACACACACGCCACAAACAAGATGCACACGCACGCACACTCACAGGGGATGGGGCCCAGGCACACACACACGCATCCACGAGCACTGCACAGTCCTCAGTTGCCTCTCCCTCCAAAGCCCCCTCCCTTGCCTCACCTGCAACCCCAAAGACACAGCGGCTCTTCCTCAGTGACCTCGGCCTCTTCCCCTCCGATCCAGCTGATACAGCATTCAGGGGGAAGAGGAAGCCCACCCACACGGATCGGAGTGCCCCTCGCCCCCGGACACCCTCCCCCAGGCGCAGACCGACTGACGCCCCCACCCGCAAGTCCCCACGGACCCGGAAGAGCAAGACCCCGCCGCCGCCCTGCAGCTCAGGCACCAAGTCTCATTCCTCCATCCCTCAGGCCCCCACTCCACAGGTGCCCCCACCACACCCTGCCCCAGGTTCCCCCACCCACAGATACACCATCCCCAAAAGGATCAGGCCTTCTCCCCCTGCCACTTGCTCTTCCGGCCCCACACCCCCGCTGCGCTTGTCTGTGCCACTGGTGTGGTGAGGGTGTCCTCCCCTCTGTCCTGCCCACCTTACCTGATCCCCATTCTCCTCCCCTGGAGGTAGGCACTGCAGTGGAGTCCACTACCATCCTGTCTGACTTGGGCACTGCAGTGGCGAACCTGTCCACTCCATCTGCACGGACCACTGCAGTCGTGCCGGCACCCACACCATCTGAGTCATGCCCCCAGTTGTGCCGGCACACACCATGTCAGACACCTCCACTGCAGTTGTCAGTGGCTCTCCAGCACCCACCACCCCTTCCCTGCCTCCTTCTGGTGAGCCCTGATCCTGTCCCTGCGGTGCCTGGCCTGCCCCCCCGTATGCCTCTCCGAGGGGATTGTCCCTGGTTTTAACAGTGCAGGCATGCGTAGGGTGACATCTGCCACTGTCACCCTGTTTTGACTTTCATGATGGACTGGCCATTGGCCTTTGTTTATTTTTTACATGACTTCAACTTTTGAACCCACATATGCTGAATAAAGCAACTTTCTGTTCTCTAGTGCTTTTGCTTCTGATGTACATGATGTTGATGATGCTAACCATGCCCTTGCTGCAGTGATGGTGATATTTGGTCTCATGAAAATGAAGTGTTACTGTGCAGGAACCCATGTGGTCCAGGGGGACTGTGTCCTATCCTGTGGTGTATCCATGTCATCCTTAGCAGCATCTGAGGGTGTCATGTTTTCAATATTTGGCAATGGGATTTCCTACTTACATTAGCAATGTCACATCTGTGACTTCCACCCCTGCACATCTGTTGTGCTTGCCATTGTTCAATTAGTCTACTTCCCTGACCGTGTGGCCATCTCCACTGGACATGCAGGTTTGGGCATCAATGGGGAAGGACTCATCTGTGTTGTCAGTGCAACTTGCTATACATGTGTGTTGGATCTGTGCTGATGATTTCGTTGACACTCCCATGACCAGGCTGATGTGACGGGAGCCTGCATTTGGTGCTAATTGTTGACTGTGTGACCAAGTGTTCTGCTGACATGATGGAGCCCTACTGAGGCAACATATGGCACAGCTTTCCTCACACAGGAGTGGAGTCCCCTCATGGCAGTGTGTACTCCTGTGACATTGCCTGCGCCCAAGGTGTGTGTTGTATGAGCATGTCTGTGTGTTCACTTCCATTTTGCTGTGCATGCTGGGATCCCTAGTGATGTTCCTGTTTGTGATGCTTGCTGAGTTGACCTATGTTCCCCCAAAGTCTTCTCCCTGGGTTCTCTGTGATGTGGGTGCATGGCACATTACTGGTCATCAGGGTGTCACCCATAGGTGTGTTTGCTGTCAGGGCTGAGTTTGTGGGCAGACGCTGATGGGTCACAGTCAGGATTCCCCTTGGCACTTGTTGTTTACACCTGTCATGTGATTTCCGGTTTGTGTTAGCTTTCATTGGTTGTGACACGTTGTGTGTGTGACTGCTGGCACTCCTCAGGGTCAGGGCTGCAATGTTGGTAGTTGTCTATGTGTGTTCTTTGTGGGTGACCTTGGCTTCTTCATTGGTGTGTGACTGTGGCTGGGATCCCATTGGTTGGTGTGGTATTGCCGTCAGGTCCATGTACAGCATAGTGTGCAGTGTGTCAGACATTCAGGAGTCTTGTTGAGTGGCCATGTGTGATGTGTTTCTGCACCTTGCTTCCCACCACCCCCCCTGGGATTGTCATAGGTGCATGTGCAATGTCACCAGTGCATGTGAGCTTCACTGCTGCACATTGTTGGAGGTCGAGGTGTGTGGTGTTGAGTGTGTGCAGATGAGAGTTGTTGCCCGGCTAGACCCCTGCCTCCATGTTGGCCTTGGCTTACTGGCCGTGCTGATTGATTTGTGCTTGTGTAGGTGTGATGGTAGTTGGTTGCTCAGGACACATGACTGTGGTTCACAGTGTGAACGACATCTAGCTTTGTCATCACAGTGGTATTGTAATGCAGACCAGGGTCACCACATTATGGGGGCCCTGGGGGTAGTGCTGTGGTGTCTCTGTGTCTTGCTGTGTCAGTTGCTGTTCCTACATGCTTGTGTGACATGTGTGATTTGTGCTCCCTCTCATCTGACAATGCCTAATTGCCCACATAGGGGATTTGGATCCATGAGTTACCTTTGTGTGGCACTGTATGCACATCTGTGTAATTGGTATTCAGGCCTCCTCATGTGTTGTGTGGTTGCCTGGGGACACTGGCACCCCCTCCCCCTCACCTGTTGTGTTTGATGTGCAGTGTGGGTCTGCCTGTTTGTGTTTGTGCATCTGCACCACTGCATTGGCATATCTTTAGTGTGCCATTGGCTGTATGTTGTTTGGTGGGTTTCCCCTGCTGTCCCTGGGACTCCTAGGTCATCAGTCAGCACAATGATCATTGTTTGTGTGTCCCATTGCTGCCATGGTATGGTATCTGTTCACCTCACATCTACAGTCTCCACAGGGTATCTGCATTTGTGTGCCCATTGGTGCAAATATGTGGGTCTGCATTCTGATGGTCACTTCTGTCATTGTGTCATTGATGACTGTTGACAGTGTCAGCCCCCATGGGTGATGTTTGTCTGCACATGGCCAAAGGTATGTCTTATTTGCACTGCACTGTTTGCCTCCCCCAATCTATGTTGCTATGGGACACAAGCACTACTTTGCCACTGATGTGTTTGTTGTTCTGTGACCAGGAATCATCCATGCAGTTTGGCAGTTGCCGCTTTTTCTTTGTCAACACTTACATTTTGGTCACTGTGATGATGGGGGTTTGGACCCCATTGCCACAATGTTCAAAATGTGCTTCAGCTATGGACCCCACACTTACATTTTGGTCACTGTGATGATGGGGGTTTAGACCCCATTGCCACAATGTTCAAGATGTGCTTCAGCTATGGGCCCCACACTTACATTTTGGTCACTGTGATGATGGGGGTTTAGACCCCATTGCCACAATGTTCAAGATGTGCTTCAGCTATGGGCCCCACACTTACATTTTGGTCACTGTGATGATGGGGGTTTAGACCCCATTGCCACAATGTTCAAAATGTGCTTCAGCTTTGGACCCCACACTTACATTTTGGTCACTGTGATGATGGGGGTTTAGACCCCATTGCCACAATGTTCAGAATGTGCTTCAGCTATGGACCCCACACTTACATTTTGGTCACTGTGATGATGGGGGTTTGGACCCCATTGCCACAATGTTCAAGATGTGCTTCAGCTATGGGCCCCACACTTACATTTTGGTCACTGTGATGATGGGGGTTTAGACCCCATTGCCACAATGTTCAAAATGTGCTTCAGCTATGGACCCCACACTTACCTTTTGGTCACTGTGATGATGGGGTTGGACCCCATTGCCACAGTGGTCATGGTCTGCTTGCATTGTGGGGGCCACACACATTTATGTGTGACACATGTGATAGGGGGTCACATTGTATGTTCAAAGTCATGTTCAGTGTTGTAGGCATTTGACACAGTCTACACACGCTTGTCATGGTTTTGGGGGGATGTCTTTTTGTTGCATTCTTTATGTTGGTGTGTGCTTGTTGTGTCATGCATTAGCCATCCTATGAGTGGCGGTGTTGGTGGTGGTAGGCATCCAGCCCCCCATGGGTAGAGGTGGTAGTAGTGGTAGGCATCTGGCACCCCCTGGGTAGAGGTGGTAGTAGTGGTAGGCATCTGGCACCCCCTGGGTATGGGTGGTAGTAGTGACAGGCATCCAGCTCCCCATGGGTAGAGGTGGTAGTAGTGGTAGGCATCTGGCACCCCCTGGGTAGAGGTGGTAGTAGTGGTAGGCATCTGGCACCCCTGGGTAAGGGTGGTAGTAGTGGTAGGCATCTGGCACCCCCTGGGTAGAGGTGGTAGTAGTGACAGGCATCCAGCCCCCATGGGTAGAGGTGGTAGTAGTGGTAGGCATCTGGCACCCCTGGGTAGTGGTGGTAGTAGTGGTGGGCATCTGGCACCCCCTGGGTAAGGGTGGTAGTAGTGGTAGGCATCTGGCACCCCTGGGTAGAGGTGGTAGTAGTGACAGGCATCCAGCCCCCCATGGGTAGAGGTGGTAGTAGTGGTAGGCATCTGGCACCCCTGGGTGGAGGTGGTAGTAGTGGTAGGCATCTGGCACCCCTGGGTAAGGGTGGTAGTAGTGACAGGCATCCAGCCCCCCATGGGTAGAGGTGGTAGTAGTGGTAGGCATCTGGCACCCCTGGGTAGAGGTGGTAGTAGTGGTAGGCATTTGGCACCCCTGGGTAAGGGTGGTAGTAGTGACAGGCATCCAGCCCCCCATGGGTAGAGGTGGTAGTATTGGTAGGCATCTGGCACCCCTGGGTAGAGGTGTTAGTAGTGGTAGGCATCTGGCACCCCTGGGTAAGGGTGGTAGTAGTGGTAGGCATCTGGCACCCCCTGGGTAGAGGTGGTAGTAGTGACAGGCATCCAGCCCCCATGGGTAGAGGTGGTAGTAGTGGTAGGCATCTGGCACCCCTGGGTAGTGGTGGTAGTAGTGGTGGGCATCTGGCACCCCCTGGGTAAGGGTGGTAGTAGTGGTAGGCATCTGGCACCCCCTGGGTAGAGGTGGTAGTAGTGACAGGCATCCAGCCCCCATGGGTAGAGGTGGTAGTAGTGGTAGGCATCTGGCACCCCTGGGTAGAGGTGGTAGTAGTGACAGGCATCCAGCCCCCCATGGGAAGAGGTGGTAGTAGTGGTAGGCATCTGGCACCCCTGGGTAGTGGTGGTAGTAGTGGTGGGCATCTGGCACCCCTGGGTAAGGGTGGTAGTAGTGGTAGGCATCTGGCACCCCTGGGTAGAGGTGGTAGTAGTGGTAGGCATCTGGCACCCCTGGGTAAGGGTGGTAGTAGTGACAGGCATCCAGCCCCCATGGGTAGAGGTGGTAGTAGTGGTAGGCATCTGGCACCCCTGGGTAGAGGTGGTAGTAGTGGTAGGCATCTGGCACCCCCTGGGTAAGGGTGGTAGTAGTGACAGGCATCCAGCCCCCCATGGGTAGAGGTGGTAGTAGTGGTAGGCATCTGGCACCCCCTGGGTAAGGGTGGTAGTAGTGGTAGGCATCTGGCACCCCCTGGGTAGAGGTGGTAGTAGTGGTAGGCATCTGGCACCCCTGGGTAGAGGTGGTAGTAGTGGTAGGCATCTGGCACCCCTGGGTAAGGGTGGTAGTAGTGGTAGGCATCTGGCACCCCCTGGGTAGAGGTGGTAGTAGTGGTAGGCATCTGGCACCCCCTGGGTAGAGGTGGTAGTAGTGGTAGGCATCTGGCACCCCTGGGTAAGGGTGGTAGTAGTGGTAGGCATCTGGCACCCCTGGGTAAGGGTGGTAGTAGTGACAGGCATCCAGCCCCCATGGGTAGAGGTGGTAGTAGTGGTAGGCATCTGGCACCCCCTGGGTAAGGGTGGTAGTAGTGGTAGGCATCTGGCACCCCGGGGTAAGGGTAGTAGTAGTGGTAGGCATCTGGCACCCCTGGGTAGAGGTGGTAGTAGTGGTAGGCATCTGGCACCCCTGGGTAGAGGTGGTAGTAGTGGTAGGCATCTGGCACCCCCTGGGTAAGGGTGGTAGTAGTGGTAGGCATCTGGCACCCCTGGGTAGAGGTGGTAGTAGTGGTAGGCATCTGGCACCCCTGGGTAGAGGTGGTAGTAGTGGTAGGCATCTGGCACCCCTGGGTAGGGGTGGTAGTGGTGGTGGGCATCCGGGCCCCTATGTGTATATGTGGCATTGGTGATGGCCATCCCGCCCGTATGGTGCTGCTGTTGCTGGTGTAAGTAATTTCTGCATCCCTCTGTGTGTGTGTGATATGTCGGGTACGTGTAGTTTGTTTTTGTGGTTGGTGTCTGACTTACCTTCTGCGCCGTACGCGTCCGTGCCTGTTCCGGTAGTAGATGTAGAATATTGGTAGGATCGGCACAATGGTATTCATGGTTGGTTCGTCTCGTTCGTCTTTCTAGTTGCTTCGCCTCGTCCTCGTCGCTGGCGTGTTCGTCTCGTAGCCGTGGATCGTGTTGTGGCGCGAATCGGAGCTTATGTGCGCCTCTCCCGGATGCTTTGACGTGCCGTGCGTAGCGAAGGGTTCGGCGCGTACGGGAAGCGCATCGTACTTGTCCGGCCGGACGGAGCTGCATTTTGGCTTCCGTGCGACTCGATTCTGCGTTTACAGATCCGGCTCGGTCGGGGAACAGGACCTGGATTGGGTGACTACGACTGGGTCGGAATCTATGCTGTTGTGCGCATCGTACTTGCTCGTTCGGAATAATGTGCGGATCGGTAGAGAAACAGGCATTCGCATGGTTTTTTTCCCGACCGAATGGTGTAAGGTGCGCCTCCGACCGAGATCGGAATCGGCCCCTTAGTGCAAATATCAAGAAATGCAATGCAATCCTATGGGAAGAAAACAGTTATGCACATTTACAGGTAAGTACTCGACTTACACATCCAGTCTTTGGGGTTTTAGACCAACACTGGGCAAGGGTTAGATCAAGGTAGCTACTGCACCACCAGCAGGACTGGGGCGGCCAGTTGGAGAGGTCACTGAGCCCAATGTTAGTCAGCGGAGACTGAGGGCACCCACAGAGGTGCTGGTTTCAGGTAGGTACCCGTGGTTTCATGGCACAAGCACCCGGGGTTTAAGCAGGCACGGGGGCCCACAAGGCAGCACCAACCATACAAACACCAGTGGCACAAGGGCGGCCGACGGGTGCAGGGTGCAAATCAGCGTCAGGCACCCAATGCAAGCGAATGGGGGAGCTTGGTCGCATAAAGAGGCTGCAGGCTTGGATCAGGAGGCTGGACGAAGGTGAACAATAGCTGGGCAGATAAGGAGAGGTGTCGGTGGACGCCTGGGCACTGTCGGTTGGGCTCACCAAAGTAGGGGATGCAAAAGTGCCTTTGGATGTTGGGACTTCTGTACCAGAGCCGGTCGCAGTCAGGGGTCCCTTCGAGAGGAGGCTGAAGGAGTCTTCGTGGAGTCCAGGGGAGGTCAGCCACCAATAGATTCAATGGTCAGGATTGCTGGGGAGACTTCACTGGACAAGTGGGCCACTCACTCGGGCCGTGGGCGTCGGGTGCTGAGTCGGCAAGAGTTGCGGTTCCAGCTGGCTCCGGAATCCTTGAAGTTGATTTCTTGTGGACAGAGCCACTGTCCTCAGGAGATCTGGTCTTTGTTGAAGTGCAGGCAGTGTTCCTCGGGTTTCTGGAAGTCGCTGGCTGCAGGACAGGCATTGTCTTCTTGCAGAGTCTTTAAAGCGGAAGAGAAGACAGGCCGGTAGGGCTGGGACCAAATCAGTAGTCGTCTTCAGGCTTTGCTGCATGGCGTCTTCTTCGCCCTTTTTCTACTTAGGGTATATGCGTTAGGTGAGGGGTCTCTGAGGGTGGCACAATATATGCTTCAGCTCTTAGAAACACCCTCTCAGGTCACAAGGCCCTTGGTACCAGTGATATGTGGGCTAGAGGTGTGCCAATTGTGGAAACAAAGGTACAGCTTTGGTAAAGAACACAGGCACTGGGAACCTGATTGGCAGGGACCGAGTGCACATTCAGTCAAAGTGCATCAGAAATTAGGCGAAAAGAGGGGGTAACCATGCAAAATGGGGCACTTTCCTACACTTTCCCACCTGTTTCTGTTCTTCGCTGTTTCGGACATGTGGTTAGAGGCAACGGGGTGATCACAGCTTGTCCCTGGGTGCCAGTCACCTGGGAAGGGTTCTGCTTGTGAGGCCATTGTGAGACTGAATGAACTGTGAGGCGGCATTTGAGGTGAATGATCCTGTGTTGTGTTTCTTGGGGGAGAGAACTGCTCATCTGGCCAGTAGCAGAGGTTTTGGGGAGAAGGGGCTCCCCTTTACCCTCCCTCCTATGTATATACCCTTCACCCAATGGTGGTGCACCTGCTGGAGGGACCAGTATTGTAAACTGTGATAGTGGACCAGGTCCTCAAAGTTGCACTCCCAGTTGAGAATCCTGAGTTGACAGCCAGGTCCTCTGCAGGGGGAGAATTCCAGTGGGACTGCCAAGAAGTGAACAATTGGGCACATGGTCCTCCTGGGAACATGTGATAGATGGAATGCTGAGGGCCTGACAGAAACCTAGAAGGGCAGGAGTGTGACATAAAGGGCACCATGGTGAAGGGCAGAAGCTGATGAAGGGTGTTACCCAGAAACCGGTCCCAGGATGCTTGTTTCCGGTTCAGGAAAGACCTGGCTTGGCAGTTCGGGCTGGACTGTTCCCATGAGGCACAGGGTCAAGACTGATTTGCATATAGCTGGGTCTGAACTGAGGTGGCGAAGTGAGCTAAAGAATGATGATGGATTCAACCCAGATCTGTAACTGGGGGTGAGTGTCTGAAAAGCTTCAGCGCTCCGTCCATCACCTCCTTGTGGTTGCTTTGTTTGCCCTAAGTTGGCAGGGTATGCCCAGATGTGGGTCCCATGCTCACTTTCCACTGGATTCAAGCTAGCCTGGCTGCTGAAGGGTGTGACCCAGAAACCGGTCCCAGGATGCTTGTTTCCGGTTCAGCGAAGACCTGGCTTGGCAGTTCGGGCTGGACTGTTCCCATGAGACACAGGGTCAAGACTGATTTGTATATAGCTGGGTCTGAACTGAGGTGGCAAAGTGAGCTAAAGAATGATGATGGATTCAACCCAGATCTGTGACTGGGGGTGAGTGTCTGAAAAGCTTCAGCGCTCCGTCCATCACCTCCTTGTGTTTGCTTTGTTCGCCCTAAGTTGGCAGGGTATGCCCAGATGTGGGTCCCTTGCTCACTTTGCCACTGGATTCAAGCTAGCCTGGCTGATGAAGGGTGTTACCCAGAAACCGGTCCCAGGATGCTTGTTTACGGTTCAGGGAAGACCTGGCTTGGCAGTTCGGGCTGGACTGTTCCCATGAGGCACAGGGTAAAGACTGATTTGCATATAGCTGGGTCTGAACTGAGGTGGCGAAGTGAGCTAAAGAATGATGATGGATTCAACCCAGATCTGTGACTGGGGGTGAGTGTCTGAAAAGCTTCAGCGCTCTGTCCATCACCTCCTTGTGTTTGCTTTATTCGCCCTAAGTTGGCAGGGTATGCCCAGACGTGGGATCCTTGCTCACTTTGCCACTGGATTCAAGCTAGCCTGGCTGATGAAGGGAGTTACCCAGAAACCGGTCCCAGGATGCTTGTTTCCGGTTCAGGGAAGACCTGTCTTGGCAGTTCAGGCTGGACTGTTCCCATGAGGCACAGGGTCAAGACGGATTTGCATATAGCTGGGTCTGAACTGAGGTGGCGAAGTGAGCTAAAGAATGATGATGGATTCAACACAGATCTGTGACTGCTTGTGAGTGTCTGAAAAGCTTCAGCGCTCCGTCCAACACCTCCTTCTGAAGGGCAGAAGCTGCACCAGCTGTGCACAGTGCAAGATTGACAAGATCACCCATCTGCAGTTGGGACTCAGATGCTGTTATTAAAGGGAGCGACAAGCTCTCCTCAACTGGGCAAGGAGCAGTCCTCATCAGACGCCATCCTCCAGGCCTTTGGAGACTCCTGCCAGGCTCTTGAGAGGTGGATGGATGAGATTGGGTTAACAATGTCTCTCATCAGACAGGATATGCACAACGTAGAGGACCAAATGACCGAAGCCAAAGCCAGATCTCTAGAGCAGAGGAGGATTTGTAAATCCTCAAATCTGACATTTCCCAACAGTGGGGAAAAAAGGCATTGTTAGAACAAAGTCCTGAGGACAAGTAATTCAGATATAGATGAAATAATCTGTATTTGATGAGGACTCACATCCCAAGCAGTTCTTCTCCAACTGGTTCAAATCATTGGTCCTAGCAAACAAGTTCTCGGCCTGCTTTGTGATTGAAAGGGTGCACAGGTCTGACTAAAATTCCACCGCCGGCTGCACCCCCCCTCGCCACTTAATGCTGAGACTACTCATACACCTGGACCATGATGTGCACACAAAATCAACCGTCACTGGGGAATCCTCAAAAATCGTGGTTTTCCCAAATTATACATCTCTTGTTTAACAACAAAGGAAGTCTTTCATCGAGGTTAAGAGCAAACTTTATGATATTCAGATCAAGAACATGATACTGTACCTTGCTATGGTCAAAATGATCTACTAAGAGAAAACATACTTCTTTAAAACCACTGAGGAGGCCTGGGACTGGGTGGAGTAGAGAAACTGTTTGAACCCTGGGCAGGGTATGTCACAGGTAACTAATTCCATGGAGCTTCCTCACAGAGAAAGATGCAAATTACGTAAGAGATGGACAAAATTTTTGTTGAGGAGGCATGGAACGAATCCTAATGGCAAGTCCTCGGCTATGGATGACAGTGAGGTTGGAGACTGTAGTGCACAAAAGACTTACCTTTTTACACCCCACTGAAACACTGTGGATTAACATTGAGGTTTACTCTGATAACAGTTTTTCCCCCTGCATTGTCTAGGCATTAGATTTTCCCACTGGAGTTTCCTTGTTCCTCCCTCTTCCACCTTCTGCAACAAGATGGCCACTTATTTTCACTTAAATAAAGGATCCATACATTCAGAGGCTGTTCTCTGGGAGTCTTTGAAAGCTGTTATATGTGATCAGGTCAAATCCCTTGTCTCAGGAAATAAGAAGAAGGATGACAGTTGCGAGCTCAATGCTTTAGAGACCGTGGTCACGGGTCTGGGGCATCAGGCATGTCATATCCAAAACATTGAGATGCTTAGGAGGCTAGCAGCGGCCAAACTGGCATAGCGTCAGAGGCTTCTGTGTAGGGAAGGATCTCTTATGTTGCCACCCAACACAGCATCTATGAGCTGGGAGATAAGGCAAGTAAATTATTGTACTGGCTGACGACCTACAAGCTTGAAACCTGAAAAATATCCTCTGTTCGTATTAAAGACAGGAGCCATGTCATAAATGCCAGCTTAATTTCTGACTTATTATGGTCAGCTCTACAAGCCACAGAGCCCCCAGGAACAGCAAGGGACCTACCTGACTGTGGAGAACCTGATCATACATGCCCTAAACCCAATGCACAGAGGCAAACTAGATGCCCCAATCTCAGTAGACGAGATGCAGGAGGTTATTGCCTCCATGCCGTTTGGAAGACACCCTGCCCAAACTGGTTTCCCACAGAATTTTTCAAAGAATACTCCTTGCTGGCCTCTTCACATCTACAGGCCAGGTGGATGGGTGCTATACCACCCAACTTGAGTGACGCAATGGTAACAGTTATCCCCCAGCTGGGTAATCACCTGAGCAAGTGCTCCTCTTACTAGCCAATTTCATTGATTAACATTGAATCTAAAATCATGGCCAAAATCTTGCCAGCAGATTGGTACGGGTGGTGCGAATGCTTGGTCATGCTGACCAGAACGGTTTTCTGCTGGGTCTAGTACTGTCACTGTATCCACTGGTTGTACAGCATTAGCCAAGGCAGGTAAGCTGTCTGGAGCATCACCCTTAATTCTCAGTGATTTTGAAAAGGCTTTCAACTCCAAACACTGGCCTTTCCTGTTCAAGATGCTGCAAAAATGAATATTGACCTGCTGTTCTTTAGATACAGCTAGATCATTTGTAAAGGTCTGTGGTCACAGGTCAGGCTTAATATGGTATGGTTGTCTTCTTTTCTGATTGGCTGTTGCACACACTAGGGGTGTGCCCTTTGTATGCTCCTTTTTGCATTGATCTCAGAGCGACTTGTTGAGTGGATCAGGAGAGATGCACAGGTGTGGGGTTTCAAGTGGCGGTCCAAATAAAGTATACCGCTGTACACAGATATTGTGCTCTTAGATGTAGAGCCCTGAATGTTCAAACTAAAGAGTAAATGACAGTTCACGGCTCTATGGAGAGACATCTGGACTCCGGGTCAACTGGTCTAAGTCACTCTATGTTCCATTTACCAGCTGTCACTCTGATTTTCCAGCCCGGGCTATGCTAGAACAGGTCCTGGGTCACATTTGGAATAACTGGAAGTACATGTCTTTAGAGACCCAAACAGTGGTGGGGCCTCAACATTGCCCCACTCCTGTGCAATACCAAGAAAAACCTTGAGGCGTGGGGGATGCTACCAATATCCATAATGGACACAGGGGCACTTTTCAAAATGATCAACCTCACCTGATTCCTTTATATGTTCCAGAACTATCTACACATCCACCACCACATTTTTACAGACATTAACTCTCTCCTGGGGAGGTTCCCAAGGGCAGGAGCCCAGCCTCAGGTGTCACTTGTCAAACGTACACAAGTACCATATGATAGTGGGCTAAGTATACTGGCTAGCCGCCTCCATTATTGGGCTTCCTACCAATTTGCTATCAATAATTGGATTTCGGAGATCGCAAGGACCCAGCCTTTAGGTTGGAGATTGATCTCCTCCAGATCCTGAGCCTACATGCTTTGTTATCTGGATCCTCCATGCCCTGTGGACTTCCAGAGCCAACCAGACTCTCTCACATGCTGGATTCAAGTCCTAAAACACATTAAGTGATACAAGACACATATGGGCAAGCCCTCCCTTGGCAGGACACCAGGCTTCCACATGTGACAGGCCTTGAGGGGTTAAACTAATGGGACACAATAGGAATCTCAAAAGTTAGAGATGTGTGGGTAGATGATCATATCACTTCATCGAGCAGTTCACTTCTGAGTTCCCCCTACACCGGTCACAATTTGACAGGTACCTACAGCTCCACCATGTCCTCCTGAAGCACACAGATGTACGCAAGCCTCTTTCTGAGTTTAACCTAGTAGAGCCAAAAACTCAGATGGAACTGCGTGGAAAAAGGCATACTGTGGAATTACAGATCACTGGCGATGTATTGAGTGTCTTGAGGTCAAATTGGCAAGAGGAGGTAGGAGTCCTTCATGACGAGTAGTGGAATGAAGCCAAAATGGTCTTGAGATGCCTAGCAATCTTGCCCCAACAAAAATTAATACAGAACATACTATGCTAAGCTCTGGACAATTGGGATGAAACAAAACCGACAATGCCCACACTGACAAACTGACTAAGGGGACTACTTCCACATGAACTGACCCTGCCCGTGTGTGAGCAACTACTGGTGCCTTATATACAAAACTTTTGGTGAAATAGTCTCAGTGTAGAGCCAGATCCCAAACATGCAACCCTTGGTATTAGTGGGGAAGGTTATGGTACCTCTGGGCCCGAACCCTTGTTTAAATTAGGCTGATGGTGGCTAGGGGGACACTGTCTGACACTGGATGGATGCAGTAGCCTCCCACACTCAGCGAATGGTTGAATGTAATGGACTAATGCGCTGTAGCTGAAAAATCACTCTACCACTCACACAGCTGTAAAAAAAGGACAAAAAAATTTGGGACTCACTTCATAACGTACAACTGAATGTTTGATTGTTGTCATTCAGGACAAATCACTGCTGGTAAAGATAGTGTACGGTGGTGGTTGGGTGTGTAATACAGGCAGCTGGTTTGTTGGTTACACAGGAAACAATAAAAAAAAGTTATTTAAAAAATATGCAAAAAGAACAGAGAGATTAGTAAGAGAGGGTGGCAATGTGACATGCTGTTTTAAAATTGTTAAACTTCAGTAGATAAGCTTTAAAAAGGTGCTAGCTCTTTGAAGACATGTTATAAAACAGATGAATTGTAAATTGTGTATTTCATTGCATTATGAGACATTAGTCAGTTATAGTTTGGTGAGACTTGTCACTGTCTTTACAATTAAATGCACCTGATTTGAATATTCTTTTTTTTCTATGCATGTTTTTTTGACTATCAGGGTGGTGACGATGGAGACCAACATGGAGCGAGAGGAGATGTTGGGGCTCCACTTCAGAAGACTTTGCAAGGCAGTGGCAAGAGTAGCAGATGAGAATACAGCAACAAGATATTTCTACAATTTTTTCATAAGGTGTTGGCAACTATCATTCTGCATTCTTAACTCTTTTGAGCTGGATAATCATTTTGGTGTCACAAAGCAAAATGTGTGATGGCTTTGCCTTGGAACAGCTCCAGAAGTTGCCACCTATCAGAGAACACTAATCTCAGATGACAGCATCCACATAAACATTGTCTATTCATAATAAATGAGTTATCTGCCATGTGCCCCAAGGTTTGCTGTAATGCAACTCTTTCTTGCTGTCTTTGTGCAGTTAGATACTACCACACAGCAAGCCCTTATCTCTGTTGCTTTACCGACTCAGCAGAGCCTTTGTCCAATATTCTCACATTTGGCACACAGTGTGCTATTTTAATTTGCTGTTGTAAGGTGCGAGTTTCTTTTAATAAATGTGAACATATTTACATTTTTTTTATGTGACTACGCCACCTTCAAGACTGAAACCCCACTCAAACTGGACACTGGAAAGTGGGCAAATGAGTAATGGAGAGTCTCCATACCTATATGATAATGGGTCTTTTTTTTGCCAAATCCGACTAGTGTCAGCTCTCCTTATGGTCACATGTTAAATGTCTTGCAGGTAAGCTGCAACAAAGTTGAAGCTCAGGGCCCACAGTGGCAATGATGTGTGTTGGGTCGGAAAGAAATCTCTTGCATTACTCTGGAGAGCGTGCATCCTTGTCTCAAATCCTCTATAGCAAGTTATAACATTTGAACCCCTACCTGAGTACACACGACAATAATACATGTGAGCTGGCTGTAATTTGTGTGACAAGGACTGAGGCCTAGAGACAGGCTCCACGGTCAGAGTTTCATACTACCCCAAGTCAAACAGGATTACTTTAGAAACTATCTCAGAGTCATCAAATGATCATCCAACCACTTTAAAAGTCATTTTCTCATCATCAAGCTCTTGAAGTCATCAGCAAGTTTGCCTGATGATTTGAGGATGACTTGAAAATGACCATCTGATTATTTCAGAAGCTAAGATCTTCCTGATGATTTCAGGATGACATTGAAATGAGTATCCGATGACTTCACTTGACTAGATTATTTCTGACGATTTGAAGATTATTTGAAAATAAGTATCTGATTACTTTTCATGCACTAACAAAGTGAAATTGTTCCTGAGTTACACATGATGTGTGCTGTTTATTTTATGACTGTCACCATTTTCTTTTGTTTTCATTAAAAAGGGTCAACCATTCAAATTATTTCACAATTATTTTTCAATTACTGCACATTCAACTCTATTTAGATATTTAAATAATTATACATTACATAGGGTATCAAGTACCTGCTGAAGTACATTATAAGCATATTGCTACGTCTATATAGAGGACCGAGATTGGAGGCCAAATCCCTGTTAATTCTGCACTCCTGAAGCTAAAGGAAGTCTGAGGTATCACTAACCGTGGCAGAGCAGAATTAACTCCTCTTACACCATGCATTCATAATGAAAACCATAATGACAAAGATGTTTCAAAACATAAAATAACCTCAACTGTGCAAGTCTACCACACACTTCAGCAGATCCTTGAGCACACTCATCCCCACATACAGTACTCCACACACTGGAGGAAATTGCGCATGATAAACAGAGAGTATCACAATTTTCACGAAACCACTGATTTTAGATTTGGGACACGCATGGTTTGCACCTGATTTGAAACTTATAGCAAGCTTTGGAACGCCCTTCCCCCTCACGTTCGTCTTGAGTCTAACCTTCTGGCCTTCCGTAAACTTCTCAAACCATGGCTCTTCCAAAACCCTACCCATTAATCTGTCTTCTTCTGTCTGCAGCTGCTATTAGCGCTGGGATGCCTCGCGTGCTACGCGCTCTATAAATATTTTTCTATTCTATTCTACTTAAAATGAGCCTGTGTTTTCTAGAAGACAGCGTCCTAGTATTTAAAGGAAAATAAGAGGCTTTGCTGAGCACCTGACCGGCATTCAAATATTTCCATGGTGTTGGCTTGTTTTTTTTTTCTAAGATAGCTCAGTGGACTGAATGCTTTCCTTACGTAAGGAAACATGTTGCAGTGTTTGAAAAGGCTGGATTATGCTCTTGTGAATAAAGATGTCTGGTTTCAAGCACCATCCAATTTTTTCCTCAAATACTTGTTGCATTTGGGGGTGGATTTGATATGGGTGTAAACCTTCAGATGTTGTTCTTTGCAGGGCTGCACTTCCCTGCGTGGTGAGCATTTGGTTTGCAATGTGGTTTGAAGGCGTAAGGCTCCCCCTCCTTGCACTCATTTTTGAATTGGTTCAGAAGCTCCTGCGTGATATGCAGTATGCACTATGATGCATGTGGCGAACCGAACAACCAAGTTTATGTAAGGTCACAACAAGAAATTTGTAATATTGTTTTCAGACTTAATCTTCCCCATTCAAGACACACTGAATGCTTGTTACATTCTGGGTGTTTGAGTCCATAACAGTAAAGCTACTAGCTCTGGATTGTAATGTGTTGTAGGTTAACTGTCAGGCATGGACACTTATCACATCATATTGCTGCATCGCTCTCCAATCACTCAGATTTCCTGACACCATTCCTCTGTACCCCTCATGATACAAACTAATGGAAATAGTGTAGGCATTTAAAAAAACAGTTGAGAGAAACAAATTAGCACATTAACTTAATATAAGTAAGGACATTTCAGTTCAACCGAAATAAAACAGGAGTATTTTAGACGCTGCGGTACTACGGTCAAAGATGGCGACTTCGGAACCGGGGATCCAAGTTCGAGCCTAGGCGTCGACTCAACATTCTGTTATTCTGTGCAAATCACTCTCCCCCACTTGAAAAAATTGAACGCGGTTGTGTTATGTAACTGGTGTTAATGAAAAGCACGGCAGTATCTTAGGGGCGAATTATTCCCGCTATATAAAACTTCAAAAATATGGGGTCGAATTCACGCTATGTAAAACTGCAAAAACATAAACTTTGGTGATAAAAGGGAATTCTCTGTTTTATATAGGAGCGCTGTATTCCAGCGTCTATATCCTCACATGCGCTCACCTGTAAGCGCAACAACTGGACCATACGAGAAGTTTTGTTCAAGCAGGCCTCTAAATCCCTTTCCTACGCACATCCGGTGGCACCGGAAGTTACCTCACCTACTCGTGCCAGTTGCAGCCAACGGTTTGTGGGCACACGCTAGTGTATTATGAGGACTCACAGACGACCATACATAGGAGAATAGTGGCGCTACTTTACATTACAGCTTGCAGCCTCCTTCAAGATCATTTCTCATCAGTCCGTGTTGCCCAAGAGATTCTGCTTGGTAAAATCGTCAGCGCCAAATTAATTTTCGGTAGAGTGTATCCGGTAATGATTGTGGGCAGTTTTGTTTTTTTTAATTTTAGGATTGCGTGTCTTTTAATAAATCTTGTTTACCTCTTGAGCAATAGCCGTCTAGTAATGTATCTGTATTTGTCCACATTTAAGAAAGCCGTGTGTGCGTCTTTCACTTTTTCGAACTTCCTCTTCTGTAAACGGGTGTACTGTCCAAAGGAAATAGAATCTGTGGTAGGTAACTCGCAGTGTTTGCATACAGACATAACGCAAACCATCCCCTGCTACCTATTTAATAGGCATGACTGCATTTTTTTCGGCAATTCCCGCACAAACTATCTTCGCAAGGGAGTGCTGTGGCTTTTTTTAAGGGCCTGTCTTGTTGCCACTATTTGCGTTAAAACTTCTGACATAGCCCGCCTGGCACAGGCTATACCATCGGCAAAGCTCCTACTCCTGAATTGCTGTTGGGTCTATCAGCAGACCGAGGCCTATACTCGGCATTACGGGACCACTAGCAATAAATCTGGTGAGTGATGTTGGCAAAATTGTATATGATTTTCCTTTAGTTCCGTCTGGCATTTCAGTTTTTAGAGATCCATGTGCAAACCTTTTTATCTTATTTTTTTGTTGTTGCAATTTTATATAGCGTGAACTCGACCCGAAGTTATTGGAGCGCCAACATGAACACCAGTTACATTCATTTTTAAGTAGGCACAGGGAGATTAAGTGATTAGCCCAGAATCACAGAATGTTGAGCCGATGCTGAGACTCGAACCTGGTAGGGGACTGACCTCAGTCACGGGATACTGGCTGTTCCTCCAAATTAAACCAGACAGCTGTTTGTAAACCCCCCCATCTCTGCTATGAAGTATTTAAAATGACAACTGTGCCGAAATACTTTAATTGAAAACATTTATGTGAATGTTGAAGTGGTTTGGGAAAAAAGTGTTGGAATATTTTTAGTCAATTTTAATTTAATTGTTTTAGATCTCTTATGAGATCAATAAATATACATAATTCCGTCACTTTATAAAGAATTCTTCTATACACATTAAAAAAGCTCATTTTAGAACAAAATAAAATAGAATTAAAAAACATACAGTTTATGACAAACAAATTCATTTGGTGGGCATTTAAAACAAGCATTTGCAATGCAACAGGTCTCGCATTTACGCGAGTTTGAGCTATCGGCATTGTAAATGACAATGCCTTTTATTTATGTTTTCGTTTTTGAAACATAAATAAAACGCATTGTTATTTACAATGCCAATAGCTTAAAGTCACGTAAATGCAAGACCTATTGCATTGCAAATGCTTGTTTGTCAACCTGCACCCTGGCCAAATAAAGAATGCATTTCTACCCATTCATCAACTGTACAATAAAAACCCGCTAATTCCTAGAGTCTTTCCTCAGCCTATAGCCATTTCCCTGTGGCCACTCAACGTCAGTCCTGACCATGTGATGCTATTGAACAGGATGGATGGATTCGACAGACGGACGGGCTATGAAGAGTGTATGTATGAATGATGCTACTGAACACGATGGGTGGATGGATGGTCTATGAAGAGCCTATGTATGAATGATGCTACTGAACAAGATGGATGGATGGATGGGCTGCGTAGAGTGTATGTATGAATGATGCTACTGAACAAGATAGATTGATGGATGTATGGATGGATGGAGCAGATGATATAAGAGGGTAGAGATTTGTTGACAAAGCAGCAGATGCTAGAGAGAAAGAGAACAAAGGATGGAAGCAGACAGCTGGTTGCAGAGACAGGTGGTTGGAGAATGTAGTACACTAAGGGACAAATTAATGAATAGTCAGATGGGTGGATGTGGGGACAAGGAGGTGTGTGTGTAACTAATCATCCTGCGTCAAGTGAAAGATGTGTAACTCAGAGGAGCCAGGGGTGTCTGGCAGCACCGCCCCAACCCCAAAGCCAGGTGTGTGGCGAGCGTGCCCTGAACGTCTCCACGCAGCACAAGGCGCCCACAGTAAAACGGACCAGAATAAACACGAAGCACACGCAGAGCAATAATGTCCCCTCCACACACACAGCACAGAAATCCCTCCAGCCTGCCTGGTGACTGACGAACGGCGATAACATCCTGCTTTAGGAGATGCAAGGTACAAATACTAGCTCCGCCCCGATTCACGCACTAATGAGGCGAAACATTCATTACTGGATCGATAGCGAACATGTTGGGGAAGTCATGTTTTTGAATGCCAAATCGAATACGCACGGGTATCGATTCGCGGACCGTAGGATTGTGTGTGTTTGACGAACACCCCTCCAGTCCGTGTGCTGCCTTTGGGCTACTTTTTTAATTATTACTTTCCAGATGAGCACCACCTGGCACTGGCGATGTCCTTTGAAATGAATGCCTCTAATAAGCACTGAATTCTCCGGTAACTCATTCATCGTAGCATTTTGAATCCGCAGGGAAAAAAAGACAGCTTAAAAAACAAAATAGCATACAAATGGATCCAAGAACCTTGCATGTTCTGGCATTCAGTACTGTTGCATCAGAATAAAGAGTGCGCATCTTTTAATTACGTCACACTTTATATTTAAATGATACATCGCGCTTGGTCGCCTCCCTGGCTGTGGGTTTTGCGAGCTCGACGTTCTGATGCCAAACAGCACAGCGACAACGTGTCTTCTCTTGGACGTTCCCAGAGCAGCGTCAATAAATCCTACAAGTTTTATTTATGCCGTATTCACCACGAGAATGGGGCTGAAATGGGGGCGTGCAAATCTTGGGGGGTTGTTTACACTGTTTTAGAAGTCAGCCCCCAAGTTGTCCTGGAGCGTGCTGCGGACTGAAACTGCTTTAAGTGAACACGTGGTCTATTTATATAGGAATTCGTCAAGTGCTTTACTGCATGAGATTGTATCATCTTTAAAAACAAGTATTTGCAATGCAATAGGACTCGCATTTACGCGAGACCTATTGCATTGCATCACGGACAACGGGAGGGGGGGGGTAGGCACGGACAACGGGAGTGCGGGCGGTGGGAGAAGGCACGGACAATGGGAGTGCGGACGAGGGGAGAAGGGGGCGAGAAGGCACGGACAACGGGAGTGCGGGCAGGGGAGGGGGTGAGAAGGCACGGAAAAAAATAGTGCTCACAGTCTAAATAACACTACTGTACCGTGTAACACTCAAAGTAAAGGGGCCAGTAGCCATGGGAGGGTACAAATGACGACATGGCCATAATAAGGAGGGGCTAACAAGCCTCATAATCAATCAGAAGGCAGCATTTATGAAGGACAAAGACACAAGGCAATGAAAAAATGGGCGGGGCAGTGGGTGGGGCTTCCCTCATGTAGTGAACTACAGCAGATCTTCACCAGAGCAGCGCTTGCGCGCTGACTCTAGGCTCGACCTAAAAAGCAATCAGATCAGTGATAGAGTAGAGGTTTTATCTAAAAACAATAGGTTCTATAAAACGATTTCTAGCCTCAACTACCTCCTTATTGGAACATAAACTTAAGACGTAATAAGTCCTGAGTTCCATTATAGCATTTATCGCAAACCCCACTATCTTCATCTGGGTTACTCCAACTTCTTGTATGAGCTTTTAGAGGGAGTATACCTAAACGCAGCATGATAATACATCTCCTGATACTATGCTCCAAAGTAAATCTTACGTATTTTTGAGAGATCTTAAACTCAATAGTAGAGGTGAGAGATTTATAATGAGAAAGTTGAAGGCAATGCGCCTTATCAAGCTCGTAACTTAATCGGGGAGTCATATTTTTCAAGAAATGCTTCAGGTGTGCTGGAGACCAGGATTGAAGGATGGTTTCAGTACATTGAAAATATTCTAAGGCTGCCTTGAGATTTATTTGAGACTTGTACACAATTTTGGGTCCTTTTTGCCTGTATTCGCTCATCTTCATATTTTTACTATGCATTCTGTTGTTCATGTCTGTTAAGCGACTTTTACTTAGTTGTAGTCAAGGCCCCTGGAATTAAGCGATTTTTCGACTGAATCGTTTTCTGCATAATTATGGATTTTCCACATATGCCACAAAAGCCATCATCTGGTGCAGAATTTACTGATATTACTGAAAAATTGCTTCTAGCTCAAAAGTTACTAAAACATGGTGACGTGTTGCTGTCCCACACAAAGCACTTCGCAGAGGTTGAAGGTCACTTTTCTGTTGCTTATTGGTGCATTTGACAATATATTTGAGATGTGTGTGCTAGTATCTTCGTTTATTCTGGGTCACTGATATGGGAACCTGCAGGTAATAAAGCTAGAGGTCCACGGCTGGCACCCATCCCGCCTCTGAGGTGGGCAATGTCAGTTTTGCAAGCACTACCCTCTTCCTGTAGGGTCTCTAAATGAGCTGCATGAGCAATGTATCAATGTCCGGGAAGATTGTTCAGTGTATCGATATTGAGAGGGCTGTAAATAGTTCAACAGCCTAGGGAGGAGGATCATTTTTGTCAGGGCCACTCTGCCTAGCACTGATAGTGGGAGTGTTTGCCAGAATTTGATGAATTGCTGCAGAGAAGCTACGGCCGCCACAATGTTACCATCTAGAAGTCATTCTTCTACCAGGTAAATGTGGACCCCTAAGTACTTAGTTGTGACCAGTTCCAGCCGCAGGGAGTTTCTTAACGCTAAAGGCTTGCTCCCTCCCCAGTGTCCACAATAGAGTACGGGCAGGACTTCTCCCAGTTGTCCCACAGGCCTGAGATTGCACCAATCTGTTCCAAGGCCCTAAACCCCCACTCCCACCCCGCACATTCTCTGCAATGCCTCTCATATATAATAAGAAAAACAATGGTTCTAAACGTTTTTTCCGGCCAAGCCAAGGAAAAATTAACTAATCTAATTAGATATGCTTCGTTGCTTAAATGTTCAACTCAAGGGGGCCGATTCACAGAACTAATCTGAGATAAAATCCTAAACTTACTACTTTTGGTATTCACATAAGGCATTTAGTAGTAGTAAAGTTGGGACTCCTAACTTTACTACTGCTAAACTGAGACAAAATCCTAACTTTACGACTTTCGGTATTCACAAAAGGCATTTAGTAGTAGTAAAGTTAGGAGTCCTAACTTTACTACTACTAAATGCCTTCTGTGAATACCAAAAGTAGTAAGTTTAGGATTTTATCTCAGATTAGTTCTGTGAATTGGCCCCAAGGTAATTAATACATAAGAAAAAATAATAGATAGTTCTAAGTACGCACCAGGAAAAAAAGAAGAAACAACCACTATTTTTTCAGTAGAAAACTGCATTTTTTATTTTCTCATATTAGCACAGAAGGTAAGGACATTTACCATATATAGCAGTATATCAGAAAGGGAGGTTGCTCAAGGGAAGAAGGGGGCAAAGAGAAAGTGCTTGTGTGTGGAGTGAATGAGGAAGAAAGACTTCGAAGTAGAGACAATTTAAAGAAGGTAGTTTCAATAATTCACAATCAACACTGGCTATTAATGAAACATACACCAGTGTGGTTTGGCCTGTCTACAAGGCAATTCTAGGTAATCATTTTTTATATATTTTTGTAAGCACAGAGATGTATCATCAGGTGATGGGGCGGGGTGATAGAATGTAGTACAGGCCCAGGATTAGGGGTACATGTCGACGTTTCGACCCGGTTTATTGCGTAGAGGGTAACTTAAAACCTCCGCTAGCGGGTCTTCTTCAGGACAAGGTGAAGTGCCAGAGGCAAACTGAGAGGAATAAACGCAAAATTAGAAGGCGCATTGTTTGGGTAATGGAGAGGTGTTTCAGGTGGGTGCGTACACTACTGACCAATATCTGGTGCCCGGTGGTTAATTAAGGACACTTACCCACATGGGAATGCGGAGTGCAATACTCAAATGAGCATCCAGATCAATGAGGTGCCTGTATGGGTATCCAAAACCCAAATGAATTCAAAACGATGGTATCCGTTCAGGTAAGGAGGAAGGAGTCAAACATCCTTCTTAGTGTGAAATAATCACCCAAGAAAATCTAAACAAAAATAAATAAAGCAGTGAATGCCAATGCCCCTTCTATCGGCATTAATTAAAGCCGGTACACGAGAGCACAAAAGTATGTCTCTGGTTAATTACCTTAAACTGCGGTTGAGTCACAGAGTCAAGCTCCTCACCCGTCGACAGCTGTCAGCATCTGACAGACGCGCGGGATGTCCATGGTTAAAGGAGCCTATTGCGTGCACGCGTTGCGTGCACGTCAGGAAAGAAGCAACGTGCGTCGTTCAGAAAGCACGCTCACCCGCGGACCTCGGGAATGGGCCAGCTGGGGTAGTTTATTAAAGAAATGACTCGCGGGGGCGAATGATTCTAACTGAAGGCCGTAGATCTTAATTAGTTTCAGTTTATACTCAGAAACTGGCGCTTCCGTAAGCATAATGAATAAGTCAAAAACTTAATAAGAGGATGGTAGTACAACAAGGTATACCACAGAATAAACATTTGTTGATGCAAGGACGACAGTGCTATGATATTACATTCGTACCTTATCAAAAATCGTTAAGGTTACAAAAACATATGATCTTTTACAATATACAGGCCGGATGGAGTGTATTAGACATGACAGCAGCCTTATTTCTTCCTTTTCAAGGGAACACATACTTTTTCCATTTAAGACAAAGAGAAATGAGTTATGCTGCTTACGCTACCCCTGGCATTTTGGTGAGTCGACATCCATGGCAGAGTGGTGAAAGTCAAGCGCTACAACAGTTTTGAACTTGCTGAGCATTGGGGTGCAGACCCTTCTGTCCAAATGAATGAGTTCGATTAGGGCATCGCGATGAGGGGCTAATTCTGGAACTATCCAAATTCGTATCCAGTACTTCAACATCTTTGAGGATATTAGAGCATCAACCCTTTACAGAGCTATGTTGAGGTGTATCGGGAACAAAAGGGTGCTTATGGGCAAGTCAAATATGGATCTAATAAATTTGTTCTCCGCAAGCACTAAGGGAGAAATGTCAGCGTTTCCCCAGAGCTCAGCACCATAACATGCCCCTGCCAAAGCCATGGCCCTATAGACTTCAAGCACAGGCGAGATTGCACCGCTAGTGGCGGCCTAGAATTTCCTTACAATAGCGGCTGGCCTATGCTGGAGTATGGATTTTCTTTTTGCTATCTGTTGGCCCCACAAGCTGATTTCTGCCAGTCTAACACCAAGATAGCCAAAGATTTTGGCTTGTTCTTTAGGATCCCCCCCTCCACAAACATCCTCCTTCTAAACGAGCGATTTGGCCTGATTATCATGAATTTGGATTTGGAAGTGTTTATTTCTAGCCCTCTGGCCTCGCAGAAAGAATCAAATTCATCCAAAAGGGCCTGCAACCCCACAGGAGTTCTGGAGAGTAAAAGAGTGTCATCCGTGAACATCAGCACTGGAGTGCTGATGCCTGCGGATTTCGGGGCATCATGGGTATAGTTGCAGCCAGTCCACTGCGCCATAATGTATAAACTGAATAGTGCAAGCACTACGACGCACCCTTGCCTTACGCTGCATTTGATTGGTATTCTTGATGAGAGATATTGAACATTGTACCACCTCACTTGAGTGTAGGTTTCAGAGTGGAGACCAACCAGAATTCTTAATAGGTCACCTGGTATACCATAGTTCCTTAGTACCCTCCACAGATTAGCCCTGGGGACGAGATCAAAGGCGGCCCTTATATCCATAAAGGGTACATATAGGTGACTGGTGTTCCTGCATCAGGCTGACAAATTTCCAGCTTATCAGCTTGATTCTGAATACCTGGTCTAGGGTACTAACTGTGCACTTGGTCGCTTCCTGAAAATCAGAAAGAATATGGTGGTCAGAAATCCACACCAGGAGTCTTGACAGAACTTGCCTGCAAAACATTTTTTGGCTGACATCGATCAAGCTGACCAGTCTATAGTTTGTTGGAAGATTCCAGCTACCCGTTTTAAAGATGGAAACAATGATAGCAACCCTCCAGGAGGGGGGTGGGGGGATTTCTACTTTTTTTTATAATTTTGTTGCTAAGGGTGTTTAAATAGGGTACCCATACAGCTGGTTCTGACAGGTACAGGTCCCTAGGGATGCCGTCCGGACCAGGAGCTTTTTCTCTTTTCATCTGATTCGGTGCCTGTTCTGTTTACGCTAACCAAAACTCTAGAGGAGTTTTTCTGGGAGCTCCATTTTTCAAGTCTACCTGGAGAATTTGTGTTCCATTATCAGGCGATGGAGTATTTATCTTGTGCTCCTTCTAGAGCTCAGAGAAGTGGCACACCCACAATTTGGGCTAAACAACAGCGTAAGTCCGTCAGGGTGGATCTCTAGGGAGCGGCTCCCATTAGCCATAATCTTCCAGAACACCCTTGCGTTATTATTATAGAGGGAGTTGGTTACATCCTCCCAGTGGGCTTCCTCCCACGCTTTCTTAATTGAGTGCAAGATCGCCTTGAAGGTATCTTTTGGCCCCTATATCACTCCACGATCTTCGTTTTTTAGGGCTTGGAGAAGTTCTTCCTTGGCTGCTTTGCAGCGCTGCATGAACCAATTAGGTTGCGAGCAATGGTTTTTGCCCCTCTGTCTTTCTTTAGTAAGGTATTGCTTCAGTTGAATTGACAACTCACAATGTAGGCTAACAAAGCCTAGAGAGCTTTTGGGCCAGATGTACGGCCCTTTTTTGCGGCCGCAAACGGGAGATCTTCCCGTTTGCTGCCGCAAAAAAGGGTAATAGCATGTACAATTGCTATTTTGCACGTCACTGACTCGCAAAATAGCATTTGCGACTCTCGCTATTAGGAAGGGGTGTCCCTTCCTAAGAGCGAGTCCACATGCTATGTACTAATGTTTTGCTGCCGCAAAACACTCTCAGTTTACCACCTACTTCAAGTAGGTGGTAAACCACTCGCAAAGGGGAAGGGGTCCCCAGGGGACCCCTTCCCCTTTGTGAGTATGTGGGAAAATATTTTTTAAGAGCAGGCAGTGGTCCCAGAGACCACTGCCTGCCCTTAAAAAATGAAACTGAAAAGTTTCATTTTTCTTTTTAAGTGCATCCCGTTTTCCTTTAAGGAAAACGGTCTGCATTAAAAAAAAAAAAAAACTGCTTTATTAAACAAGCAGTCACATACATGGTGGTCTGCTGACCCCAGCAGGCCACCATCCCTGTGAATGCTAGCCATTCCTAAAGGGGTCGCAAATTGCGCTTGCCTCATTAATATTAATGAGGCATGCAATTTGCGACCCCATTAGGAATCGCAAACAGTGTCTGAGACACTGTTGTGCATTCCAATTAGCGAGTCGCAAATGCGACGCAATTTGCGATTTGCTAATTGGCAGGTCGTGCATCTGGCCCTTTATCCCTTAGCTCTAGTGAGTTTAAGAAGCACTGGTAAATAGAGCTCAGTACTCTCTCATTGTTAGCTATTCTAGCCCATTTCACATTTTGTTGATTGTTAGTTATAGTAATAGAGTTCATGGGCTTGAATCATTCTATTGGAGAATTTGTGAAGAGGGATGGCTGGAACTGTGCACACAGAGCTTTGTGGTCACTGTCCGCTCTTGACACCTCCATGTCCACCACTTGCGACCAGATCCTAATATCCATGAATATATAATCAATGTTACTAGGATACAAGCCTCTTTTGAAGTTTGGGTTGATGGGTGTGTCAGAGGCTGTGCAACCATTTAGTGTCCCAGGATATCAGTTATTTGTTCCACGACCCTTTATTGTTTGTGCCGGGAGATAAATGTTACAGTAGGAACACAACTTGCCTCGTCTTCTTCACTTGTTAGCCAGAGTAGAGATTCATGGCTGTATTACAGTTGCCAGCAACTATTTTGTAACAGAAGGGGTGCAGTTGGTCAAGCATTGAAGACAATTTGACTATAGGGCCGGATTTGGAACTATCTGGGACAGAACAGATATAAACGTTAAAAATAGCAATCTAATTGAACTTGGGGGAAGTGCCACTGGTGACTGTAATACCCAGGATATCATTGCAGGTGTTGGGGATGATTTTATCATTATTGAATATATCTATTTTTAACCAAATTAGCAGACCCCCAGAAGCTCTTCCAGCCTTTAAAGGTGTATCATTTGATGTAAAAGATATGTATCCTGTTCTAAATAATGGTTCCGTCAGCCAAGTTTCCTGGAGAAGGACAATGTGATGGCACTCAAAGAATGAGTCTCATTGAGGGTCATTTAGCTTGGCTCGAATCCCTGCAACATTCCATGACATTAAGTTGATGGTCTTTCTGTATAGTTACGATCGTGAGGGGTTTGGTGGAGGTTCTGGGATGGCTGACCTTTCTTTCTGGGGGTGCCCAGTAGCCCTGTGGCGGTTGTTCAGTACCCCTGAGATTGGTGCCTGTCCTCTCCAGAATGACAATTGGAGGGTTCTGGGGAGAAGTATTTAGACCCTTCTGGAGTTTAAGTTCAGAGTCTGTGGGGGCTTGGCGTAGTCAGTCAACTGCCTATAAATCGTCAGTAGGAGTAAGAGAGGCAGAGCTTGCACCCTGTTGGAGTTTGGTTCTAGACTGCTGGTGTGTATTGATATGTAGACGGTCATACAGGGGGTTTGCTTTGAGTTTTATCTTTGCTCTAGAGCACAGATTGGTGCTCTAGTTCAATGAGTCCTTCTACAAGAGCGTGATCAGTATGTCGAACCCGAATGTAATCAAAAGGAGAGGAGTAATTTTTATGCAGAAATGTGTGCTTGATATCATATTCCAAGCAGCCTGTTAACTTCTTCGAACTTATGTAGATGGCAGGGTTCTATGTAATGTATCATGTGCAATGCAGACTTACACACAGCACATTACAGTAGGTAAGCGAATTAACCGTCCGTACATGGACCCCTATAAACTTGCTTGGTTAGAGAACAATGCAGAATTCCTTTCAAGATGGCAGTGTCAACAACAAGGTGACTTTAGAGTGGGGGCAAGGAATCCAACTAAGTAGAGTACTCAGGAGGTGCTGCAGCTCCATTGAGGGCACTGAATTCTGCCAAAGAGTTGCATTGTTTGTTGAGCCTGCTTGCCAAAGTGTTTTTCCTCAGGAAACAAATGCCAGAAAAATCAGTGGCTCTAACGTGAAGGGAGATCTCACCCTATATCTCATGTTATTTATTTTCTTACCATTGACCACCACGTGTGACATGATGGTCCCGGGTATTGATTTAACATAACGTATATTTGTAAAGTGTTTGTTCACCCTTAGGCCTCTATAAACTGAAATAACAGATGTTTACTGTTACCCAACTCAATAGTACTCATTTTTTTCACCTCAGAAGGATGGATGGCTGAGTGAACACATTAGGATTCAAACCTTTGACCATGAAGTCAACACAGATCCGTGGAATGGATTTATTAGTCCTCTGAGCCACCAGACCACCATTGAGCCCAAGACAGGAAATAGAGCAGTGGTTGCCCTTTCCTAGGTAGGACACGGTTTCTGTCATTATTCAATTCAAATAGGATTTGTAAAGCTCAGCTTATCACCCTGGGGGGTATCCAGGCGCTGGGCATGGGCAGGTCAGACGAACAGCCAGGTTTTGAGTGCTCTTCTCAATCGGTGATGGTTCGGAGGTGGAGAGGCAGGTCGTTCCAGGACTTGGCAGCGAGGTAGGAATAGGAACGCCCTGCTCGGGTTGGGAGGATGCGTGGGACGTGTGCAAAATCTGGATGGGTTGAGTGGAGTTGTCTGGTGGAAGGTCAGTCGGTGGTTGATGTAGGCTGGTCCTATGCTGTGGAGAGCCTTGAACACATGGGTGAGTAGATTGAAATGGCATCTCTTCTTGAAAGGGAGCCAGTGTAGATTTCTGAGATGTGGGGCTATGCATGTACGTTTTGAGAGATCCATTATGAGTCTTGCTGCTGTGCTTTGGATGGTCTGGAGTTGTGTCAGCAGTTGGTTTGTGATTCCGGCGTAGAGTGCGTTGCTGTAGTCCAATTGACTGGTGATGAGGGCCTGTTTTCCTGGTGCTGGGTGGGATCCACCTGAGGATCTTACGGATCATTCGGAGGATGTGGAAGCTTGAGGAGGTAATTGCGTTCACCTAGCGCTTCATGGAGAGCTCGCTGTCCAGTATGATGCCTAGGTTCCTGGCATGGGTGGTGAGGGTTGGTGTGGGTCCAAGGGCAGAAGGCCACCAGGAGTCGTCCCACGGTGTCAGGTGCCTTGTTTCTTAATGCACAGGAGTAGAACGACGACTATTCCCAATACCCCTCTCCAACTTCCCCCGTCATCCAATTACATCTAGAGTGACAGTGGAACTCAAAGGGGGGAAGGGGATGGGGATAAAGAAGAGACTGCCAAGCCCTCCTTCTGGTTTTTCTCTTTTTCATATGGAACTCAACCTCTCGCTGTATTCATCTTCAGTGGTTTTCACTTGGAAATGGTTGAAGAACTTTAAGAAAATGCATGCAACAACCTTCACCTAACGCAGGTGAGCCCGATGCACTGCTGCGGCTGAGGCACGTGGCCCCTCCCCCTTCCTTCGAGTTACGGGTCATGACGGGAGTGCGAGTGCCGCGCATCATGCTGTGAGAACAGCAGAGTGGCGGAGCTCTGGTTTAGGGTAACATGCCGGCAAAAGAAGTAAATGCAGAGGGAACCCAGGCGGCAAGCGGTGAGCAGAGCAGAGAAGGCAGCAATGGAGAAGGCGCGCTGAGGTGATACGCGTGAAGGAGCCTGTGTCCGGTACCCCCCACTGCTGGGCGATGGACAGAGACTTGGCAAGAGGTGGCAGGCGAGATTTGTGAGAGCTGAGAGAGCCGTGACAGAGAGGTGGAGCGGCAGAGAGCGGTGGAGAGCGGAGGCGGTGGAGCGGCAGGTCTGTGGAGCTGCGCTACTGGGTTTGGTTGGTAGCGCAGAGCAGCCATATCAGCGTTTGGGTCCTGTGGAAAATACTTTGCAAGTGGGGCGGTATGATGGGTAAAAACGAGCCATAAGAGGCAAAACTGGGGACAAGGACATGCTCTGAGGCGTTTTTTTTTCTTCTTTTTTTCTCTTCACTACAACCCCTCAAGAGTGACACCGTGCAACCACCTCTTGTTTTGGGCAGGCTGTTGGAATTTTTAACAGATCTGCTAGAAGATTGCTATTATCATTGGAACAGTTGCCCTCTGTGCCCCCCGGATACCCTCCCATGAGAGCTGGCTATAAGTGACTTTGGGGTAATCTTGCGGGGGCTTTGTGGTTAGTTAGTTGGCCCTTCGCTGTTTACTGGATGTTAAAAACCAATACTTGTCTACCAGGAATAACTCCCCGCGTGATACCCCACGTGGAATAGACATCTGCAGCACAGGAGTAGATAAAATAACTTAAGGCCTGGCGGCGAATTATGTGGCAGATGGTTTTGAGAGGTTCAACAACACATGCAGGAGATCCAGCTACGGTCCCTAATCCCCCATCACTGACCCAGAAGGCTAGGAGACAAGCAGCGCAGTCTGGTATCTTGGCAGCTAGGAGAGGAAGAACTAACCAGAAAGTAAGGGGAGCAACGAGTGCTGTGAGCTCACAAGTGGATCTGCCGCCCCAGATGTCTTCTCCCACGTCATCTACTCCCCCTGGAACTTCTTCAGGCTCTCCAGGGTCCTCTCCAGAAATGGAGATTGGTGGAAAAGGTCCTAGTCCTAGCTCTAGCAGAGCGGAGGTGGCAGGCGCTGCCCGGTCGCAGGTGGCAGCGGAGGGTGGCCAGGTTAAAGCGCTAGATGAGGTAAACTCACGGCATTCCAGTACTCAGCAGTCTCAGCAGCCTGTTAATGTGGACACTAATGAGATTGGATCCCCACAATTGGTCGAGACGGGCAGTAGGAGCCTAGAGACAGATACTCCTCTCAAAAAATACCCTCTATTCTTTAAAAACTGGAAGTTCAACCAAACGGTCAACAAGGCGCCTTCAGCAGAAGTGATACTGCTCGAGGAAGCCGCCCCCGTTAATCTGGATACAATCGCTGCTGCTCTCTTGGGGGAGAAAGGAGAGATTGCCCTTGAAAAAGGGCTAGAGGGTCGAGCACAATCTATGCAGTCGGTGTGGTTTACTCAAGGGGCAGGTCAGGATATATCGAGGCATAATTCGAATTCTAAGACTCTAGAGCAGAGGTCTTCAAACTTTTTGATGCCGAGACCCCCTTGTCAAAATCTTTCAGGCATAGGGACCCCCTTCTGACAAAAATTTCTAGAACACTGTACTCCTCATCATTGACAATTATCGACAACCATAAACGCCCCAAATTCCCACAGCAAATAATTTTTACGGTGGGGAAATAATATTAAACAGTGTGTAGAAAACCAAAGGTCAGTGAGCGTGGGGTGTAGTCAAAGATGTAGCTAAAAACAAAGTGCCTCATTTATGAGGAATTGGTGTAGGGCAGCACCTCAAGTCTTCTTGCTGTGCTGCCGTACGCCAATGTTAAAGGGCAGGAATGCACCGTATTTATAAATTACAATGCATTCCTGTCCTTTTCCCTTGTGTTGGTGCACAACTTGCTGCCTAGCACCAACAAAGGCAGGATTGTTTTTGTACAGAAAGGGGCACCGTCCTTCAGAAAAACAATCCCGAGAGGCTTTTTCCTCTTTCCATGTGAGCTGCAGAATGTAGCACGCATGGAAAGAGGAAAAAATGAGGAGAAATGAAAACATTTCTCCTTGTTATGTCTCCGCTGGGGAGGCGTCGGTTTTTGGAGCTGCCCCAGGTTTACACGATTTTGTAGCTATGGGGCAGCATGAAAATCCATGGTTGTTGCGTGGGAACCCTACGCAAAGCCCATGGAACCCCACCTTGATGCAGAGACTTGTGCTGCTATGTCTTATATCTATGAGGCCATGCAAAGCCATGCAGGGGGCTTTGCACCGCCTCGTAGCTATGGTTTAGTCGCTTGCGCCGCCGGAGCCTCAAAAAAGAGATGCTCTGGTGATGCAATCCTCCCATAATTAAGCCCCAAAATAATCTGCACGTTTTTATAGGTCTTTCACCATCAGATAACTACATATAAAATAATGGGCTGCGTAAAAGTAAAATACATTTTAAAAAGTGGTTACTCGGTGGGAAATGCACTGTAGTACATTATGAAACCTCTATTAGGTAAGGCACTGCAGAGGTCCGTGTGTAACCAGAGAGCCACAGAATTAAATCTTGATTTGTGCAGTGGAGAATAGTGACGTGTATTTTTAGTGCTACGAGATCACAGCATGTGACAGAAAGCACTGTGAATATGTAAGTCATTCTTTTATACTTGCATTACACACAGTGTAAGATAGACTGCTACAAAATGCGCAAAAAGTTTTACGATAAAATGGTGCTTCCAAAATGTAGATTTTAGTAATACCAGTGCGTATGTAATGCAATTTTTTTTTTTTTTTTACATAACTGTCCCTTCAACACCTCCTTAGGGTTACTAAGGGCTGTGTAAATGCAGTTACAATTAAAAGCAAGCACTTCCCAGCCCAGTTGTTAACTCTTTGCACTACCATTCAAAAAAACCAAATCTTTGTCATCCCAAAGCTTGGAGTGATTGCATCAATTAAAGTCAGAACCAGCTCCAAGCACCCTTTACACTTGCAAATTAACTAATAGCGCACATTTGCATTTCATTCAGGCATGCAGGCATCCTGGTATGAAGGCTTTTCACACACAAGACACTCAATTGATGAAATTTCATCTGATAACGATCTAAATTAGCCATCCCAGGACTGCTGTCTTTTTCCAAAAGGAAAGCAAACATTTTTAATTGCAGACACAAGTGAAGCTGGGGAATGCGGGACCCCCTTCCCAGGACTCCAAGACCCCCCTGGGGGTCGCGCCCCACAGATTGAAGACTTCTGCTCTAGAGGGCTTAAGATCTCTATCTCCCTTATTACAGCACAATCCTCCATTGAAAATTAGGCCTGAAGAGACGATCTTGCCCTTTCAGCAGGAAATTGGAAGCAGAGATGTTTGCGCTGGGGGGGTCACCACCACGGCCCAGTCTTCATTCGTCCCGATGGACCAAATGCAACAGCTCGTTGAGACTATCCTGGGGGAAATTCGGGACTGTAAGACCTCGCAAGCTCAGGAGCTCTCTTTATTGCACCATAGACTAGACAAAATTGAAACTATGGTTCAGCAAATACCTGAGCGATTTAAAGAATTGGAGCAACGGGTATCCGATATTGAGGATCGCTCTGTATTATGTGATTCTGGTATTGCCTCTCTTCAGAAGAAGCTTCAGGCCTCCCAGCTAAAGATGGATGAGATGGAAAACTACGCTAGACGGACGAATCTACGTTTTACAGGGATTCCGGAAGACAGCGAACGCATTGAGGGCCAGCTTAATCCGGTGGCTTATATAGAGTCGATGATCAAAAATCATATTCTTGAGAAGGCCCCTAAAGATCTTACTGTAATGCGGGCCCATAGAGTCCCCGTCCAGAAAATCTCAGGGGCTAAGTATCCAAGGACAGTGATTGTGAACTTTTCAGATTACCGTATCAGAGAGGCGGTGTTGATTAAAGCGATCCAAAAGAGGGAGATTGTTTTAACTAACGGGGCCAAAGTGTGAGTATTCTCCGATATGTCGGCAGCAGCAGCACGAACACGGAAGGACTTTGTGGGGATGATGAACCAATTTAAAAGTGCAGGAGCACAGGTCTCCATTGCCCAACAGTCCAAACTGAGAGTTTTATGGAAAGGAAAGTTCCATTTGTGTACCATTCTTGAAGAGGCACAAGATTTATTGCAAAAGATTGTTCAAGCAAATGTAAAATAATGGAAGTATGGGTGTTTGAATGGTGACTCTTGTTTATAACAACTGGTCCTTAGTTAGAAATGAATATTTAAGTTTCTTGTTCTTCTTTTTTTTTTCTCACTTAGGCACTTTAACTATTTAGACACTAAGTTCACTTTAAACTTTTGCCACTTTGCACTTTGCTCTCCTTTTGGGGGGGAGAGATGTATTGGACTGAGTTATTGTTTCTCTGTCTGCTTCTATAGAAATTACTCTTGCATGGGTATTCTCTAGTATTTTTAGAATGCTTAATGCTGAAATGCTCTTTGTACTTTGCACTTTTTTTTTGCAATATGTTCATAACTGAAAAGTGCGCTATGGCACCATTACACTTTACCTTTTTTTCCCTTTATAAGAGGGGGGAATGACATTATTGCGGTCGATCCGTGTAAAAGTTTTGCGGCAGTTCCCAAACCCCCCATCCCCTCCCTTTTTTTTCTTTTTTTCGTTAAGGCTCAAATATTTAGAGGATGGTGTAATGGATTGGGCTACTGCCCCCCCCCCCTTTTTTTCCCCTTTTGGTTAAAAATTGCACTACCGCACTATTGTACTTTATTCTCTCTCCCTATATGGGAGCACTTTCTAGCTTTCTTGAAGACTGGAATACATTTTGCATTTCTGTAACATTTAAAAATTGCACTGTTGCACTTTACTTTATTTCCCCTTATGTAAGGGGAACGATACTGTTTTTGCCGATTAGTGCAAAGCTCTAGGCAGAAGGGTTTATTTTTTTTTCTCTCTTTTTTTGTTTTTTGTTTTGAGATAGGTCTATTCTCAAGGCTATTCTCAAGGCTCCGTTATTTACTGCACAAGCACTTTTTTTGGAAGCACTTTGTATTAGAGATACCTCGGGGTTTAACTAGCCAGATGGTATCGTTCATAGTGGTGGAAGGGGGGGGGGTGGACGTGCTCCCAGGTGCCAAGTCAAGGCGCCTTATTGATTGAGGGAGGCTGTGGAGGCGAGGCAAGGGCTACCTCCCTCCACACAGTCTGGGGTGGGTAGGGGTGGTAGGGAAGGGGGGTGTAGCATTAGAAAAATGAGCAGGAAAAGAGTGAATTGCACAGGATGTGCTTTCAAGCTAGCCGGATACCGTACAGCCTGGTTTTGGTGGGAGATGAATGTAAAAGAAGGGTTAAAAATGTGGAGGGACTCCAGAGAGGCGCTCGAGAGTAAGATCGACGAGATCAAAATCGATGTCAACCTGCTACGACAGGATCTGAGGAAGGTTTCTGAAAAAGTCACGCAAGCAGAACAACGTATCTCAGAAGTCGAGGACACCACCCATACACTGAAAGGCGAGGTCGCGGCCTTGACAGCCGCCATGAAGGATGTCCTCTGGAGAGTTGACGATGCGGAGAACAGGGCCCGGCGGAACAATCTCCGCTTTCTTGGTTTTCCGGAGGCCATTGAAGGAACAGACGCCGGGGCATACTTGAGCAAGTGGTTGCTGGACTCTTTTCCGGAGGCCCAATCCTCCCAATGCTTCATCATAGAGAGGGCGCACAGAATACCTGGTGTCAGGCCTCCACCGGGAGCACCACCCAGGCCATTGATCGCAAAGTTCCTCAACTACCAAGACAGGGATGTCATTCTCAAGGTGTTCCGGCAGAAAGGAGAAGTCCGGTTGGGCAACGCAAGGATCATGGTGTTCCCCGACTACTCCCGGGAGGTCCAAAAGCAGCGCAAAACGTTTGACTCTGTGAAGGACAAACTGCGGCAACTACAAATCACGTACATGCTCCTCTTCCCTGCGAAACTTAAAGTGTTCTACCAATCTAAGACTCTTTTTTTCAACACCCCGGGAGAGGCCTGGCACTGGCTGGAGGAGCGTCCTCTGCTGCGAACGCCTGAAGATGGGCTGCCCCGCCCTGGGGGACCCAGTCACTGCGCATCAAAGGGCCTACAGTTCCACGGCGTATCAGGAAACATACCGCGACCCCTTTGCGTAAGACTCTTAGATCAACACCATACAGCCACAGGTGCCAGGACACTGTAGCACCACAAACGCTGGAGTTTAGTGATGAGCAATGCCCAGAGAGTTCCAGAAGGACAGAGAGGTCTAAGGAGTCCACAATGCAACGTTCGGCGGACTGCACGGATCAAGACCTCACAACGGAATCCGAGGAAGATCACCCGCTACTGCAAAACATTACCATAATGGAATGCACAGGAGAGACTGATACGGAGACTGGAAAAGACACTCGGAACCAATCCGCGAATGATGATGTTGAAAAGCACTTAAAAAGGCCTGAAGAGCGATAGCGACACCGTACCGCAGAAGGACGTTCCACGCCCCCCGCGTCCTTGTTCTCAACATTCTCTGATTTTCTCACTTGCAGTTTCCCCCTCTCATATTATTTGTTCCCTGTCTTTTCCTGGCTCCCCACCTTATCCTCTCTATTTCCCCACTTTTGTATGCCCATTTCTTTCCGTCCTTCACCTCCCCCCTCTCTCACATTTCAGGTTCGTATAGTTTGAACCACTGCAAGTGATAGCGGGAATACAGGTCCCATTAGCCAGGCCCTAAGCCTTAACACCTGAGGGCCTAGCCCCTGTTAGTCCAATTGGTACATGCACCCTTGCGCGGGGGGGCTGGAGGGACAGAAGGGAGTTTGAATTTCTAGGTTTTGGGGGTGGGCGACAGACCTCGCCGATCTGACTGCGACTAAGTTGGTCCTGTTGACCCTGGGGATAGTCGGTCGGACAGTGGGGGGGATGTGGGGGGTGATGGGGGAGGGAGACGGGGCTGTTTCTATAGTTTTGTGGCAAAATGACAGGACTCTGAGCAATAGGCAATCGCAGATGCAGCGGCTGGAGGGGGGAGCAAGAAGGCTCGACATGGGGCGGGACACACAACACCACCAAGATGGCCACACCTAATGCAGGAATGTACTCGAGCCTCTCCTGGAATGTGAATGGGATGGGTAACAAGGTTAAGCGAGGGCTAGTGGCCGCATACTTTAAACGACTAAAACCAGATGTCATTCTCCTACAAGAGACACTCTTAAAGGGCACTCAGTGTCGGTTCCTAGGCAGAGTGGCATACAAAACGCTGGCACATGCGGGATTCACTAATGCGGCAAGGGGGGTAGCCGTACTCATCAGGAAAAATTCGCCCTTCCGCCTTGAGCGTACATGGACAGATCCCAGTGGAACGTACGTGGCAGTCAAGGGAGTGTGGGACAGGCGGCACATCACCTTAGTCAGTGTATATGCACCGCCGAAGCTTCAAGGGCAAACCTTGGAGAAACTAGCAGCAATTTTACTAGAAGCGGGCTCTGACACACACATTATTGGGGGAGACTTCAATGACGTACTAGACCCCACAAAGGACCGGACCACTATCCCACTGACAACCCCTAGAGAGACGACGCTCAAGAGGTTTGCAGACACACTAGCACTCACAGACATATGGCGCAGGCAATACCCCCAGACCAGAGCTTATTCCTTTTATTCAGGAGCACATAAGGTATTTTCCAGGATAGATTACATATTTGCTCCAGCGGGGGAAATAGGAGAGATACATAAGATAGAATATCTTGCACAGGGACTTTCGGATCACTCCCCCCTATGGCTCACAGTTGGTTCGGGGACGCGACGACAAAAGGCGGAATGGAAGCTAAATCCGTGGGAACTCAAGGATACCCAGGTCGCTAGGGAGCTCAGGGTAGATACGGAGCTGTATTTTAAAGAAAATGTGGGCTCAGTCGACTCTGCCATTGTGTTATGGGAGGCATATAAAACAGTGCTGCGTGATAGAGCGCAGAATATAATAGCCCACAAAAGACGCAAGGAGGACGAGGATATTGTTGGATTAGAAACCAGACTGTTACAGTTGGAATCACAGGTGAGCGTGAGTAGTGATCCTTCTCTGCACCGCAGCCTACAACTCCTTAGACAGGAGTACTTCACGCTAGCCAAAAAAGATGCGCAACATGCGATACAAGCCATGTACTGGCGTCTGTACGACGTAGGGGACAAGACAGGCAGACTGTTAGCGTGGCTGAGCAGAAAAGAACTTGACAGCAGATGGGTCTCGCAGATACAGACAGAGGACGGACATACCCACCTGACACCCAGTGCAATAGCTAACGCCTTTGCGACCACTACGAAGCCTTTTACAGGCCCCGTGAGTCGGCAGAGGTGTCGCAAACCCAGGCATATCTACGGGCTCCACAGCTCCCCAAATTGTCAGAGGATGAGTCACAGCCATTAGACCACGAAATCACGCTGGACGAAATAACGGCGGCCATTGGCCAGTTGAAAACCGGGAAGGCCTCCGGGCCTAATGGGCTACCCCCAGAATTCTTTAAGCAGCACGCTGCGATATTTGGCCCCCACCTCCTCCAGCTATACTTGGAGGCACACGAGACAGGAAACCTCCCTAGAGACCTGCAGACTGCCACGATAGCAGTGATCCCCAAGAAGGACAAACCACCACAGGAGTGTAGTTCATATCGTCCCATCTCACTTATAAACATGGAAACCAAGATACTAGCTAGACTGCTAGCCAACAGACTCTCGGCAGTGATTACGGGCCTTATCCATAGAGATCAGATTGGCTTTATGCCCAAACGGTCGACAAGGCTCAACTTGAGACGGTTACACAACTGGCTAGAGGTAGCACACAAACGAACAGACCCACACCTCATCTTGTCTCTTGATGCCGAAAAGGCGTTTGACACCGTCCATTGGCCTTTTCTCATGTCTGTTCTGGAGGAGTATGGTTTTGGACCAATATTTAGGCACTGGATTGCAGTCCTCTATGCACCGCCTGTGGCAAGGATCCGAGTTAACGGGGTAGTGTCCCGGGAATTCCCCATAGGTAGGGGTACCCGTAAGGGGTGCCCATTGTCCCCACTGCTTTTCGCCCTGGTGCTAGAGTCCCTCGCATGTGTGCTTCGAGGACATCCGGACATAACAGGGTTTCAGTGTATAGAATCTAGCGGGTCTGACGAACGCATCTCACTTTATGCAGACGACATCCTAATGTACATCACAAATCCGGACACGACCCTTCCTGCCATTATGGACAGCTGTGACGTATACGGAACACACGCGGGATATAAAATTAATTGGGGAAAATCATACCTTTACCCGGTAGATAAGAGTGGTTGACACGTAACAGACCTAGGTCAACTCCAGCTGGCACGGGAGGGTATAAAATACTTAGGAATTTACGTCACAACAAACAAGACAATGGCACTCGACCGTAATCTTTACCGGGTGCTCAGAGACTTTCGCACAGACACGGAGCGATGGAAGACACTACCACTGACACTGCTAGGTAGGGCAGCGCTATATAAAATGATAGTGCTCCCCAAACTCCTTTATGTGCTACAGAACACTTACCAGCTCATACCAGTAGAGGTGTTCAAGAAAATTGATGACACGCTGCGCACTTTTCTGTGGGACGGGAGGCCACCCCGGATAGCATTGGCTACACTACAACGCAATCAATACAACGGAGGTATCTCTCTACCAGATCTCCGGGCCTATTACTGGGCCGCGCATTTAATTGTGGTGAATGAATGGCAACATACCGAATGGGACCATCCCACTTATGCACTAAACACGCATACACACACTACTTATATGGGGGAAAGGGCGCAACACAACTCTTAACAGCAACGCGGGTAGTAATAACGGCGTGGAAGCAGGCGGAACGTCTCATGAAGTGGGATGGCCGGGTCACTAAAGAAACCCCGTTCTGGGTGGGGACTAGGCTGCAGGAGATCACGAAACTGCGGGGTTTCCGACAATGGGATCTGTTGGGCATTTTACAACTCAAGCACATACTAAAGCGTGGGGAGTTGGTCACTTTTTCACAACTTCAGGCCGACTATGACATGAACAGAAATCAATGCTACAGATACCTGCAGCTGACACATGCATGCCGGGCACAACATATAGACACCACTGCTATCCCGGAATACGCACCCCTGGAGGGCCGCCTCTTGATGGGGGAAATAGAGGAAAAGGCGATATCATGGACATATAGGACGATAATTAACAACAAGCCAGACACGCTGCAGAAGCTAAGGACGACATGGGAGTCGGAGCTGGGAGAGATGGACGACCTAGCTTGGGAAATGGCGCTGATGCATCCCAGAGAGGTGGCCATCAAGTCCTGACTCCGGCTAATTCAATTTAAATATTTACACAGAGTATATTTTGACAGAGCGAGATTACACCGCATAGGGAGGGCGGAGTCACCGGAATGTTTGCGCTGCAGAGCGTCAGAAGGTACGTTCCTGCACACCATTTGGGGATGCCCAAAGGTACAGAGATACTGGGTCTCCCTGATGGAGGAGCTGGGAGCTATCCTGGGGGAGACACTACCGCTTAGCCCTCAGTTCATCCTGTTGGGGATCTCTACCGAAATTGACCTCTCCAAATCAAAGCTAATATTACTGCAACTGGGTTTGGTGGTGGCGAAGCTTGACCTGGCTAGGGCATGGGGGCGGTGCGGTGCCCATCCCTGGGTGAGTGGAAACAGAGTATGGATATGTACATGCTGGGGGAAAAGACGACGTATAAAGCACGTGGTTGTCCCAAAAAGTTCAGGAAAATATGGAATCCCTGGCTCATACACTATGGACTCTCCCTCACTGACTCACAGTGACTCACCATGGCGGCGGCCCGGGCTGAGGGACAGGAGGGTGTCCTTGATGGTAGGTTGGTGTATGCACCCCTCGCCCACGTCGCCCGACAGCACAACCTCAACATCATCTCCTACGCCGACGACACCCAGCTAATCCTCTCCCTCACCAAAGACCCTCACACCGCCAAAACCCACCTCCACGAAGGAATGAAGGCCGTCGCCGAATGGATGAGGACCAGCCGCCTGAAGCTGAACTCGGACAAGACGGAGGTCCTCATCCTTGGTTCCAACCCTTCAGCCTGGGACGACTCCTGGTGGCCAACATCACTGGGAACAGCCCCGCCACCCACCGACCACGTACGCAACCTAGGGGTCATCCTCGACCCCACCCTCTCCATGACTAAGCAGGTCAACGCCGTTTCCTCATCCTGCTTCAACATCCTCCGAATGCTCCGCAGGATCTTCAAGTGGATCCCCACCGAAACAAGAAAAACAGTCACCCAGGCCCTCGTCACCAGCAGGCTGGACTACGGAAACGCCCTCTACGCAGGAACGACGGCTAAGCTCCTGAGACGGCTGCAACGCATCCAGAACGCCTCTGCACGTCTTATCCTCGACATCCCCCGACGCAGCCACATCACACCCCACCTGAGAGACCTGCACTGGCTCCCTGTCAACAAGAGGATAACCTTCAAGCTCCTCACCCACGCACACAAAGCACTCCACAACTCCGGACCAGCCTACCTCAACAGACGACTCAGCTTCTACACCCCCACCCGCCAGCTCCGCTCGACCAGCCTCGCCCTCGCCACAGTCCCCCGCATCCGGAAAACGACCGCCGGCGGCAGATCCTTCTCCCACCTCGCCGCCAAGACCTGGAACACCCTCCCCACCAACCTCCGACAGACCCAAGACCTACTGGCCTTCAGAAGACTCCTCAAGACCTGGCTCTTCGATCAGTAGCAGCACCACCCCCCTCTTCCCCCAGCGCCTTGAGACCCTCGCGGGTATGTAGTGCGCTTTATAAGTGACATGATTGATTGATTGATTGATATGCCACATTTGTTGACCGATATGCCGCTGCTCATTGAATGCAATGCCACTGTTAACTTGAAGATGTTAAAATATTTTGCTGCTAATTTATATGATTGTACTGCGATTAAGAAAATGCCAATAAAAATATTTTCAAAAAAAAAATAAAAATGTGGAGGGAAATCTTAGAGTTGACAAAGTTGAGACAGGTTTATTAAGATGGCTCAGATGACGCAAAATATAAAAGGGATCACATGCAACGTCAATGGATTGTTGAATCCGCGTAAAAGTTGTGCTCTTTTAAATTAGTTAACATCTCTTTCTCCAGAAATTTTATTTCTACAAGAAACGCATTTCAGGACCGACACCCCCAAGACTACCTAAGAAATATACACTGGCGGATTTTTCATCTGCTAATTGTGCAGTGCGGGGTTGGGATTTTACTATCTAATACGTTGGACTGGCAGGTTAAAGAGGTCCGGTGAGATGGGAAAGGTAGATGGTTATGGGTAAAAGTAAAACTTCAGGGAACAGTGCTAAATGTAGTAAATTATTACAGCCCCATAGATGACGAAACCACAGCACTGGAGCAAATTTATCAATTAGTAGCGAACATGGAAGGTGTATTGGTCTTAGGTGGTGATTTTAACTATATTCAGAAGCTTGCGCTGGATACCTCGAATAAAGCAAAACGACAATTAAAACCTAAAACTGCAAAGTTAATAAAAAATCTGTTAATAGATTTTGCTTTAACAGACCCTAGGAGACAAGGGCACCCTGGCTCTTCTCAATTTACTTGTTACTCCTCAAGATACAGAACAGCATCCCGTTTGGATTTTCTTTTGGTAGATAAGCTGCTAGCCAATGGTAAAACAGAGATATTGGCCAACTCTTTTTCTGATCACTCTGTAGTTTCTTTTATGTTAACGCTGGGGATTACCCCGAAAAAGAAATCAAGGTGGCAGTTTGATAAATCTTTACTTGAAGATCCTACTTGGGTGGCAGAAATTCAAATTTTTATCAGGGAATTTTTTGAGTTTAATGCAAATACTGCCTCAATCTTTATGGTTTGGGAGGCATTTAAAGCTACTTTTAGAGGACAGGTGCTATCCTATAAGGCTAGGTTAAGTAAGCAACGTAAGCAAAAGATTCTCAAGCTACAGACTGATGTGGAGAGAGCCAGCCGAAATGTAAATCTAACAGCGACAGCTGAGCACATTATTAAAGCACAACGGCAAGAATTATTAAAAGCCAGGGAGCAATTAAAGGATTTTTTTATGTTGGAGGAAATTTCGGGGAGCAGGGCTTACCAACAAAAGCTCTACGAGGAAAGCCAGCATATCGGCAGATTTTTGGCTTGGACTACGAAAAGTCAGAAAGCGTCGCAAGTAATTAGTCAGGTTAAAAATCCCTCTACCGGCCTGCTAAAAGAAGACAAGCAGGCGATTTCTGAGATTTTTCTTTCTCATTTCAAACAAATTTATACGGAAGTACAGGTGGTAGAAGAGCTAGAATTGACGTCCTATTTTGAATTACTGGAGCTACCACAGATATCTCAGCAATTTATTGAGACAATGGTACAATAGGAATCTCAGAAATTCTGACAGTACTGAAAAGCATGGCTAACGCCAAGGCTAGTGGGTCAGATGGGATCCCGGTAGAGGTATATAAAGTATTCCAAGAGGAACTTCTTCCTTTTGTAATGGAACTGTTTAAGCCAAATAAAGGACGGGATAGATACCCCCAAAAGTTTTAAGGAGTCAGTTCTGGTAGTCTTTCTGAAAAAGGATAAAGATCCTCGTGACCCAAATTCCTATCGCCCTATCAGTTTGTTAAATACTGATTACAAACTGTTTATGAAGATCTGGGCCAGAAGGATTGCTCCATGCACCCAACAGGTGGTCCATACTGATCAAAATGGTTTTATTCCAGGACGGTTAATGGCCGCCAACACATATTTTTTAACGCAAGCTATTGATTATTTTTCAGCCAATAAGATCAAGGCGGCCATTCTGATGATGGATGCCGAGAAGGCTTTTGATTTGGTAGACTGGCGTTCTTTATTTTTTATTTTAGAGAAATTTGGTTTTCCGCCACAATTGATACATATGTTAAAAGAATTATATAGCCAGGCGGAGGCCAAAATCATCATCAATGGAACAGAAGCCGGGAGGGTAAATATTGAATGTGGCACGCGACAGGGCTGCCCGTTATCTCCCCTTTTGTTTTCTCTATTTATTGAACCCCTAGCTGTTAGGATTCGTAATAATTTATTGATTTTGCCCCCCCGGAGGGGATGGCAAAAGTTAAGCTATATGCAGACAATATAATTTTATATCTTGAAGCAGACCGGTCTAATATACAAAATGCATTGGACGAAATTCAGAAATTTACACGGATAGGGGGATATAAAGTGAACCAAGCTAAAACAGAAATGCTCACATTTAATGCCGCGCCTTCTGACGTCCCGGTTTCCCTACAATTAAGACTACCACATCCAGTCAGATACCTAGGTATCTTTGTCACAAATGACTATGGCCAATTATTTTCATTGAATTACAGCAGCACGCTTGCGAAAGTGAAAAAATTATTAGATAAGTGGTCTTTGCTCCATCTATCATTGATAGGACGAATCTCTATTGTTAAAATGTCGGTGCTCCCACTGTTTTTGTTTCTTTTTTGTAATCTTCCTTTAAAGATACCCAGTTCTTATTTGAAAGAACTGGATGAAATGATCCAGAAGTTTGTGTGGAACAATAAACACCCCCGGGTTAAGCTAACCACACTACAACTAGATGTAGCACAGGGGGGGTTAGCACTCCCACATTTTGCAATTTACTATCAGGCTTCTTTGTGCAATTTGTTATCACAATTAGGAGAGGTAAATTCAGTTTTTGATAACTTTTTTTTAACACATATGGTGAAGGAAAGTGCCATAAAACTTCCCATTTTCTTTACAACAGCGAAACGTCCTAAAAAGACCAGATATAAGGTGATATTGGCATTAGCAGCAAGAATCCAGCTTTTTATAAATTGCGAAATATTCCAGCATATCATGCTTATACCCCCATTCAAGATTCTGCAGCAGGAGGTTTGACGTTGTCTGGGGGGCTTTACCAAGTATGACAAGAACTTGGTTTCGGTCAGCTTGGGGATTTTTATAATCACAAGACATTAATTACCTGGGAAACGGTTCGATTGCAATGTAGCAATCTAAATACCGCTTTCTCTATGAGTTTTCTTCAGCTCATGAGTTTTCTCAAAAATAATTATACCATGCTGAGTGAGGTTGCCCGTCAAATTGCCAGACAGATGTCAAATAAAGTTTGCTGGGTTGGACTTTGGTATCGGCTATTGCATCAGACGGCTCATAGCGAGGAGATTATTATGGAAGAGCTTCAGAAAATTCATTCAGAAACAGGCTGCAAGTTTAATATGAAAGAGTGGCAGCAGCTTAGTGAGATATCGAATAAAGCACTGCGAGGCGCTAATTTTAAGAGGATGAGTTTTTTATCCAGATGGTTGGCATATTACACCCCTCTGAGATTGCATAAAATGTTTCCAACTAATCCGAACCAATGTTTTAGATGTAATAAACAGGATGATGGGGGTTGGGTGCACATATTGTATGAGTGTAGCAGTCTACAGCAATTTTGGAAGGATGTTTTTACTTTGATTTCTCAAATTGTGTCCTTAATAATTGCTCCCTCGGGGGGCGTGGCCTGAGTCGTCAAGATGGCGGTCGCACTCTAAGAGTGCTCCGGACCCCCTCCGTCATCCGCCTTGCACCCGTCGTCGACAGCGGCTACAATCTTCCCTCACCTGCCCGCAGAGCTTCCCTGAACCCTCCGCTCTGCCCCGATCCCTTCTGACTGCGGATCGGAGCTCTGGTTGCCGGGAAATGCCTCCCCTTCTCCTGCGGCCCTGAGATGGCGGACCCGCTGGCACTCCGGCCCTGGGCCTGATATCCTCCCCGGCCGGCCCGGCTCCCCCCGGCTGCATCGATGCGGCGGCGGTGCCTGGGGCCCATCTGCACGCCCCCGGGGTCAGAGATTGTGTGGTGGAGGGCCCTCGAGGTCGGAGTCCTTCCCGGCCGCACCAGCACCAGGCTTCGCGTGGAGCACCATACGGGTGGAACTGGGGGCGTGGCGGCTGCCGCGTCCCGACCGGACCGGGACCTCGGCTGGCCTCCTGCGTTGACTGGCTGCACCAGGGGATTATTCCGAATTGCATCCCCGCCTCTGTCCCCAGATCTCGGCCGCCACTGTCGGGCGGCGGCGTCGGGACCGGGACCCTCCTCCGGCCCTTCCACGTGTCTTCCCCCGGCCTGGTGCCCAGCTGCCTTCTCGGGTGGGCCGGTGTACCCTGGTGGCCCTGGAGGGGGGCGCTGCTTCTGGCTTTCCGGGTGTCGCCCGGGAGCTGTGGGCCTCTGGGGGGGCCTTCCCCCGATGCGGGCGCCTGCTGCCCTGTTCCGACGTGGGTGCTGCGGCCTCGCTGCTGACGCCGAGGACAACCTTGGGGCCATCACTGCATCGGTGAGTGGGGTCTGGGGTTGGGGACCGGCCATCTTATCGGGTGGCGGTGCGGAGGGGTAGCCCTAGTACCCCCGCCCCCCCTTCCCCCACCGCTCTTTTACGCCCCCCCTTCCTTGTAGTTCTGGGACTGCTGCTTCAACACCCCATCGCTGTTACCCGCTGCCTTGGAGGGGGTCGCTGGGGCACCTGGTATCGCACGAGGAGTTGTGGGCCCCCAACAGCGTGATCTCTGGTGGGGCCTCCCCCTGGTGTAGAAGCTGGGGCCCTGGACTATAACCTACCCACTCTTACAAATCTACGGGAGTACACCAGCCTCACTGCTGGTGCCGGGGCGGTTGGCCCCGAGGCGGGCGAAACTCTCTTGTGGCCCCCACTGTCAGTGCACCGGAGACCGGGGGGGGGGGTCGGGGATCGGCCATCAGGTCGGATGGCGGCGCAGAGGGGTATCACCGGTGCCTCCACCCCTCTTTCCCCCCTTGATGTTCTAATCTCCCTCCTTCATCCACCACGCTACACGCCGAGGGATCCTTGTCTGGAATTGCCGGCCTGGGGACGGGCGGGAGCGGGTGGGCCTCGCCTGCTCCGACCAGTCCGTGTCGGTGGCAGAGTCCACCACAGAGTTTGGATCCTCAGTGGCCCCGTCTGACCCCAACTACTCTCCTGCAGGACAAGGGGTCCGTGCTGTCGACCTGTCGTTGTCGTCTGGCCTGGCCTAACCTCCCTCCACTGGAGCGCTCCATACGGATCCGCCGGTGACCCCGGGGCTCCTCACAATGGACCTGCAGGGGTGGACCTGAGCGCCCGGGTCTGAGTATCGACGATCTGGGTGCCCGGAGGCCCCCCTCGCCCTCCTCTTTGGGACTGCGGTCCATCCCCTGCCCAGGCGGTAGCCGGAACCCTTCCTTAGTGGCGATGGGCAGGACCCGCACCTTGCAGAACCCTGCCCCTCCAACCCAGACCAAAATGGACCAATTCACCACGTTGGACCGTGGTCCTGTAGGAGAGGCGCCTGAGGCTCCGGCCCCCACCGGGGGCGACCTCTCCACCATCCTTCAGGCGATCGGCGCATCGCAGGCCTCCGTTGAAAACAAGATTGGCGAGGTGAGGGTAGACATGGCCCTTATTCGCCAGGACATACGCAACGCCACGGCGCGAATTACGGAAGCGGAATCCCGAATCTCCACGGCCGAAGACGACATTGGCCAACTTAAGAGCCAAGTGGCTCGCCTCCAGTCCCAGACCTCGGAGCTCCACCGGCGAGCCGAGGACGCCGAAAATAGGTCAAGGAGAAACAATCTACGCCTTGTAGGATTTTCCGAAGGGGTTGAACAGGGTCATGCGGACACGTTTGTGGAGAATTGGGTGCGTTCTTGGATGCCCAAAGAGTCCCTCTCGCCCTGGTTCGCCATCGAGCGTGCACACCGCTCCCTGGCCCCCAAACCTCCACCCGGGGCTCCCGCCCGACCTATTATCCTGAGGGTCCTCAATTTCCGGGACAGAGATGCCATCCTCAGGGAAGCTGGGGCACAAGGTCCACTGATGTTCCAAAACAACAAGATCATGGTCTTCCCGGACTACACCAGGGAGGTGCAGACCCAGCGTCGGACATACGACGAAGTTAAACAAAAGCTTTGCAACCTGGGTCTTCGCTACGGTCTCCTATTTCCGGCCCGGCTCAGAGTTGTTTTTCAAGATAAGACATTCTTCTTTGACAGCCCTCAGGCGGCGTGGTCCTGGCTCACGGAAGAACGGCCCCTTTTGGGTTGGCCGGTGCCCTCTCTCACCCGACGTGACCCCCCGCAGCCCCGTCCGGCCCAGCCGACATCCCAAAGACGCCGGACCAGGTCCCGCAAGAAGGGCGATCGCCGAGGAGAGGCATCCCGCTCACCTGGTGCGCCATCTCAGCGTCCTCCTTCTCGGGCTTCATCTCAGAGGTCCGCCACTCCCAGTCCAACTAACTCCCTGATCGACTTGAGCCAGATCATAGATCCATCCGCGACCTTGCGTCCTGCCATATCCGAATCCGACCTGTCTCGGAGCCCTGCGCTTCGTGGAACCGGAGAAGATGAAGGAACTTGAACTCTTGGCCTACAGCAGGGGTTCCCTAATTAGTTTTCCAAATAGCTCCTGTACCCACGAGTGTTATTTCTCCTTTACATTGGGGGTGATTCGTCTTCAATACATTCATGTTCTGCGGAATGTTTCATATTTCAGCTCCTGGACTTAATTGTATTCCCTTGCTGCATAATCGTTCTAAAAGTAATTGCAGCTGTTGACAAGTTTTTATCCGAATCTAAGGAGGGGGGACCATCTCCGCCATGCCCATGTTTTGCTAAACGTTTTAGCTTAGCACCTAGACTTACTGGTGGGTTGTTGTTTTAAGTTGTTTTTCCTTATTAGGGCGACAGATGCTTCCTCTTCAGAAGTGTAGGGTGGGGGGTGTTGGGGGGCATGGGAGGGTGGGTAGACCGTTGTCTCCCCATTGTTTATTGTTTTCAGCCGCCTACGGGCCGCCGTTCTTTGTTTTTCTTGGCAGCTATCTATGCATGTACGCCACTGACAGCGACACAAGACTTATCACACTGCACAACTTCCACCCAAAGACCCCGGCCGCAGAACGCTGCCTCCCTTGGGACCCGGGTCCACTTGCGCTTGCGCCCCTTCTTCCACACCTTTTCCATTTGGATGTGCTCGACCCTAAATAGACCCCTCCATATCCTGTCATGGAACGTCAACGGCCTACTAGATCGCATAAAACGCACTGCCGTTCTTCGTAGCGCCCAGCGACACATGCCCGATATCTTATTTATACAGGAAACACACCTTCTGGGTACACGATGCAACTTCCTTGCCCGGTATGGGTTTGACAGGGTCTGGCATTCTGGCTATACACGGGGCTCCCGGGGGGTTGCCATACTGCTTCGGAAGGGGCTTCCTTTTACCCTGGGGCAAGCAGAGACAGACGTGCAGGGTCGTTTTGTGGCCCTGACGGGCAAGGTTGAGGGACACCCTTTCAACCTCCTGTGTGTCTACATCCCCCCCGCCGCCACGACCTCTGCCCTCCGCCGTCTTACACTTGTAATCTCCTCCTTCCCACAGGGACTGACAATCATTGGAGGCGATTTCAACGCCGTTCTGCAGCCCTCCCGCGACACGTCGGGCGTTCCCTCAGCATCCCGCCTTGCCTCTGCTAGGCGCTTGTCTGAATGGTCCTCTGCCTTGGGTCTCTGCGATGCTTGGAGGGTGTGGAACCCCCGACGAGAACAATATACCCACACCTCGGCGGCTCACCATACCCACTCTCGTATCGACCTGCTCCTGCTTCCAGCCCCAGATTGTCAATTGATGTCCGGGGCTACTATTCTGCCCCGCGGCATCTCAGATCACTCCCCGGTCTCCCTCCATCTCGGGAACTCCCCCAACGGTACTCATACGGCGTGGCGGATGAATGCCTGGTTCCTGCAGGACGCCGAATTCGTTGAAGCCCTCAGGCAGGAACTGGGGCATTATTTCTCGACCAACACAGGTTCGGTCTCCTCGCCGGGAACATTATGGGAGGCTGGCAAGGCCACTATACGGGGGGTGGCTAGAGGCTTGGTCCACGCGAAACGCGCGGAACAGACCGCCCGACTTGTGCAGCTGGAGGCCCAAGCAGCACAAATGGAGGGGGCCCAGGCTTACACTGACAGCGATGACTCCGCTCGACAACTTACACTGATCCGCGAAGAGATCAGTCGGATCTCACTGGAGTCAGCTAAAATGTTATGGCGATCCTCCGTAGCGCGCGTATACGGTTGGGGCGATAAGAATGGCAAATTACTCCACAATTTAGTGTCATACCCCAAAGCCAACCGCATTATTCCCGAGATCTGTGATGAGATCGGCGGCCATCACGTCACCTCTCGAGCTATCGCCCAAACCTTCGCAGGCTACTATGCTGCTCTTTTCGCGGCCCGACCTCCCGGATCCTCTCTGGCTGACTTGTTGTCCGGGACTAAGCTGCCCTGCCTCCCCCAGAGGGTCTCTGAGACTCTGGATCTTCCTTTCACCTCGGAGGAGATACATGGGGCCATTTCACTTTTACACTCCGGCAAGACGCCAGGGCCTGACGGTTACCCCCAAGAATACTATGCAACTTTCCGTGACACTCTGGTCCCATATTTAGTGGACTTGTTTAAAACTATAGTGGACATAGGGTCCTTCCCTCCGGAGACGGATGTGGCCACTATTGTGGTCATCCCAAAGACACAGCCACCCTCCCTTGCATGCGCGGATTATCGCCCCATCTCCCTCATAAATACCGAGGTAAAAATCTTCGCCACTGCAGTGGCCCAAAGACTCCGCCCCCACTTGCAGGACTTGGTCCACCCAGATCAATGCGGCTTTATGCCTGCCCGGGGTACACGACACTGCATACGCCGCCTTCACCTCGCCCTGGCACACCGTCGCCACCTCACCCCGTACCTGGCCCTGCTTTTTATCGACTTTGAAAAAGCATTTGATACGGTGGATTGGAGCTATCTGGGGGACGTTTTGGAGGTGATGGGCTTCGGGCCCCTGTTTCGGCGCCTTATCCGGGTCCTGTACTCCAGTCCTAAGGCCAGGGTCCTCATTAATGGCGTGCTTTCGGAGACGTTTCCCATTCAAAGGGGCACCCGCCAGGGCTGCCCGCTCTCGACGCTCTTATTTGCGTTAGCAATGGAGCCACTGGCCTCCCTCATCCGTCAGGACCCCCACATCCGTGGGTGGGCGTGGGACCCGAGCCAGATCGATAAAATCGCCCTATACGCCGACGACGTCCTCCTTTTCCTGGCGGACCCCGAGAGCTCAGGCCCAAGATGCTTGGACGCCCTCTCTGCCTTCGAACGGGTCTCTGGCCTCCGGCTCAACCCGGCAAAATCCACACTGGTTCCCCTACACCCGTCCCGGGATTGTTTCGACTGGCAAACGACCATTCCCCTGCGCAGGGAGTCGTTCAGGTACTTGGGGATGTGGATCGCCCTCCTTCCGGAACTCGAATGGGCACTGAACATTACACCCCTGGTTACCAAGGCCAAAGCGGACCTCAAGAAATGGCAATCTCTCCCTCTCAACCCCCTTGGCAGAAGTGCCCTTTTTACAATGATTAGTAAAGAGAACAAGGGTACCCCAATATATGAACCGAGGGTAATGAATTGTTTAGAAAAACAATGGTTCTTATGTGGCCCAAAAAGGTCCAGACTGAAGTGACCCAGCTAGGGGGCACTAGGTTTTTGGATTGAACTTAATTCATTAGAGGAGAGTGGTAAGTAATATACTAGGGACATGTAGGTCAATGTATGACAGAATTTTATTCCACAACAATAATAGATAGGTGCTCACACATCAAGTGACAATAAGCGTGACGTGACAGGTGAAAGTGAAATTAAAATGAAGACATCCCTTTTTGGGCCACATAAGAACCATTGTTTTTCTAAACAACTTTTTACAATGATGGTCCTCCCCCGCTTTTTATACATTTTACAAAACATTACCCTTCATCTCCCAGGGAGCTGGTTTCGGGAACTAGACAGTGCCCTTGTCCGGTTTTTGTGGGGGGGGCGGACGGCCGCGAATGTCCTTGGCACACTGCCGCATACCTCCCTATGACGGGGGCATGGGGGTAACCAATCTCCACCTCTATTACCTGGCCACGAGGCTCATCGTGATCCATGACTGGTTCGCAGGCGGCTGGTCCGACCCGGCATACCAGGTGGAACTCCGGTCATTGGAATTCCCACGGCTCCAAGCTTACCTGTATGGAGCCCCCATACCACAGGCCCTCCCCCCCGTCACCCGAACGGTGCTCATGGCCTGGCGTGCAGCTCTACGTCACACGAAATGGGACCGGAGACTCACCGGGCAGACGCCCTTGTGGAGTGGTGTCTGGCTGAATGAAGTCTCGGAGAGACGAGGTTTCTGTCAGTGGGACCGCATCGGGATCTCACTACTTGGAGACGTCTGGGTAGTGGACCACATCAGATCGTTTGCAGACCTGCAGCAACGCCCTCCGAGTACACATTCCGTCCCCCACCTCCTTCCCGGAATTTAGTCCCCTTGAGGCCCAGGTGATGATGGGGAACCTAGGCAGCGGGGGGGGGTATCGCGGATTTACCGCTCCCTAGTGAGCAATGGCCCTGCATCCCTAGACTTGCTACGTGCCCGATGGGAGGGGTGGTTGGGCCCCCTAGAGGAGGCGGACTGGCGAGACGCCCTTATTGCTCCCAAGATCTTGACGACCTCCTCCAAGCTGCGTCTAGTCCAACTCTATTACCTCCATACGGCCTACCTCACTCCAGCGCGCCTTTACAGTGCCCGTATGCGGTCCTCCCCGTCCTGCACACGCTGCAGTCACGCCCCTGCGGACTTCTACCACATGATTTGGCAATGTCCCGTCCTTGCGCCATTTTGGGCGGGGGTGGAACTAGAACTTACGCAGACTCTGCGGTGGGAAGTCCCTCACGACCCATTGCGCTTGGTCCTGGGTGTGTTTGACGGCCTCGATGGCTCCCGGGCCGATAAGCGCTTCCTAGGAACAGCATTGGCTGTGGCAAAGCGCGATATAGCGGCAGTCTGGTCCCAGGCCAAGCCACCAACTATGCGGAAATGGAGACGGGGAGTGGATTGGTGTGGAACTCAGGAGGAGGCCCTCTTTGAGGCCCGGGGTTGCCCCGAGCTTTCTGGCAGAATATGGGGCAAGTGGTTCAACCTATGGCCCTAGGGGGCGCTTGGGCTTTTTGTACAGGAATCTTCATAGGCAAGTGTGGTTTTTGTACTCATTCTAAAAGTGCTTTACAAGTCTCTGTCGTCTTTATTTCAATTGTGTCTACCCAAACGATGTGCTCGATTTTACTGCCTATATATTTTGTGATTTGTTCTTTAAATGCTAATAAACTTGATTATCAAAAAAAAAAAATTGCTCCCTCATGTTTGTTGGTGCTGTTTGGTTCGTCGGGGGAGGTAAAATGCTTAACGAAATATCAGCAGCATTTTATAGTTATTTCTATAGCGGTCGCCAGGTCACTTGTCCTTCAAAATTGGAAGACTAATAAGCAACCTAGTATTGAGCATTGGGTTAATAAAATGTGCAGGACTTATAGATTTGAGGAGGCCTATGCGAAACGTGTCGGAGCTGCTGTAAGATTTAGAGCTATCTGGGCAAATTTTTCTATCCATTATATAATCTGAGTAAAAGTATAATTTTAAAGCCCTATGCTTATAGGAGTAAAAGTTCTGCACTTTATTAAAACAACTGCTGCTAGTTGCACATGCACTTTAATAGTTTTTTGATATTCGTACGTCAGTTCAAAGTAGCCATTGTATAGAGTGGTAATAGTTATTAATGAAGATATGGATTGGTGTTTCTGGGGAATTATCTGGAGGTAGTAAATACCGGACAGTTGATAGGATCATGGTTTAGCACGGGCTATTGTGCAATATATTCACTTTCCTAATTGTTGATTCTTTTAGAACTGTGTTTTTATAAAATAGTGGTCTAATTGATGTTAATTCCTACCTATTGTATGTAATTTCATGTAGATGTATTTTCGCTGCTAGCTATTTGATATCAGTTATTTCCATCCTATTGATTCATCCTGTGATGTCATGCTTCCTTGGTTTTTTATTCCTGCTCTAATAAAAATATATATATATTTTTTAAAAACAACCTTCACCCTTTATTCCACTGTATATTGAATTGATAACATTTTAATGAATCTTCATGAACTACTTTTTATACAAACGATTTTACATACCCAAAATTTGGTTGACCTTTGCCTCTCTTGTAATTTTTTGTTACACTACTATTAAAGGTTTTCAAGTAGTGAAACCCTGCTTCAAGTTCTATAGGAGACTATAGGAACGTATTAATAGTAGGCTTCACCTTATACTCTTGTGAACTATTAGAGAGTGTACTGTATTCATAAAACTTCTTCTCTTTTGTTTATCTAGGTAGGAATCTGCTATAGAAGGGAGAGAAATTGAACACCACCCTCGAACTCAGGAATTTGGTAAGTATTGCCTTTTCTACTATCTTAGGCCTAGAGAACGTTTTATTAATAACCAGAAACCCTAAGCTCCTTCAAACTATTTACACTCTTCGTCTCGTGCTATACTCATCTGAAAATATAACCGCCACTCTGACACTGAATACTTCTCCGGGAAAATCAAGCAAGAGAATAATATGCTGCTTGTGCTGACTCTTAAAAAGGAAAACACCTCACTGAACCTGCGCAATATCGGAACACTATTTCCACAAGAAAACGGGTTGCTCGCACTAGGCGTGTGACTCAATTTTTGACATGGGCAATTATTGATAAAAGCACAACTCCTCTAGAAACAAGACGCTCCCTCTAGGCGTCAAACTAAGAATTACAACGAATACCTTTCTTGGTCAAATCAGTGCAGAGACACTAATCTCGGTGGGACTGTAACCTTGAACGTGATGGGTGAATTAGACGACATTCAAACTCGACTAAACTAACCTGACTAACTATTCGCGCCGAGTACACAATAACGGCTGCCTATCCCATCAAAATATCAGGCAAAGTGCAGGGTTCTAAGGGAGAGCTAACCGAACATTCTATCACTGCCTTCAGCTCAGAAACACTAGAATGCTGCACCGGTAACTGCCTCTGGGCGGCCATCTTAGAATTTCTTCTGCTCCAATACAAACCCCATTACGAACCGTTCATAGTTTTAAGGGGTGTTTTCCATTAAATTACATTAACTGACTTTCTACCTTCACTGGGACACTGAGTGGTTCTGACAGTACCCCCTCGCAAGGCAGGTCCTTCCGGCCTGGGTTTGCAAGGAAATATTTTATGGAAAGCCTTAGTTATGCGTGGGGCATGAACATCAGAATATAATTCCCAAGACCTTTCTTCGGAACCATATCCTTTCCAGTCTATTAAATAGTAGACCTGACCATTGGTTTCCTTTGAATCTAAGATTTGTTTTACCTCAAATTCAGTTCCCTTCTCAGTTTATATAGGTGTTGGGGGCAAAGTTCTTCTTAAACCTTCTGATGCTTTCTTAAGCAGGGAAACATGAAATGCTGGATGTACTTTTAAACTTTTAGGCAGTTTTAATTTATAGGTCACTGAGTTCAGCCTTCTCTCTATTGCATACGGACCCACAAATCTAGGTTGCAACTTTCTATTGCCCTTGAGTCTAAGGTTCCTTGTATTCAACCAAACCTCGTCCCCAATCTTCAGATCAGGCCCCTTCTTTCTCTTCTTGTCAGCCTAAAATGTATAGCTTTCCTTAGCTCGAGTTAAATTCTCAGATGCTAATTTATGTATGTAGGCCATATGTTGGGCTAAATCTTTTACTGCTGGGGCAGCTACTTCTTGGCAACTTACTGCTAGATTGGGATGCCTGCCTGAATTCATATAATTGGGGGAATAACCTGTGGAAGCTTTTTTTGCATTATTATGCGCAAATTCGGGTGCCCAAAGGTATTCTGGCCAATCTCCTTCCTGGTCTAATAAGTACAGTCTGAAATATTGTTCTAACTCTTGATTTGCCCTCTCAGTTTGCCCATCCGTCTCAGGATGATAACTAGTGGAGTACCTGGTGTCTATGTTAAATGTTTTAGTAAAGGCTCTCCAGAAATGTGACAGAAATTGAGAACCAAGATCAGAAACTAACACTTTTGGAATTCCATGTGCTCTTACAATATTCTGACTAAAAATGTGTACTTATCTTTTTGCAGAAGGTACTCCTTTTAAGGGGACAAAATGGGCCATTTTAGTGAAGGCATCTACACAAACTAGATTTGTGTCAAAACCCTGACTGGATGGTAGGTCTACAATTAAATCTAAGGTCACTGTGTGCCATGGATGAGGTGGATTGGGTAATGGTTGTAATAAACCCATTGGGGAATGTCTCTCTGATTTTCCCCGAGTGCAAACCTCACAAGTGGCCACATACTGTCGAATATCCTTTGTCATCCTGGGCCACCAGAATCTGCGTTTCACCAAGTCTTCGGTTTTCTGAATTCCTTTGTGTCCGGCTAGTAGATAGTCATGACACTCTTTCAAGGCCTTTTTTTGTAACGCTTGTGTGGGTTGGTATAGAGCTCCATCATGATAGGGCAAATTTTCTCGAATTTCTCTCGTAGTCTCTTGGCTAGCCCATTCTTTCATTTCTTCACTGCTCATCAATTCCCATACAGATGATTCTATAATTTCCCTGAGTTCTGCTCCTATGACTTTTCCTTCAGCAATGATGTTTTGGTTTTCAACCTCCTCCTGCAAGTCCTCTGTACCCAGTCTACATAACGCATCAGTCTTTCCATTCTTCGCCCCAGGCCGATAGGTGATAACAAAATCATAATCGGCACAATATAAGGACTAACGAAGTTGTCTTGGTGTTAATGTTCTTGCAGACCGTAAGAATTTCAAATTCCGATGATCGGTGTAAATTGTGACTGTATGTTTGGCTCCCATTAGGTAATGCCTCCACTCCTTGAAAGCGTCTTTAATTGCTAACAACTCTTTTTCTGTGATGGTATAATTTACCTCAGCTGGGGTCAATTTTCGAGATCGGAAAGTCACTGGATGCAACTGCCCAGTTTTCTTATGCCTCTGAGATAGAACCCCTCCTAAGGCCAGATTCGAAGCATCTGTTTCCACAAAAAATGGTTCAGAAGGATCTGCATGAAGCAATATTGGAGCTGTAGTAAAATCCTTCCTTTAGAGAAGTAAATGCTTCCTCAGCTTCGTCAGACCATTCAAAAGATATTCCTTTTCTCAAAAGACGCATGAGAGGAATCAATTTCTTGGAGAAATCCTGAATAAATCTTTGGTAAAAGTTTGCAAAGCCAATGAAGCTTTGAACCTCCTTCACTGACTGCGGAGACTTCCAATCCGTGACTGCCTTTATCTTTTGTTCGTCCATAGTTACTCCAGCAGGTGACAGGACAAATCCCAAAAATTCTACCAATGTCACACCGAAGGCACATTTCTACAATTTTACAAATAAGCTGTTTTCTCTTAGTTTCTGCAACACTCCTTTCACATGTTCTTCGTGATCTTCCTCCGAATCTAAATAAATCAAGATGTCATCGATATATACAATGGCACACTGATCAATATATTCTTTTAAAACATCGTTGATGAAGTGTTGAAATGCTGCTGGGGCATTGCAAAGGCCATAAGGTATCACCTGATATACGAAGAGCCCATACTTGGTTCTGAAGGCTGTCTTCCATTCATCACCTTCTCTAATTCAAACTAGATGATAGGCCTCTCTCAAATCTAGTTTCGTGTATATTTTTGCTCCTTTTACCTGGTCCAACAGAACTGAAATTAATGGCATTGGGTATCGATTTTGACTGTGATTCGATTGATGGCCCTATAGTCTATGCAAGTTCTCAACTCGCCTTCTTTCTTAGAGATGAAGAAAAGCGGCGAAGACACAAGTGATTGGGAAGGTCGGATGAATCCATTGTCTAAATATTTCTGAATATATTCCTTCAAATGTAGGTTCTCTCTATTCTGTTAGGGCGTAAATTCTGCTGCAGGGTAGATTGTAGCCCGGTTTTAGCTCTATTTTACAGTCATAAGCCCTGTGTGGGGGAAGCTTCTCTGCTTCAATCTCACTAAATACATCTTGATAATCTGAATACTCAGGAGGTATTTCGGTAGTGTGGATAACACAAACTGTGGCTCCTCCTTCGCACAGATGAGTAGCTGGAGTCTGTTTATGGTTGGATTCTTTGTTCCTATAGCAATTTTCTTTACAAAATTCTGAGTCCATTACAATTGATCGAGCACTCCAATCAATGGTAGGATTGTGTTCTGTGAGCCAGGGCAACCCCAAAATCAGCTGGAATTGTGGGGCGTCAATTAAATTGAATTGTAGGGTTTCACAATGACCCTCAATGTATTCTAACTCCACAGACTCTGTGTGACTCACAATGGGTCCTGATGAAAGATTAGTTCCGTCCACTGCTCGTCCTGCCTCACTTTTCTCCTTTTTAAGAGCCTTCAACCCAGCCCTTTCTGCAAACTTTAGGTCACAAAAGTTGCCCATGGCACCAGAGTCCACCATCACAAAGATCCCTTTCAAATGATGTTCTCTGAACGTAAGTGACATAGACATAATCAGATGTGGAGAGGAGGATTGCAGGGTGTTTGTCAATAAATGGTTCTTTGGAGTTGTGTCCAAATCTGCACTCATCAGTCCAACTCCTCCTACTGATGGTGCTGCGAGTTTTCCTTCGGGGTCTGCTTCAGTTTCTTTGGACAAGTCCAGAAAAAATGTCCACTAACGCCACAGCAGAGGCATTGCTTATTTAGTCTTCGTCTTTCCTTCTCTTCTTTGGACAGTGGTCCTCGAATGGTCCCAATCTGCATTGGCTCTATACCATGCGGACCATCTACTACTTTAGAACCCTCAGCCTTAACCCGATCAAATCTTGGTATGCTTAAATGAAAATCTCGTCTTTTCTCTCCTTTTCTTTCATTTTGATGAAAATCAATCTCCAAGACCAGATCTATCAAGGCTGAAATTTCTGTGGGTCTATTTGGAACTTGGGCTAATGCATGCTTCAGCTCATCTTTTAAACCTCGATAAAATACTGCAGCTCTTTTATTCTCTGGCCATTCCGTCTCTACTACCAGTTTATTAAACTGGGCTAAATACGCAATTAAGTCTCGATTTCCTTGTTTTATCTCCAGTAACTCATTGTCTGTTGCCTGTGATGCCTTTTGTCGATCAAATATCCTAAGAAATTCCTTCTTGAATTCATCAAGGTCATACAGCACTGGATCGTTTCTGGAGACTAATGGCATTGACCCTGATGCTGCATCTCCACTGAGATAGGACAGTATGAAGGCCCTCGCGACATGCGCGTCTAGGAAAACCACAGGACGGCACATAAAATGCAAAGTACACTGGGTCAAAAATATCTGTGCCTTTTGGGGATCTCCATTAAATCTCTCTGAAGGAGCTAATGGAATTACAGGAGACAAGAAGTGGATAACTTGGGTAGTGACCTTGGGCAACGAGACAGTAGAATCACTGGAACTTTCTTCATTTGGTGAAGGAATTTTAAAACTGGCTCCTGGTGTTAGACTACTCAATTTAATTGTTAAATCAGATGTTTCCCTTCTAGAAACCATTATATATTGTCTCAGGTCTCTATTCTCCTCTCTAACTGCAATTAATTCTATTTGGATTCCTTCTAATACATCCCCTAACCTCTTTAAATCTAAACCTTCTGCCATTCTGCTCAGGTGCAAAAAACAACATGGGCACTTCACTCTGTCGGGTGCCTTGTTTCTTAAGGCACAGGAGCAGAACGACGACTATTACCAATACCCCTCTCCAACTTCACCCGTCATCCAATTACATCTAGAGTGACAGTGGAACTCAAAGGGGGGAAAGGGGATGGGGATAAAGAAGATACTGCCAAGCCCTCCTTCTGGTTCTTCTCCATTTCATATGGAACTCAACCTCTCGCTGTATTCATCTTCAGTGGTTTTCACTTGGAAATGGTTGAAGAACTGTAAGAAAATGCATGCAACAACCTTCACCCTTTATTCCACTGTATATTGCATTGATAACATTATTATGAATCTTCATGAACTACTTTTTATACAAACGATTTTACATACCCAAAATTTGGTTGACCTTTGCCTCTCTTGTAATTGTTTGTTACGCTACTATTAAAGGTTTTCAAGTAGTGACACGCTGCTTCAAGGTTCCATAGGAGACTATAGGAACATATTATTAGTAGGCTTCACCTTATACTCTTGTGAACTATTAGAGAGTTTTCTGTATTCATAAAACGTCTCCTTTTTGTTTATCTAGGTATGAATCTGCTATAGAAGGGAGAGAAATTGAACACCACCCTCGAACTCAGGAATTTAGTAAGTATTGCCTTTTCTACTATCTTAGGCCTAGAGAATGTTTTATTAATAACCAGAAACCCTAAGCTCCTTCAAACTATTTACACTCTTCGTCTCGTGCTATACTCATCTGAAAATATAACCGCCACTCTGACACTGAATACTTCTCCGGGAAAATCAAGCAAGAGAATAATACGCTGCTTGTACTGACTCTTAAAAAGGAAAACTGTTCACTGAACCTGCGCAATATCGGAACACTATTTCCACAAGAAAACGGGTTGCTCGCACTAGGCGTGTGATTCAATTTTTGACATGCGCAATTATTGACAAAAGCACAACTCCTCTAGAAACAAGACGCTCCCTCTAGGCATCAAACTAAGAATTACAACGAATACCTTACTTTGTCAAATCAGTGCAGAGACCCTAATCTCGGTGAGACTGTAAACTTGAACGCGACGGGTGACTAAGACAACGTTCAAACACGACAAAACTACCCAGACTGACTATTTGCGCCGAGTACACAATAACGTCTTCCTAGCCCTTCAAAATCTCAGGTGAAGTGCAGAGTTCTAAGGGAGAGCTCGCCGAACTTTCTATCACTGCCTTCAATTCACAAACACTAGAATGCTGCACCGGTAACTGCCTCTGGGCGGCCATCTTAGAATTTCTCCTGCTCCAATACAAACCCCATTTCGAACCTTTCATAGTTTTAAGGGGTGTTTTCCATGAAATTAAATTAACTGACTTTCTACTTTCACTGGGACACTGAGTGGTTCTGACACACGGGGAGGGGGTACGTCCAAAGATGAGCACTTCCGTCTTGTCCGTGTTCAGGTTCAGGCAGTTGGACGTTGGTCATGGTGTTCTGGAAGTTAGCTTTGGTGGTGGTGTCTTCGGTGAGCGAGAGGATGAGTTGGGTGTCGTCGGCGTATGAGATGATATTGAGTCCGTGGCTGTGGACGATGTTGGCCAGCGAAGTCACGTAGATATTGAAGAGGGTGGGGCTGAGTGAGGAACCTCGGGGGACACTGCAGATGGTGATTTTGGGTTCAGAGGTGAACAGTGGGAGGCGTATTATTTGAGTGCGTCCAGAGAGGAACGAGATGATGAGTTTGAGTGCTTTACCGCTGATGCCGATGTGATGTGGTCTGTTGACCAGGATGTGATGGGATACGGTGTCGAAAGCTGCTGAGAGGTCGAGGAGGATGAGGGCAGCTAAATCTCTGCGGATGAGGATGATCCTGATGTCGTCTTTTGCGGCTATGAAGGCTGTTTCAGTGCAGTGGTTCGAGCGGAAGCCTGATTGGGAGGCATCCAACAGGTTGTTTCTCTCAAGGTGGTCTGTGAGCTGGTAGTTGATGGCTTGCTCGAGGACCTTCTGTGGGAATGGGAGTAGAGAGACGGGGCAGACGTTTTTGAGGTCGATGGAATCTGCGGTGGACTTCTTTAGTAGGGGTCTTACTTCCGAGTGTTTCCAGGTTTCCGGGAAAGTGGCAAAGTTGATGGCAGAGTTATGACCTGGCAGTTGGTATGATTGAGTATTTTATTCACCTACACAACACTGTATTAAGATCATTAATAAATATAAGTAACATTTGTATTTCTTGCTTTATCAACTGGATATATATATTACAATGAAGCCAATTGTTCAAAAGCTTAATAATATGGAACTAATGCTATGGGTATAGTCATGCTCACCTTGTTACCAATTAATCAATTTTCGATAATATCAAACATACACATTTCTATGCAATACGTTTGTTATAAAACAATTGTTCTCAATCATATATAATAAAGTATATTCATTATAATGTTATTGTATTCAGTAAAATTTGGTCCTATTCAAAACTCACCCCTACACCCATTATTAAAACTGCCATAGTATGCAACATTATATCATTGTTCAGACTTTCTTACGAATATTGATGTGTTCAAATAAATCCATGCGTCTAATCTCATTACTAGTAATCTGTAGCCATTTGTAATCCTCCAGGGTTGTATGGAGGTTGGCCATTACAGTCCTGAGGAGAAAAGTGAGATAGAAAAAAAATATATAAACAGCATGTTGCACTTTGTGCCTAATGTTTTACATAATACTATTGATAAAATCCTGTACATTCCACATGTCCATCTTGGGGCACTAGAAAATAATACCGCAAAACCGGGACCATAACAAATACTATTTTGGCCCAGATAGTCCAAACAAATATGTTTCGACTTCTATATGAGACAAGATTTCTAGCCGATGGACATAATCAACATTGTGCCTATCTGTGCCCACAATGTACCAATTTATATAGCACCCCGTGATCGCAGCGGCCTCATTAAAAACATTGTCCACTCCTGTGCTCTCAATGGAGTATGATAGTTTCATCAGACTTAACATATACATCTTGTGCTAGCTCCCATCACCATATAAACATAGCATCATTAAAAAATCAATCCCGTACTTGATCTAACTTTCAAAAAAGTAAGTAAGATTATTGGTACTAGAAATAAACAACATAAATGGCCAGTCCAAGCCTTTAACTAGTCCTCAGAATATGAATATGAGTTGTAAGAAACTGCAAAGACCCATGGTCCAATCCTTAGTGGTGAACAGTGTAGTTTTGTTTTAATCTGGTAATTTCTCACCGCTGATTGAGACTGGAGATCTGTGAGTTTATCAGACTCTGAATAATGCCCTAAGATATTTCAAGGTTTCCATGGTTAATTCCAGTGTATTTATTCTTCATAATTCAAATCTCAATTTTACAGAGTTGTGCAGCAGTCACAACAATACAATTAAATACCACACTCTTCATAACTGAAGTTGATGATGATTGTCATTTTCAAAACCTTTATGCAGGCTATTAACAAATGTTTGATCAGCTAAATGAATGTGTTGTGAATCAATATTGCCTGTCTTATCTTACCTCATGTGGCAATACAAAGGGGGTCATTATGATGGCGGAAGGACCGCCACCGCCGTGCGGACGGTGGCGGTCCTTCCGCCATCGCACTGGATTTCCCCACCGCCAAATTAGGATGGCGGTGGGTACCGCGGCGGATCGAAAGTCCGTCTGCCACTTCACCGCCAAAGGCAATCGGTCCGATTGCCTGGCGGGCGGTGCAGGGTGCCCAAAATGGTGGCGGTGCCTAGCAGGCACCGTCCACCAAATTAGGATGTGTGTTTAAACCGGCCTTTCCATAGCGGCGGTGCCGCCTTGGGAAGGCTGGCGGGGATTGGGTTTAGGGGCCCGTTGCGGGCCCCCTCTGTATGGGGGAGGGTGGTTGTGCACTGGGGGGGTACCCATGGTACCCCCCTGCATTACCCTGCACAAAGTGGCAGACACCGCGTGGTGCCTGCCACGTAGTGCAGGGAAATGCACTACATGGCATTTTCGCATTGTTCAGGGCCCTGGATGCGCCCGCCATAGTGGCAGGCACATCCTAATTCACTTAGCGGGACCGCCGCCTTACCGGCAGCCGGTCCCCAGCACCGCAACGATGGCGGGCGGACTAATGTATGCCCACCATCGTAATGTGCCCCAAAGCCTCTACTGTCCATCTAAAACTTGCAGGTCTTCCATTAAGTGAAAAATGTCAGGGCTCAGATGAATATTGGAGGAACCCTCCTTTTCGATGCTAATGGTGATGGACCCGGTGCCTATGACTTTTTCAATATCCAAATGCCCAGTCGAGAAGACCTAAGGATGGTGAAAGTTGGCTACCTGGATTCAAGACATGGAGGAGGAGTCCACATTAACATGAGTGCCATCGTATGGAGTGGAAGCTCTATGGTAAGGAAAGATTCTGGGCTCGTCAGTGTAACTGTGGTCCTACTCCACATTCCCTGTAACTATCTCAATGCTGCACTGGTATGCTACTTTCTGTTGGATGTGTTGAACCTCCCACAGCTTTGGATTAGTGGTGCACAGAATCTTTCATGAACAGCCTTTATGGTGTTTTAAACCTTGGCAATATTTGCAAGCATTGCAAAATTCAAAAAAGGTAAGAAAAGAAACCCCAAAATTAGTTTTGTAGAAACAAATGTCACTACCAGCCAACTGTTAATGGGAAAAATATCCTACAAAGGATTTTGCAGTGAAATGTGTATGCAAATGATGTTTTTGTAAGATGTTTCACTAAGAAGCAAACGTCTGCATATATCAAAATATTGAGTTGTAAATGTCGACTGACACTAATATCGAGTTTAAAATATCGTGACACAGAAATATCGACAGCAAGAATATCGAGGTCAAGAATATCGACTTTAAGGTAAGAAATATCGATTTAAAAGTCATTAATATCATTTGCAAAAATATAGGTTTTTAAAATATCGATTTTTTAAATTAGTGTTATGTATTTTAGTCTGTATAAAGGGTGGGAAGTAATTTATTTTTAATCAATTAATAATTAGTTGTTAATTAATATTAATTAATGAACTGACAATTAATTATGGTAATTGTGTAATTAATTTTAGGTGCGGGTTGTGGGGTTTATAGGGGTAAAGGTTGAGAAGTAATTTATTTTTAATTAATAATTATTTGTTAATTAATATTAATTGACAAATATGGAAATTGTGTAATTAATTTTAGTTGTGGGGTTTATAGGGGTAAAGGGTGGGAAGTAATTTATTTTTAATTAATTAATAATTAGTTAATCATTAAAATGAATGAATTAATTGATAATTAGGGTAATTGTTTAATTATTTTTTGTGTGTGGGTATTGGGTTTATAGGCGTGAAGGGTGGGGAGTAAATTAATTTTACTTACTTTATAATTAGTTCTTAAATACTATTAGTTATTTAATTGAATTATTTTTTTAATTGTGTAATTACTTTTTTTACAGTTTAATTTTAAGTGTGGGTTGTGGGGATTATAGGTGTAAAGGGTGGGAATTTAATTTAATTTTATGTGTTTTAATTTGTTTTTTAATTAATAATATTTGCTTAATTGATAATTAATTATGTTAATAATGGAAATACATTTTTTGTTGTTGTGAGTTGTGTGGTGTTATAGGTAGGAAGTAAATAGACTAAATTTATGTAATAATTAATGTTTTTGTTAATAAATAATGTCTAAATAAACATATTTATTTGTTTGAAAATTATTTATTTATTTTATTTAATATATTTGTAGGTATTTGTGATATGTATTTACCATTGTAATATGTTTTTTTTATTTTTTTTTATTATTTGTATTTTAATTTTTGTTTCAAAATCTTTTTATTGATTTTAAACCATTACAAAAACAGTTGTAGTTGCATCAAGCATAGCTTACAGGCCAAGAGTTACAGAAATCCCATAAGAACACACATCTTGTGTACAAGGTCTCAGCCTGACTTAACATCATACATTTGTGCACACCAATGCGGGACCCAGTGCTGTTTGGCGCTTGTGTTTCCTACCAAAACTATGTATTTCAGAATTTAAAAAAAACCAAACAAATGCAAACAAACACACGTATCACGGTAGTTGTATTTCGATTCAGGCCAAATGATAGGGCGGTCTAATGAGTCAGTCTAGTCTCGTGGCTAGTTGAAGAGGCCCCCTGAACTATTAGATATGAAAGAGGTGGAGGGCTCTTAACCTGGGGCTACAAGCAAATAAGGGCAAACCCTCCGACAGATATTCCACCAGAGGGGACCAGATATAGTCGAACCCCTTTCTCGAATCCTCCATTATGTCTGTCATTCTTTCCATTGCTAGGGCCCTCCACAATCTGGCATGCCATTGCGTGAGGGAGGGAGCCTCCGCCTTCTTCCATGCTTCATCTATTGCCATCTTAGCGGCTCCCAGGCACAGCCACAAAATGGAGCGATCACCTTGCGTTTGATGTTTTAGACTGGAGTCAAGAATCCCCAGGAGGGTGTGGTCTATAGTAGCTGGGATTGGATAACCCAGAATCAGTTTAATTTGGGATAGGATTTCCTTCTAGAATGGCTGGATCGAGGGGCAGTCCCACCAGATGTGTCGGAAGTCTCCTAAAAGCCCGCACCCCCTCCAGCATCTGTCTGAGGTGTTAGGAAATATTTTGTGTAATTTCTGGGGGTGCAGATACCACTCATACATAATTTTATAATGGGCCTCTCTTAGGAACATGGAGCGGTTGTATTTGGCAATGTCCATGTATAGGGAGCCCCATTGCTTTTCCCCCAGGGGAGTAGTGAGGATTGTGTCCCAGATTTTTCGTTGTCTCGGAGTCGAATGTGGGCTTATTGCCCGTATAACGGAGTAAAGGAAAGAGATGGTCCCTTTGGTGGATGCCCCTGATTGTGCGAATTTCTCAATTGGGAGCAGATCTCTGGTTGCAGCCAGCCATACATGAGGTTGCTGTACCCAGTGTTTAAGATGTAGATAGTGGTATTTTTCAGTAGGTTGTAGCTTGAATGTTTTAGCACAGTCCTCAAAAGTCATTAGTTCCCCTTTTTTGTAGAGGTCGGATATCATGAGGCAACTCCCCTCCCGCCAACCCTCGAATGGCCCTTCCTGGAGAGCCGGTGGGAATTCTGGATTGAAGTGAATGGGGGTGTAGGGGGGTGGAAAAGTAGTCGGGCAAAATTCTAGTGAGGTTATCCCATGCCTGAAGGGTGGTAGCCGTGGGGGCGCTGAGGTAAGCATTTGGGAGTCTATTTTGTTTCTGTTTCCACAAGAGGTCCCATATCGTCCTGCCTGTTATCTGCCGGTCCATATGGTGCCAATGTTTTTCAGACTCTCGGAGGGACCATTCTGTGATCACCCGGAGTTGGGCAGCTCTGTAATACCCAAAAAGTCTGGTAGGGCCAACCCCCCTTCCATGCGCGATTTAGTTAACAATCGATGGGATAAGCAAGCCCTTTGTCCCTGCCAAATAAACTTAGTGATCATCTTTTTCAGGGCTACAAATAGACCCCTGTCAACCGGTATCGGTAGGCCTTGATAAATATATAGCAGCCTGGGAAGGACATTCATTTTGATGGCATTGATTCTTCCTATCCAGGAGGTGTAGGAGGTTCTCCATCTCCTCAGGTCTGCTTTAAGCTGTCGCAGCAGGGGAGGGTAATTGGCTCTATAGAGATCGGTCAACCTGGGGGTGAGCTTGATACCCAGGTATGTAATGTCTTTGTGTGTGCAACGGAAGGGGGATGTCTCTTCTATAACTCTCATCACCTCCCTGGGCAGTGTCAGGTTGAGGAGGAAGGACTTAGATAGGTTTACTTTAAAACCCGAGGCTTTTTCAAAGAGGTTAAGTTCTGTTTGGATGGCCGGCAATGAGTTCAGTGGATGCATCTGGACCGAACGTTACCCCTCGTATGTCTGGGTTAACCCTGATACGTTCCGCTAGTGGCTCAGTGCTGAGGGCAAAGAGCAGGGGGGACAACGGACAGCCCTGCCTAGTTCCCCGCGAGAGACTGAAGGACTCCGAGGCCACTCCATTCACCAGTACACGAGATCTGGGAGAGTGATAGTTGGCCCGCACCATACCTGTAAAGGTCTCATTGAACCCAAAGCGCCTCAGTTTTCGATTCAGAAAGGCCCAGTCGACCCGATCAAAGGCCTTCTCCGCATCTAGCGAGAGAAGGGCCGCCGGGATGCCTCTTTTCTGCACTTTTTCAATGTGTGCCAATCTCCGCAGGTTATCGTGGGTCTGTCTACCCTTAATGAAACCCGCTTGGTCTGCATTAATGAGGGATGGCATAACGTTTTCTAGGCGACTGGCCAGTATTTTAGAGTATAATTTGGCGTCTAGATTTAAAAGTGCGATAGGTCTGTATGAGGCGCAAACTTTAGGGTCTTTCCCCGATTTGGGAATAATAGTAATCAGAGCTTCCCCCATGGTAGAAGTCACACGCTGCGTGGTCGCTATGTCATTAAACAGGGTCACTAAGCGGGCAGTCAACTCCGGCGCGAATAAACGATAGAATTGGGCATTCTGCCTGTCTGAACCAGGTGCCTTCTGCACTTTGAGCGTGTCTATTGCCCTCTGAACCTCCTAGCTGGAGATGGGTCTACTGAGATCATCGTTCATGGAGGCTGAAACCTGCGGCAGGTTAAGGTTCTCAAGGTATCCCTCCTGATCCCGGGCCTCCAGCGAGTCGGCGGTGTATAGGGTGCGGTAGAATTCTCCGAAGGCTCTTGCTTTCCCCTCCTCACCGAGGTGGGAGACGCCAGCATCATCCACTATGTGTTTGATATATTCTTTTTCCTGCTTTGCTCTGAGTTGGCGCGGTAGCAGGGCACCTTTTTTGTTCCCCCCCTTCGTAGCCTCGGGCTTGTTGGCGTATAATAGTTTTTTCCGCCCCATTGGTGTATATGGCCTGTAACTTCCCCTTCAGCTGTGTAACCTTCCGTAGGGACTGGACCGATGGACTATCTTTGTGTGCTTTTTCAGCTTTTTGTAGTTCCCCCTCTAATAGGAGTCTTTCCCCATTCCGTTGGTTTTTTGAGCGTGGTGGCTAACTCAATGCATTTACCCCTTATGACCGCCTTGAATGCGTCCCAGTTATTCGCATGAGATGCCAGTGCGGGTTCATTAGTGTAAAAAAACTCTGTGATTGCCTTTCTCAGTTCGTCCCTGAGAAGTCAATCCCTACCGAGAAAATTGTGGAAATACCATCTGGCATGTTTTGAGCGAGGGGCTGGCCAATCGAGGACCAACTCCAGGGGGCGTGATCCGAGAGGCAAATCGGATGGAACTGGGTCCCCGAGACTGTGTGGAACAGAGACTGGCTGACAAAGGCATGGTCAATTCTAGAATAGATTCTATGGGAGTGGGAGAAAAAGGAATAATCTTGTGTTGTGGGATGAGAGCACCTCCACGCGTCCAGGAGACAAAGCTCTGTAGAGCGACCTTGAGCGGCTTGCTGAAGACCCCCCCTGTTGCCCTATGCGGGTGTGTCGTATCTAATGTCGAGTCCCATATTAAATTAGAATCCCCCAGTAGAATTATGTCGCCCGTGGCGAACCCCTCTAGTGTGGAGATAAATACACCTAGGAAGTCCTGTTGCCCTGTATTAGGCGCATAGACTGTGGCAATTGTACATGATCTTCCCCTTAGCTCACCTCTAACCATCAGAAATCGCCCTGCTTTGTCTGATTTAGAAGCATGGAGTTGAAACTGGACTGAGGAATGAAAAAGGAGAGCCACCCCATTCTGCTTCGTGGGTGCTGAGGAGCGAAAGATTTGTGGGTAGGTTCTATGCTTCAAACGTTGCTCATCACTTCTTTTAAGATGGGTTTCCTGCAATGCAGCTATCTTGATGTGATGGTCTACCAAAAATTTCCATATGCTGTGCCTCTTGTTAGGGGAGTTAAGACCCCTCACATTCCAAGATAAGCAGTTAACCGCCATTTGTCAAAGTGTAACCCCCACGCTTGCGTCCCAGGTTTTGCCCGTGAGACCCCCCGGAGATCCCCACCCCTCTCCCCACCATGGCCATATGCTAGCATTCAAATCTATGAGCACCGTGATACAAAACGTACTTAACATACACAGATACAAACCAGAACTTCGAGCTCTGCGGCTCTCTATCTCAGAAGAGAACCCCAATATGAGCATCGCCTGGGGCGATCCCACTTCCGCCCCCAGGACCCTCAACATCTTATCTAAGTAGCTTTAGTATTAGCCAATATTCGTTTCCTGTCTCCGAATCAAGGCTTCACCTCTATAAGGCTCACCCCCCGCCAGGTCTTTCTCTACCCAAAGTCTCGGCATCGTCCTCATCAGGTGGGGCAGACCCCCATTGTCTCTTGTTATCTTTATTCATTACTATGCTGCTTGAGAAGTTCACATCGCTCACAAAAGTTAGTGTCCCCTTACGAATCAACCCGTTGCTTTCTTGCCGGCCTCTTTTTTTTGCATCTGCCAAGGTCCCCCGCCGCATCGCTCCCCATGTGGCTCCATTCCTTCGTCACCTGCAGCTGTCATCTGGTTGGGGTGGGAGATCCTGAGACCCAACAGGTCTGCTGCTTCCATTAGTTCCGTGCAGTGAAGGTGCTTGTTGTCCATCGAGAAGGTCAAGCCAAAGGGATAGGTCCAGCGATATTTTATTTGGCGTCCTCTCAGGGCCTCTGTGACCGGCCTAAACTGCTGGCGACGGGCAAGGGTGGCCTGGGCTACATCCTGGAAGAGAGAGCAAGTCGCGTTTTGGAATGATATTTTATCGAGGGATCTTGCTTTCTGGAGAACCAGTTCTTTCACCTTAAAGAGCTGAACTTTGCTAGGATGTCTCTGGGCCTCCTGTTGTCTCCTGGTAGCCGTGGCCCCACTCTATGGACCCTCTCCAACTGCACTTCTGTGCCACCCTCCCCCAGCACTTTGGAGAATAACCCCACCATAAACGCCTCCAAGTCCAGGCCCTCGCAGCCCTCCTCCATGCCCCTGATCCGTATGTTATCTCACCGAGAGCGGTTCTCGAGGTCTTCACATTTGAGTATCGTGGCCCTTAGTTGGTTACGTAAGTCAGCAGAGCTCTCCTCTAGGGGCTTTACACGGTCTGCCAGGTCTTGGTAGTTTGCCTCAAGGTCCAATGTACGGGCCCCGACAGAGTCCACATCCGCCTGAAGGGCCACCAGCTTTCCCCCCATTTCCGCTCTAAATGCGTCAAAAGAGGCCCCTATGTCTGCTTTGATGTCGTTGCGAAGCTCCTTTTTAAATTCTCGCAGCGACGCCATCAGGTCTTCCCTTGTGAGTGCCATGTCTCCCCTGGACTGCGCTTTCCCCTCCTTGTCCACCCCTGTGCTTGCTGGAGTGAAGTAGCTGGAGACTCTGGCGGATTGCGACTTCTTTGGTGGCATAGGGACCAGGGCGCAAGATCAGCCCGGGGCCTCTCTGCAGACCGGATTCAGGGTCTGTGTGGTGCTATCCGGAAGGGGGCCTGAGTTCTTGCACTGATGGGCTAAGTTCAGGGGCCTCTCTTCATGCCGCTAGGGGTAGTTAATATCTTGCCTGCTCTTTCATCAGTCTTCCAGGTCCCCCTCTCAGGCTTATGGGGAACACACATGGTCTGATTCCTTTTTACACGTGGTTTCAGTTTAATAATGGAGATGCCAGGCTGGCACCATTTTATGGTCAGGCAGTACGGGCCGGGGGATCGGCGGTCATCCCTGCAGGCCCGGGGCCTCCCTAGCATCAGGAAGCAGCTTCTCGCGGGTAGCTTCACCTAGGCCCCGCTCTTGTGCGCGTTTACCCCAGCTCCTCACCTGGAAGCTAACACGGCCGCCGGACGTTCCTTCTCACTGTCCCAGGGGGGCGGGACGCTCCCATTAACCCCGCGGGTCCAGATCGCGGCCCCAGTTCGCCGCCAACACACTCTTCGGGTCAGGCCGCCGTGCCCTCTCAAGCTGCTGCTTACAGGCTGTTGTTGATCTCCTCCTTCAGCCCCGGCGGGAGCACCGACCGTTGGGTCTGAACTGCCGCTCGTGGGAAACTGCCATCTTGGCCCGATCTCCGCGTTGCTGGGGTCCTCTGGTTCAGACCCTCGCCGGCGTCCCCTGAGCAGCAAGCTCGACTCACCTGAGCAGAGCCGAGTGGATTCACGTCCGTTCGGCCATGATGGTTGGCCAGTCTCCCAGAAGTAAGCCACATATATATATATATATATATATATATATATATATATATATATATATATTACCTACTGGCGGTCGCCAGTAGGTAGTTATAGTTAGAACCTATTTTCCATAGGAAAAGCATCTTTTGATTTGCTAATAACTTTAGCGTCGTTTGACGAATCTTCCTGAAATTCTCCCAAAAAAGTCTATGCAGGTCAGCTCCTATCCTGAAAGTTTGGGAGTGATTCGTCAAGCAGGGGCTGAGGAAAAAGGGGGGTCCCAAAACTCGTTTTCTCCATGTTAATTTCGATAGGAAATTTTGCGACGAGCTACAGCCCGAACTGCTGAACGGAATTACCCCAAATTTGGCAAAAAGGTAGAGCTTGGTTCAAAAAGCGACCTTTTTTTTAAATGGTGTAAATCCGTTCAGTAGTTTTTGAGAAATTCAAAAAATAAGAGTCAAAAAATCAATTTCCCATAGGAAACTTTGTGCAAGGCTACAGCCGAAACTACTGAACGGAATTAATCCAAATTTGGCAGAAAGGTAGTGCTTGGGTCAGAAAGCGACCTTTTTAAAAATGGTGTAAATCCGTTCAGTAGTTGCTGAGAAATTAGAAAAATAAAAGTTTTGATATCTGGGCGGAGCCTAAGTCGCGTGCGCGAGCTTCACTGTGATTGGCTGCTAGTAGTCCAAACCAGGAAGTGTTGGCAGCCATCTTGTGGCTCGGTAGAAGCGAGTCACCCGAAAACGGAGAAACAAAGGTATAAAACAAGAGAAGGGGGCAGGGTAGAAAAACCCTGACGCCCTAGGCCTGCTCAGGGGGTCCCAGAAGGAGCCCCAGGGCCCAAAAAATCATTTAAAAAAAAAAAAATTGCGCTGGGGTCGCGGGTTCTTGCGTTTTATTTTAATGAGGCCCTTGGGTGGGCTAGGTTCCGGTGGTATTTCTTAAAAAATAATAGCAGGGGCTTGCGGGGGTGCGCTGGGGTCATGTTGGGAGGGGGGTCGCGCGGCCCCCCTTCTGGAGCCTTCTATGTGCTTGTAACTTTGGCGTCGTTTGACGAATCTTTATGAAATTATCCAAAAAGTTTCTCTTTTTTTGATTAGCTCTTATATTGAAAGTTTGGGGGTGAATGGTGTAGGAGGGGCTGAGAAAAAAGAGGGTCCTAAAACGTGTTTTCTGCATGCAATTTCCATACGAAACTTTACAGAAGACTACAGGTAAAACTGCTGAATGGAATTACGCCAAATTTGGCAGGGAGAAAGGTGATGGTCCAGAAAGCACGCTTTTGTTTAAATGGTGTAAATCCGTTCAGTAGTTTTTGAGAAATATCAAATTTTACAGATATCGATTTTGAGAATTCTGACATGTGATTGGCTGAAGGGTTACAAGCACCAGCTTGCGGCTTATTGGCTGTGAATGGTTGAAACCAGGAAGTGTTGGCAGCCATTTTGTGATTTACTCCGTCAGCTCGCATCTCTCCGTGTAGAAGCCATCAGGTTCGTAGTTTTACCTCTGTGAGGCAACACTGGCATCTGTATCTGTGTGAGATATGCCTTTCACGCTGCCTCTCTTCATATCACCAGGTCGCGGCTATGCCTTTAGAAGCCCGTCCGTCGGCTCGGAGCTCTGTGAGTCAGTCTGTCGGTACGATCCCCTACACTACCCAAAGACTACCCAAACACCACTGCACTGTCGTAAACTCTAAAACACTACCCCCAGCACGATCCCCTACACTACCCAAACACCACTGCACTACCCTCAATCAATCAATCAATCACAGAATTTGTAGAGCGCACTACTTACCCGCGAGGGTCTCAAGGCGCTGGGGAGAGGGAAGGGGGGGGGATGCTGCTACTGGTCGAACAGCCAGGTCTTGAGTAGCCTCCTGAAGGTCAGCAGGTCTTGGGTCTGTCGTAGGCTTAGTGGAAGGGTGTTCCAGGTCTTGGCGGCGAGGTGTGAGAAGGATCTGCCGCCGGTGGTTGTTCTTCGAATGCGAGGGACGGTGGCGAGGGAGAGGTCGGCGGAGCGGAGCTGGCGGTTGGGGACGTAGAAGAAGAGTCGTCTGTTGAGGTAGGCTGGGCCAGTTTTGTGGAGTGCCTTGTGTGCGTGGATGAGGAGTTTGAAGGTGATCCTCCTGTCGACGGGGAGCCAGTGCAGGTTCCTCAAGTGGGGGGTGATGTGGCTGTGGCGTGGTACGTCGAGGATCAGGCGTGCAGAGGCGTTTTGTATGCGTTGCAGTCGCTTGATGAGCTTGGCCGGGGCTCCCGCGTAGAGGGCGTTCCCATAGTCAAGTCTGCTACTGACGAGGGCCTGGGTGACTGTTCTTCTTGTGTCTGTCGGGATCCACCTGTAGATCTTGCGAAGCATGCGGAGGGTGTGGAAGCAGGAGGAGGAGACTGCGTTGACTTGCTTGGCCATGGAGAGCGTTGAGTCGAGGATGACTCCCAGGTTGCGTGTGTGGTCGGTGGGTGTCGGGGCTGCTCCCAGCGTCGTTGGCCACCAGGAGTCATCCCAGGCTGAGGGGTTGGAGCCGAGGATGAGGACCTCCGTCTTGTCCGTGTTCAGCTTTGGTCGGCTGATCTTCATCCAATCGGCGACGGCCTTCATTCCTTCATGGAGATTGGCTTTGGCGGCGAGGGGGTCCTTGGTGAGGGAGAGGATCAGTTGAGTGTCGTCGGCGTAGGAGATAATGTTGAGGTCGTGCTGTCTGGCGATGCGTGCGAGCGGGGCCATGTAGATGTTGAACAGTGTTGGGCTGAGGGAAGATCCCTGGGGTACGCCGCAGATGATCTCGGAGGCTTCGGATCGGAAAGGTGGGAGGCGGACTCTCTGGGTTCTGCCATCGAGGAAGGAGGTGGTCCATTCCAGGGCCTTGTCTCGGATCCCTGCGTTGTGGAGGCGTGCGCGTAGAGTGCGGTGGCAGACAGTGTCGAAGGTGGCGGAGAGGTCCAGCAGGATGAGGGCTGCGGTCTCACCATTGTCCAGCAGGATCCTGATGTCGTCGGTGGCGGCGATGAGGGCAGTCTCAGTGCTGTGGTTGCTAAACCCTAAACCCTAAATCTACCCCCAGCACGACCCCCTACCCAAACACCACTACACTACCCTAAACCCTAAACTACTACCCCCAGCACAACCCCCTACACTACCCAAACACCACTGCTTTGTCGTAAACCCTAAAACACTACCCCTAGCAGGACCCCCTACACTACGCAAACACCACTGCAGTACCCTAAATCCTAAAACACTATCCCCAGCACGACCCCCTACACTACCCAAACACCACTAGACTACCCTAAAACACTACTCCCAACATGACTCCCTACACTACACAAACTCCACTGCACTACCCTAAACCCTAAAACACTACCCCCAGCATGACCCCCTACACTACCCAAACACCACTGTTCTACCCTAAACCCTAAAAGACTACCCCATCACGACCCCCTACAGTACACAAACACCACTGCAGTACTGTAAACACTAAAACACTACTCCGAGGACGACCCCCTACACTACACAAACACCACTGCACTACCCTAAACCCTAAAACACTACTGTCAGCATGACCCCTTACACTACCCAAACACCACTGCATTTTCGTAAACTCTAAAACACTACCTCCAGCACGATTCTTACACTACCCAAACACCACTGCACTACCTTAAACCCTAAAACGCTACCCCCAGCATGAACCCCCAAACAGTACACAAACACCACTGCACTACTCTAAATCCTAAAACAGTACTCGCTGCATGACTTCCCACACTACACAAACACCACTGTGCTACCCTAAATCCTAAAACACTACTCTCAGCACGACCCCCTACACTACACAAACACCACTGCACTGCAGTAAACCCTAAAACACTACTCCCAGCATGACTCCCTACACTACCCAAACACCACTGCACTGCCGTAAACCCTAAAACACTACTCCCAGCATGACCCCCTACACTACACAAACACCACTGCACTACCCTAAACCCCAAAACAGTACTCCCAGCATGACCCCTTACACTACCCAAACATTACTGCATTGTCGTAAACTCTAAAACACTACCTCCAGCACGATTCTTACACTACCCAAACAGCACTGCACTACCTTAAACCCTAAAACGCTACCTCCAGCACGAACACCCTACAGTACACAAACACCACTGTACTACCCTAAAGCATAAAACAGTACCAGTCCGTCGGTTCGCAGGTCTGCGTCTGCGAGGCGTCATGTCCCTAGCTGTACATGTGCGAGCCAGTCCGTTAGGTGATAGGTGTGTCTCTGCTAGCAGGGCCGTTGGCCCGTTGGTGTCCCCTTGCGAGTTAGACCCGAGCTCTCCCTCTGCGAGCCAGCACGCTGGTGTGTGTTTGCGAGCCGACGGCCCGTAGCTCTCCCTGTGCGAGCCGAGCCGACGGGCCGCAGCTCTCCCTCTGCGAGCCTGTCGGACGGCCCGCAGGTCTCCCTGTGCTAGCCGGATCGCAGCTGTCACTCTGCGAACCGATATTGGGAATATAAGGCGGCTCTAAAAAGAGCCCTTGTGTTTATTAGTTGGAGCTACATATAAGTGCGGATGCACAGCTTCAGGTTATTCAGAAAAACTCGATTTCCCTGATGTGTGAAGTGTACTCCATCACTTCTGTAGATATCAGCCATATCAAAACATATGTTGTTGTTGTAGATCAACCCCATTCTATGGTCTCTGAGGTATGCAGACACAGCTTCGTTGACATTCTTCCTAGATTTTTCAATCTGAGGACAAAATTGGTTTGACCATTTCCACTTCTGTCTTTGGCACATATTGGAATATACAAAGACAGTTTGAGGCAAAAGCAACATCAATTGTCGAAAGGTGTCTTTCATTAGCATTTCCAAACCTACACCAGTCAATGTGCCTAGGTCGTTTCCACCACAGTGCACAATCATGAGGTCAGGGTGTTGGAGATGCAAACAGGTTTTAACCAAAGGCAACAATTGGTGCCACTTCAATCCTCTCTGTCCAAACCATTTAATGTCCACATTTTGTAAACCTAGGTCTAAGTCAATACGTCTCTGTTCTGCATACCTCTTGCACCAGAAAACATAGCTATGTCCTACGATCCACACTAGCATTTTGAAGGTATGGCTGGGAAGTATGGATAGATGTCTGTAGCTCATGCAGTCCGTTCGTAGAATAAGAGATATGTTTAAAGGTGGGGAACTACTTTTTTTCTCATTCAAAACGATAATTGATTGGGAGATGAAAAGCATTGTTTTTTAAAAGTAGGGTGCACATTCGTTTTGTGGAAAAGCATCTTTGTGATTGGTTAAGAAAAAGCAGTTTAAACGTGGAGTACATATGATAGGATAAAATTTGGTCAACTCAACCACACCTGCTACTTGCATTTGGAAGGCCCTGTTCGAACTTAAAACAATCGTGAACTTTTAACCTGCACGTGCCGTTAAATGTTCGAGAAAATGTTGCAAAAAAATATCGTTAGGTTTAAAAAAATTGATGAACTTTTAACCTGCACGTGTTGTAGAATGTTCTAGAAAGTGTGTTGATAGAATACGTTGCACTTCTGACTTCTATGTGTCCTTGAATATTAAAAAAACTGTTTATATGGAAAATTCAAAAATAACCAATAGAGAGAAGTTTTGCAATTTAAAACAATCAAGGAACTATTCTAATTTGTTCTTTACATGTATTTATGTGTGGAATAACACAATTACAGACACAACAGCACCAGGAAGAGGAACATGCTGGGAGTGGGGGGACGGGGGGAGATTGGCACAATGGCACACATGCACAATTAAGTACAGCACAACTACAGACAAACAATGGCTAAAATGAAACACACCAACAAGGAGCACAAGTCACACAAGTCACACAACCCGCCAACATCACACCACTGAACAAGCACAGAAGTGAAAACCACACTGCCTGAAAGGGAGAAGGGTGAACAATACCTCACATGAAGGGACATCTCACACAGAATGCAGCACACACACATAGGAAGCAGAGCACACCAACATCCAACACAATGTTGTCCAAACACAAACATTCGCACAATCGAACACAGGACACAAATGCACTCGCCTGTGGCGGATAAACATCCAAAAGCGTCAGTACGAAACAGACACATGAGAACGCATAAGTGCAAACCCACAGTCCGGATGGGGTAGCAATTCACGTATGGCAGGCAGCCAGAGAGTCCGTGACACACACATGGGCATACAAATGAAGACACAACACATTTGGAGACAAGTGAAAATGTGGAAACTTTATAAAAAAAAGTGCGTGTCAGTACGGCCAAGAGTAGTGCCACGATATGCAGACAAATGCAGCAGCATGCCTGAATAAGGAACGTAGGAAAACGTCCATGTTCACCTCAGGGTAGTCCACCACCAACACACGTCAGTGTCAAGCAGCATTGGTTGTCCGCGCCTCGGACATGAGTCGACACCAATGCAGCCATGTCCACTGTCGTCTTGGGACATGTGACCAGATGCACAACGTGCAATGATGCGGCGGGACACGTGCAATGTGGCACATCGAGTCGTGGTTGCAGGTACCTTGTCACTCGTCCATGAACGCGAGTGCAGCTGCGTAAGCCACTATCTCTAATGAGTGATGGTTGGCCACAATATTTGACGTCGTCGACGTAATCCATCAGCTGACCGGGACAGATGTGCTGACTCCAACCACTGTACCCAATGTGCACCAAAGCAGAATCGGGTAGTGGGTCAATTTGCTCACTACATACTACGACACGTGCAATCTCCCAGGCCCAGTTCCCAACATGCATGCCAAACATCCATGCATGCCATAAACGGGTATCACCATGACACTCATGGTCGTGGGCCAACAGGGGGCGCACACACCCGTCGTAATCCATGTCAGCTACGCACACGTTGGAGAGGCACACGTCCATGCACCACTCGGATAGGCACGTGCGACAGTGCAATACAGGTTGAACGCAGGTGACGTCCGCAATGCGGAAGCTCAGCCGGTAAGTGATCCGCAGCACTGCCATAGGCAGTGCACCCAGGACATGCAGCAGACGTGCAAGGTATAGGTGGACGTGAATGGAGTCGACCATGTGTTCGGGATGCCCTGCCATTGCGTCAGTGGCTCTGCTTGTAGCTGCACTGGCTTGCCGTGTGCCAGTCTTGTGGATGAAATGGCACAGCTTCGTGCAATGAGCCGGGTCTGTGTGCAATGGGTGCAGGGCAGGGGTGTGGTGGGAGTACGTGTGAAGGCCATTTCACGCACGCTAACTACGACGAAGGACTTTTGAGTGTGGGATGTGTACTCGTTGTTCTCAAATCGGGCAGTGCGTAGTGTGGGAGACGGATGCAAATATTATCATATCTGTCAGGGGGGACTGGCCACTTGCAAGTTCCTTCTCGGAGCAGCAGATGTGTTAGCGCAAGATAGCTCAGACAAAGAACCTTTCATCCCTACAGTAACTTCTCCAGCTGCATTCATACAGGATGTGTACAAAGGCCGTTCGTGGGTGTTGTGGGATGTCTGCGACCCTGGTCATCATGGATGAGATGCCCAGCACGTGGCACATGGGCGGGTTCGCTGTGTGTTACGTTGCCAAACAGCTGCTCCTCCCTCCCACGAGCCCCCACACTTTTGTGCGCTGCGCTGTTGTATCCCGTGCACTCCTACGGCACACCATTGTAATGCCTATTCGCACATGTCCTGCAGCATTCCAATCACACCGTGACACTGCCGTTTGGAGGTGGTGCATGCCACTTTACAACATCGACTGCTGCGGCCCTTGTGGCGGCCACACCAGAACACAGAGACACACTTACCGCACTTCTTGCACACGGACATGTCCGAGACATCCCGTTCCCCTTGCCGGATAGGCACACCCCTGCGCTGACCTGTGTATGCCGGACCAGCACACGCCGCTTGTGCATTCAGGAGGATGCCTGCGTGGCTACATGTCCAGGCTCACTGCCAACGCTGAGGTGACATGGTAACGTCCGCTGAAGACAGCACACTGTGATGTTGCAGGGCCCGTGCCCATCATGCTAACACAATGACCACACGGACACACTTGCTAAGATGCGGGTTCGGGGGGCGTTGGCGGTCCTGGGGTTGTTGCGATGAGTGTTGTGGCCCTCATGGGTATCGGTGTATCATGCTCATTGACTCTATGGCACCTGTGGGTGTTACGGTGTGGCTCTTGGCTGAGTTCCCTTTCATGCTGCAGGTAGTCGTCCTGCTTAACACCAGCAGAAAGCAGGTGTAAAATCCCTAGTGCTAACGCGGCTTATCGCCGGAATTTGTTTCGCATCGCAGTTTTTGCCTTTCGTTGTAAAAGTTGTGATGTGGTTTTTTCGTGTACAGAAAAATAAACGAACTGGGCAGTGTATCCCGTCAAGATTCAGCACCTGACCCACTATTCCCAATCAATATAAATACAATGAGATTTCTTCATTGATTTTGTGTGTACACTGTAAATGCACCCACTACCACAGTGCAATTCAATACAGGATTTTAGTATTTAGAATAAATCGCAGAGGTGCACCTCGTGTGTTTTTGCACGGGAACGCCTACTCTGCATCTCATTATCAGCACTTTAATGCAACTAAAGTTGAGATAAATCTAACACACTATTCAGAAGCTGGTGCAAACTGCAGACATCATCAGTATTCCCGCGATAACTGCCCCAAAATTTAACACCATGGTGGACACCACCAAATAACAGTAATAAGAACGAGAAAGAGTCACACAGCACTTAAGTAACAACCAAAAACTTTATTGAATTTTTTTTTTTTCAAACTTTAATTTTTTTGTACATATAGAGGATAAACTAAATTTAACAAACTGAACACAAAACAACAAGGCGGAAGACTCCTGTCGGGTCCATCAATGACGACGACACAGCCTGGAAAATAAAGCACAAAATAAGGACGTGTGTAATGCGCATATCAAAGGAGTGAGACACAGAGAAAGAGAGAAGGAAATAAAAGCCAGAGAGAAAAAGAGAGGGAAGGAAAGAAAGGGAGTGAGAAAGGGAGAAGGGAGAGAGAGCGAGAGAGATAGAAGGAAAAGAAGGAAGAGAGTGAGAGAGAGAGTGAAGAGAGGGAAGTGAGAGAGAGAGAGAGAGACACTGCCGCCCCTGCGCATCCATGACCAAATAATTACCAGCTGCCACCGGAGTGTCTACCAGTGGGCACTCCACGTGCCCGTGAAAGCTCCAGGGCCCGGTCCCGCCACCATGGCTTGGTGCACATTATGTGGACCCGCTCCGCGGCCCAGCAGATCCCACACATGTCGCTGAGTCCTGAGTCATCAATGGCGGAGACCACATCAGCTTTTGGTGCAGCTAACCCTGTGCAACGCAAGTCAGCGCCACATGGTGGTAGGCCGCTGACGGCCATACAACTTAGGGTGCGACTAACCCTGTGCTACTCAAGACCTGGCTGTTCGACCAGTAGCAGCACCCCCCCCCCTTTTTTCTCCCCAGCGCCTTGAGACCTTCGCGGGTAAGTAGTGCGCTCTACAAATTCTGTGATTGATTGATTGATTGTGCAACTCAAGTCCGCGCCACGTGGTGGTAGGCCCCTGACGGCCACATCAGCTTCGGGTGGCACTAACCCTGTGCAACTCAAGTTCGCGCCACGTGGTAGTAGGCCCCTGACAGCCACATCATCTTCGGGTGGCACTAACCCTGTGCAACTCAAGTCCGCGCCACGTGGTGGTAGGCCCCTGACGGCCACATCAGCTTCGGGTGGCAGTAACCCTGTGCAACTCAAGTCCGCGCCACGTGGTAGTAGGCCCTTGACGGCCATCCAGCTCAGGGTGCGACTAACCCTCTGCTCAAGTTTTCATGGACTCTTTATGATTGAGACCCGTGGAGCATCCGCCATCCAGTCACCACCGGCAATAAAGGATGTGACGTTGTCGATCCATTATATTTGTGTGGTCACATGGCCTGTGACGCATGTGCCGGATGGGTGTGGTGTGTGTGCAAACCTGCCCTCAGGGAGTGGCCGTGACATGTTGACAACTAGACCACTGACCTGCACACCAACAGCGAGTATGCCTGCGACAGGTAGCTATGTGGGGGGTGTGAAAACGTGTTTTCTCAATGGATTTTCCATAGGAAACTTTAGACAAGGCTACAGGTCAAACTGCTGAACGGAATTATGCCAAATTTGGTAGGGAGAAAGGTCTTGGTCCAGAAAGCGCGCTTTCTCGCATCGAGTGAAAATATAAAAGAAAGGTCCTGGGGGCAATTTAATATACCGGAGCTCTGTCTGTGCGAGATAACCCTTTCACGCTCCCTCTGCCCAACATCACCACTTCGCAGCTATGCCGTTAGAAGCCAGTCCGTCGGCTCGCAGCTCTCTACCTTTGCGAGTTAGTACGCTGCTGTGCCTGTACCTCTGCGAGCTACTACGCTGCTGTTCCTTTGGGAGCGGACGGCTCGTAGTACTGCGTCTGTGAGTCGAGCGGACGGGCCGCAGTTGTCCCTCTGCGAGCCTGGGTGCGAACTGTTCATAAGTCACACTACATAAGCATTGAAAAGCCATTTTGTGATTCAGTCCGTCAGCTGGCATCTGTCCGAGGCATTTCTGAAAACATACTGGAATTCTTTCTGTGAGAGATACCCCTTTCACGCTGCCTCTCCCCACATCAGCAGGTAACGCACCCTCTTCCCACATTACCAACATACCCCCAACAACCTTCTTGGGCCGGAATTGTCCCTATGCGGTTGGACAAACAAGAATCTTAGTCATGTATAGATTTACATATAAAACATTTTATTTAAACAAAACAACAACAAATAAAACTGAAGGGAGTCTGGTGCTGTGGTCGCTGCCAAGAAGTTGGGGTCACTGCAATTCAGGGCTCAGGACACAGTTCCACATGTGGGATCGGCTTGTATTGAACAAGGTTAGTGGCACCACGTGTCGTGCCTTGTGTTGTACAGGGTTAGTGGCACCACGTGTCGCCGGCCTTGCATATGGAAATATGCCTCACTGATCTAAGGGAGTCTGGTGCTGTGGTTGCTGCCACGGACTTGGGGTCACTGCCATTCAGACCTCAGGACACAGTTCCACATGTGGGATCAGCTTGTATTGAACAGGGTTAGTGGCACCACGTGTCGCGCCTTGTGTTGTACAGGGTTAGTGGCACCACGTGTCGCCGGCCTTGCATATGGAAATATGCCTCACTGATCGAAGGGAGTCTGGTGCTGTGGTCGCTGCCACGGACATGTGGTCACTGCCATTCAGGACTCAGGATACAGTTCCACATGTGGGATCGGCTTGCGTTGAACAGGGTTAGTGGCACCACCTGTCGCCGGCTTGTGTTAAACAGGGTTAGTGGCACCACGTGTCGCGGCTTGTGTTGAACAGGGTTAGTGGCACCACGTGTCGCCGGCCTTGCATATGGAAATATGCCTCACTGATCGAAGGGAGTCTGGTGCTGTGGTCGCTGCCACGGACTTGGGGTCACTGCCATTCAGGACTCAGGACACAGTTCCACATGTGGGATCGGCTTGTATTGAACAGGGTTAGTGGCACCACGTGTCGCGCCTTGTGTTGTACAGGGTTAGTGGCACCACGTGCCGCCGGCCTTGCATATGGAAATATGCCTAACTGATCGAAGGGAGTCTGGTGCTGTGGTCGCTGCCACGGACTTGGGGTCACTGCCATTCAGGACTCAGGACACAGTTCCACATGTGGGATCGGCTTGTGTTGAACAGGGGTTAGTGGCACCACGTGTCGCCGGCTTGTGTTGAACAGGGTTAGTGGCACCACCTGTAGCCGGCCTTGCATATGGAAATATGCCTCACTGATCGAAGGGAGTCTGGTGCTGTGGTCGCTGCCACGGACTTGGGGTCACTGGCATTCAGGACTCAGGACACAGTTCCACATGTGGGATCGGCTTGTGTTGAACAGGGTTAGTGGTACCACGTGTCGCCGGCTTGTGTTGAACAGGGTTAGTGGCACCACGTGTCGCGGCTTGTGTTGAACAGGGTTAGTGGCACCACGTGTCCAAAATTCGAATTGCGAGCTCTGCTGCCCGCAGTGTAGACTGCTAATGAGTGTTCGTTTGCACTTGAAGATGAATTTGGTGATTGTACTAAAGCTATAACTGATATAAAAAAAGTTCTTGAAGCAAGGATACTAAAAGGATATTATGTAGGTTTTAGGCCTGTGATAGTTACTTGCCTACTGGACTCTGTAATTAATGAATCAAGACTTAATTTTAATTGTGAGCCCTGATGACCGCAGTGTAGGCCAGAGGTAGCGGTCAGCAAGGGCCCACAGCCACGTGACGTTGACTTGAGCTGCACAGATTGGGAGCATACAGTCTTCTTAACCGATTATACTCTCTTACACAATTTGCATCGGCACTAATCTTGAATTGTTAGCCCTGCTAACCGCATTGTAAGCCGGAGGCAGCGGTCATCAAGGGCCCACAGCCACGTGGCGTTGACTTGAGCTGCACAGAGTTAGTGGTACTTGAAGCACTTAGCGTGTGCGCAGTCAGCGATGATGCGTGGTCCGGGCTGGCCGCACTGGTAGCAATGTCTGTTGCCTACTGGACTGCGTCATCTGCAATCTCGAGTCGCTCTGAATTGTGAGCCCTACTCAACGCAGTGGAGGCAGGAGGCAGCGGTGAGGAAGGGCCCACAGGCACGTGTTGTTGACTTGAGCAATGTCTGTTGCCTACTGGACTGCGTCATCTGCAATCTCGACTCCATCTGAATTGTGAGCCCTACTGACCGCAGTGTAGGCCGGAGGCAGCGGTCAGGAAGGGCCCACAGCCATGTGTTGTTGACTTGAGCAATGTCTCTTGCCTACTGGACTGCGTCATCTGCAATCCCGACTCGATCTGAATTGTGAGCCTTGCTGTCCGCAGTGTATATCGAAGGCAGTAGTTTGTACAGACATAAGTCCGCGGTGCTGTGCTTCTGGGGGCCTGTGTGGCGGAAGCCAGCGATCGGCTGAGGAGGCTGGCGGTCATGTTGGCGGCCTCGTGGCAGGGTGAGGGGCGCCGCCCTGGCAGACGCTTTGGCCTTCCCACAAGTGAACCACGCCCAGAGCTCCGGCCTATTTTTTCACACTCCTACGCTGAACTGGCGTACGTCGGACCAGCCCACTCCGGTTACGATTATGCTTACAGGGGACGACGACACAGCTACATGACTGAGATCTTCCCTAGTGTTTGACGTAACATGGTTGGGTCCACTGTCCACAACACTACAAGCACCAGTAGTATTTGTGCACATGGAGAGGTGTGTGTTCTGCATACTGAGATGTGTCCAGCACATCACTGCTACACTTTGCATTGTGTGCATTGTTAAACATGGGTGAATTGCTTCCTTCACATATAGTTTGTTCACACCTGTCCCAATATTCAGCTATTGTGTGGCTGAGGGGCCATGCCGTTTTCGGAAAGTTTGCTGTCTTGTTCTGCGCTGCCTCGGTGGTAGAGGGGAGGGGGGGTCCCGGGGGTGGTGGTGGGTGTTGTGGCGTTCTTGGGTGTCGGAGCTGCTTGATCAGTAGGTCTATGACATGTGTTGGTCTTCAGATGTGGCTCTGGGCTGGGCTCCCTTTTATACTGTGTGTAGTTGTTTAATATTTAAAAAAGCAAGAAGACATTATATAGTTTAAATAACAAATAAACAAAAATTACAGTAGGGAGAGGGGTGGTACGGGGGGGAGGTCCTGAGGGTTGTGGCAGTGGGTGTTGTGTCCTTGGGTGTCGGAAAAAACTATAGGTTATATAAACATTATAATTAGAAGTTAGCATTAAAAAAACATTGAAATTCACTGAAAAAACCATACGTTTCAGGGATGTTATAGATAGAAATTAGTATTTAAAAAACCTTTGAAATTCACTGAAAAAACCATAGGTTTCAGGCACGTTATAGTTAGAAATTGGCATTTAAAAAAACCTTTGAAATTCACTGAAAAAACCATAGGTTTCAGGCACATTATAGTTAGAAATTAGCATTTCAAAAACCTTAGAAATTCACTGAAAAAACCATAGGTTTCAGGGACGTTATAGTTAGTTGGACATTTCACTCATACAAAACCATAGAAATTCCACCGTTATAGTTAGTTCAGCTAACTATAACTCGCGCCCCCGCAATGCACTGCTGATGACGTCACATATTACATAATTCATGACATGGTCAGTGACATCACTGATGACATCACTGATGACATCATCCAGTCACTGTGTGTTTCTGTAAAGTTTAAATATGTTTTATATATATATGCCAAGCTGTATTGAAGAATGAGAGGGTGTAGAAGTGTCTGGATGAAGGATTTAGTAGGTGCGTGACTGACTGTATAAGTGAGTGATTAAATGTGTCTTACTGAATGCATGGGTTAGTGACTAAACTGTCTGAATGTGTGTATCAGTATGTCTGTTGTTGTGTAAGCTGCTGCATGGGTTGGTGAGTAGCTACATGAGTGTCTATATGGGTTATTGATTGGTTGCCAGAGTATTTTTTATGGGAGACTGAGTGTGTGTGTGGGTGGGTGGGAGGTGTGTGACTGTGCATAGATGTGTGAGTGGTTGATTCACTGGGTGTATGGGTTCAAGAGTGCATGTGGAAACAGCTGTATGGGCGGGTGAGTGTGTGTATGGGTGTGTTGGTGAGAGATTGGATGTCTCAGTGGTACATGTCCAAGTAACTACATATGTAAAAGGTAGTGTTTGTGAGAGTTGGAGTATATAAATGACTATACATGAGAGTGAGTGATTGTGAGAGTGGCTGTATGGATCAGTGTGTACTTGTATCAGTGATTGTATAAGAGAGAAAGTATGTGTTAGTATATGTTTGAATAAGTGAGGTGGTGTGTGAATAACTGTATAGGTGAGGAAATGGGAGTGTGATTAATACTTTGCATGACTGACTAGGTGTATCAGTAACTCCATGGATGAGTGGTGGTGTGTGAGTGTCTGTATAGGTGTATGAGTGCATATGATAGTGTTGTATTGATGAGTGACTGTATGTATGAGTGATTGTATGGGTGAATGAGTGGATGTGTGTGTAGACCTAGGAATCAGTGAGTGTGCATGTAGTAACTGGTATTGGTGTGTCGATGGTTTCGAAAATGGTAGTCTGTATTTTACAGTGGGTGTATCAAAGATTATATTAGAGTGTGAGGAGGTGCATCAGATTTTGACGTGGATGATGTCATCAGTGATGTCATCAGTGATGTCATTTGAGATGTCATCAGTGATGTCATCAGTGATGTCACTGGCCATGTCATGAATGATGTAATATGTGACGTCATCAGCAGTGCATTGCGGGGGCGATAGATATAGTTAGCTGAACTAACTAAAACGGGGGAATTTCTATGGTTTTGTACGAGTGAAATGTCCAACTAACTATAACGTCCCTGAAACCTATGGTTTTTTCAGTGAATTTCTATGGTTTTTTAAATGCTAATTTCTAACTATAACGTGCCTGAAACCTATGGTTTTTTCAGTGAATTTCAATGGTTTTTTAAATGGTAATTTCTAACTATAACGTGCCTGAAACCTATGATTTTTTCAGCGAATTTCAAAGGTTTTTTAAATGCTAATTTCTAACTATGCCTACAAAGGTAGGACATGTGAAGAAAGAAGAAGAAAAGCACAGAAAGAAGCAAGACAAATGCAGAAAGAGGCAACAGAAGTCCAGAAAGACGAAGAAAAGTGCAGGAAGAAGCAAGAGATGTGCAGAAAGAACCAACAGAGGAGCAGAAAGTCCTCCTGTGCCCCCAACTTTTTACTGACGGGTACTGGTGGTAACTGACTCTGACTAACCAGGACCGGAGCCAGTGCTATGCTAAAAGACACTTAGAATACAGTGAAAACACCTGCATATACTAGGGAACACTATGCGTTGGGGTAACCCTGTGATTAGCATGACCTCCTCTGTATTTGCCATGAATTAGTGCCTGGGTCATTGCATGAGTACATGGGTAGTGACTGGATGATTAGAGTGCTGCAAGGACAGTGCATGGTGATTTTATAAGTGCTTAGGTTTTGGCGCAGTGATTGGATAATCACATAGGATTGGCTGGGTGATTGGAGGACTGCATAGATAGTACCAGGGAGATTACTGGACTGCATAGGTAGTCCTCAAGGGATTGCAGCAGTGCATGTGTTAGTGACTGGGTCATTCCATGAGTACATGGGTACTGACTGGATAATTAGAGTACTGCAAGGAGAGTGCGTGGTGAACTTATAAGTGCTTGGCTATTGGAGGAGTGTATGGATTAGTACATGGTAGTGGCTGGGTGACTGGAGGAGTGCACAGGGAGTGACAGTGTGATTGCGGGACTGCATGTGTATTACCTGGGGAATTGAAGGAGCAAATGAGAAGTGTGTAACTGGGTACAGGACTGTATGAGTAGGGCATATGGGATTGTAACAGTGATCAGGTAGTGCCTGGAGCATTGCATGAGTACATAGCTACTAACTGAAAGATTAGAATACTGCAAGGAGAGTGCCTGTGTGAATTTATAAGTGCTTGGGTATTGGCGGAGTGTTTGGATTAGTACATGGTAGTGGCTGGGTGACTGGAGGACTGCACAGGGAGTGACTGGGTAATTGCTGGACTGCATGGGTACTACCAGGGGAATTGAAGGAGCGAATGAGAAGTGTGTAGGTGGTTAGAGGACTGTATGGGTAGTACACAGGGATTGTAGCAGTCAATGTGTTAGTGCCTGGATCATTGCATGACTTATTGGGTAGTGACTGGATGATTAGAGTACTGCGAGGAGAGTGCATGGTGAATTTATAAGTGCTTGGGTTTTGGCATAGTGATTGGATAAGGACATAGGACTGGCTGGGTGATTGGAGGACTGCATAGGTAGTACCAGGGAGATTACTGGACTGCATAGGTAGTCCTCAATGGATTGCAGCAGTGCATGTGTTAGTGACTGGATCATTGCCTAAGTACATGGGTAGTGACTGGATGATTAGAGTGCTGCAAGGACAGTGCTTGGTGATTTTATAACTGCTTGGGTTTTGGCGGAGTGATTGGATAAGTACATAGTGCTGGCTGGGTGATTGGAGGAGTGCATGGGTAGTGACAGAGGGATTTCTGGAGTGCATGGGTACTACCTGGGTAATTGGAGGAGTGAATCAGTAGTGTGTAGGTGGTTAGAGGTCTGCATGGGAAGTGCTAAGGGGATTGTAGCAGTCCATGTGTTAGTGCCTGGGCCATTCCATGAGTACATGGGTACTGACTGGAAGACTAGAGTACTGCAAGGAGAGTGCATGGTGAATTTATAAGTGCTTGGGTTTTGGTGGAGTGATTGGATAAGTACATGGTGCTGGCTGGGTGATTGAAGGAGTGCATGGGTACTGACAGGGCGATGGCTGGACTGCATGGGTAGTGCTCAGGGTATTGTAGCAGTGCATGTGTTAGTGCATGGGTCATTGCATGAGTGCATGGGTACTGCTTGGATGATTAGAGAATTGCAAGGAGAGTGCATGGTGAATTTATAAGTGCTTGGGTTTTGGCGGAGTGATTGGATAAGTACACACATGTCACATCAGTCCCGCCCCCTCCCTTCACCACTCTGCAAACGCACCCGTGGCAGGTTTTAAGTTGGGGAATTAATTTCCCTTGAATCCTGAGGGTCCCTTGGGTCCAACTCGCCCACCAGGTACCTCCAGTAAGCGCCACAGAGCTGCGTTGCAGAGAGGTGGTCCAAGGCCACGCCCCTTTTTACACCTCTCTGCAACGCAGCTCTGTGGCGCTTACTGGAGGTACCTGGTGTGCTAGTTGGACCCAAGGGACCCTCAGGATTCAAGGGGACTCAATCCCCCAACCTACAACGCACCAGAGGGCCCGTTTGCACAGTGGTGAAGGGAGTGGGTGGGCCTGATGTGACAAGTGTGAAAACGCGCCCGTGGCGCGTTTTAGGTTGGGGGATTAAGTCCCCTTGAATCCTGAGTGTCCCTGGGGCCCAACTAGCCCACCAGGTACCTACAGTTAGCACCACAGAGCTGGGTTGCAGAGAGGTGGTCCGAGGCCACGCCCCTTGTTTCACCTCTCTGTAACGCAACTCTGTTGTGCTTACTGAAGGTACCTGATGGGCTAGTTGCCCCCAGGACCCTCAGGATAAAAAGGGATTTAATCCCCCAACTTAAAACGCGCCACGGAGCGCGTTTGCACACTTGTCACATCAGGCCCCACCCCCTGCCTTCACCACTGTGCAAATGCGCCACGTGGCTCGTTTTAAGTTGGGGGATTAAGTCCCCTTGAATCCTGAATGTCCCTGGGGTCCAACTAGCCCACCAGGTACCTCCAGTAAGCGCCACAGAGCTGCGTTGCAGAGAGGTATAAAAAGGGGCGTGGTCTGGCCTCGGACCACCTCTCTGCAACGCAACCCTGTGGTGCTTACTGGAGGTACCTGGTGTGCTAGTTGGCCCCCAGGGACCCTCAGGATTGAAGGGGAGTTAATTCCCCAACTTAAAATGCACCACAGGGCATGTTTGCACACATGTCACATCAGGTCCCGCCCCCTCCCTTCACCACTGGGCAAAGGCGCCACATGAATCGTTTTAAGTTGAGGGATTAAGTCCCCTTAAATCCTGAGGGTCCCTGGGGTCCAACCAACCCACCAGGTATCTCCAGTAAGCGCCACAGAGCTGTTTTGCAGAGAGGTGTAAAAAGGGGCGTGGCCTCGGACCACCTCTCTGCAACGCAGCCCTGTGGCGCTTACTGGAGGTACCTGGTGGGCTAGTTGGCTCCCAGGGACCCTCAGGATTGAAGGGGAATTAATTCCCCAACTTAAAATGCGCCACGGGGCACGTTTGCACAGTGGTGCAGGGAGGGGGCGGGGCCTGATGTGACAAGTGTGCAAACGCGCCCTGTGGTGCATTTTAAGTTAGGGGATTAAGTCCCCTTGAATCCTGAGGGTCCCTGGGGGCCAACTAGCCCACCAGATACCTCCAGTATGCGCCAGGGAGCTGCGTTGCAGAGAGGTCTTTAGAGGCCACGCCCCTTTTTACACCTCTCTGCAACGAATTTCGTTGCGCGCACTGCATCGCATTTTGCAATGCAGCGCGCGCAACGAAATTCGTTTTATTCATTTGTTTGTTTACTTACCTCTGTGCGGCCGTATTCCGTAGTTTACTACCCCCCACCCTGCCCCTCCCCCGCCCCGCCTCACCACCCGGCAGCACTCCCACCACAGACCGATACTGCCCCTGTGTCTAATTAACCTAATTAATGCCTTTAAGGATTTTCATATGATCAGAAGTGCACAATGCCTGGACTAGTAAATGGTTATTACATTAAGTGAGAAAAACTGTGCTTTCCTACATGGCTTAGGGATACCACAGAACCAATGCAGGGGGTTCACTGACAGAATATCGACAACAAAAATATCCCCATACCACAATATCGAGTTATAAATATAGATGTCAAAAATATCGACATCCTATATTTAAAATGGTTAGTACAAAAATATCGAGAGAAAAATATCGATGTCACAAATATAGTTGTACAGAATATCGTTTTTTATATATATAAAATAAAAGAACAAATATTAAATATATTAAAGAATAAAATTAATTTAATTTAAAAAAAGAAATTAGATTTAATATACATTTTAACAAATAAATTTAATTTAAAAAAGTTAAACCCACATATATAATAATGTATATATATATATATATATATTACCTACTGGCAGTCGCCAGTAGGTAGTTATAGTTAGAACCTAGTTTCCATAGGAAAAGCATTTTTTGATTTGCTAATATCTTTGGCGTCGTTTAACGAATCTTTGTGAAATTCTCCAAAAAAAAGGTCTATCCAGGTCAGCTCCTATCCTGAAAGTTTGGGGGTGATTCGTCAAGCGGGGGCGGAGAAAAAAGGGGGGTCCCAAAAAGTGTTTTTCGTGTGTTAATTTCCATAGGAAATTTTGAGACAGGCTACAGCCCGAACTGCTGAACGGAATTACACCAAGTTTGGCAGAAAGGTAGCTCTTGGTTCAGAAAGCTACCTTTTTTTTAAATGGTGTAAATCCGTTCAGTAGTTGCTGAGAAATTAAAAAAATAAGAGTCAAAAAATCAATTTCCCATAGGAGACTTTAGGCAAGGCTACAGCCCGAACTGCTGAACGGAATTACACCAAATTTCGCAAAAAGGTAGTGCTTGGTTCAGAAAGCGACCATTTTTTAAATGGTGTAAATCCGTTCAGTAGTTTTTGAGATATTAAAGAAAAAAATATATATGTGGGCGGAGCCTAATCCCCGAGCACGAGCTTGGCTCTGATTGGCTGCCAACACTTCAAACCAGGAAGTGTTGGCAGCCATCTTGTGCTCGGACCGAGGGAGAAAGAAAAGGTGAGGAAAAAGATAAAAAAAACAAGAAAAGGGGGCAGGGTAGAAACACCCTGACCCCCTAGGCCTGCTCAGGGGGTCCCACAAGGACCCCCAGGCCAAAAAAAAGCATTTTTTTTTCTTTCTTAAATCGGCCGAATTCACACTGGGTGCGCGAATCCAGACAAAAAATGTAAAAACAATGAAGCGCGGGCTCCCGCGCTTCATTTAATTGAGGCCCCCGGGTGGGCCAGGTCTTGGGGGCATTTGTAACAAATATATGCGGGGCCCGCCACCCCCGCGGCTTTCTTAACATTATGTGCGGGTGGGCACTCGGCCCTCCCGCAGCCCCGGGGACCGCCACTCCCCGGGGCTTCTTTTTTAATGTGTGGGGGGACCTCCAAGGCCCCCCCAAGCCCCAGGGACCGCCACCCCACTGGGGCTTTTATTAATTATTCGCGGGGGCACACGGCCCCCCACTGCCCCAGGGACCGCCACCCCCCGGAGCTTTTAAAAAAAAATTAATAAACCTGTGTGGGGGGGCTCGAGTCCCCCCACACGCCCCGGGGACCGCCACCTCCCCGGGGCTGTACACTAGTTGGGAGGGGCCCCGTCCAGGAGCCCTCGATGGCCCTGGGGACCGCCACCCCCCAGGGCCGGCTCCTGCAGTGTCCCGGGGTGACCACCCCCGGGACACTGCTGTTTGCTATGGCAGGACGGGAGCCGTGCGGCTCCCGTCCTGCCATAGCAAACACTGGGTTGGATGTTGGAAGCGAGAGCAGGTTTCCTGCTCTCGCTTCCAAAATCCAAAGCAGATTGCTTTTCCACACGGGGAGCTGCATGTCAGCAGCTGCCCGTGTGGAAAAGCAATGCCGGCTCCCGCAGGAGGCGGGGAGCCGGCGGGACCGTGGGGGCATTGGGGCTCCCCCCACGGTCCCCAACAGAGAGGCCAAGCCCCGGGGGATGGGGTCCCCGGGGCCAGAAGTGGCCCAGGAGGGGGGTTGCGTGGCTCCCCTCCTTAAATCAAATTTTTTTTTAAACTGTGGCACAGGCCCGGGGGATGGGGTCCCCGGGGCCATTTGAGGCCTAAGGAGGGGGGCCCCCCTCCTTTAAAAATAATAAAAAACAAATCAAAATGTGGCCATGCCCCGGGGGATGGGGTCCCCGGGGACGAAATTGGCCTTGGGAGGGGGGCCGCGCGGCCTCCTTCCCTTTTTTTCGTTTTTCTTTTTTTGTAAAAAAAAGCAGGCCCTGGGGGATGGGGTGCCCAGGGCCCTAATTAATGTAAAAGGAGGGGGGCCACACAGCCCTTCTTGTCAAATTGAATAAACAAATTAAAAAGCTGCATCGCGACGGAGGCCCTGCCCCCTAACTGCAGCACTCAGCGAACGCGCCCCCTGGCGCGTTGTAAGTGGGGGAATTAATTTCCCTTGAATACTGAGGGTCCCTGAGGGCCAACTAGCCCACCAGGTACCTCCAGTATGCGCCAGGGAGCTGCGTTGCAGAGGTGTTCAGAGGCCACGGCCCTTTTTACACCTCTCTGCAACGCAGCTCTGTGGCGCTTACTGGAGGTACCTGGTGGGCTAGTTGGCCCCCAGGGACCCTCAGGACTCAAGGGGAATTAATCCCCCAATTTACAATGCGCCAGGGGGCGCGTTTGCACAGTGGTGCAGGGAGGGGGCGGGGCCTGACATACCAAGTGTGCAAATGCACCCCCTGGCACATTGTAAATTGGGGGGACGAATCGTACCGCGCAATGGAGCCGATTTCCGACCGAGCCAGTACGATGCACGATTCGGACAGCCGGATCGAGTCGGAGTCTCCGGGACGAAAACGCTCCGGGAAGCGGACTTCGGGGGTCTGCGCCGGACCCCCTTCACCCGTAGCCTTACGAGTCGAACAGGTCCTCCCTACACATGCATGTACGGTGCGGGCGTGAGCGAAGCGTCCCCGCGATAGGTGGCGCACTTCTCCGAGACATGCTATTTTCTCAATGGGAGTCTATGTACGCATCGTACGATAGGCTCCCATTGACATCAATGGGGCTCCGAGCGACACGAGTCCGTCAGCGCTACATTGCATCGCACTCGCTCGCTCGGGGCCAAGGGGCACGAATCGGTCGGAAATCTCGCCGGGAACGTGTCGGATGGAACGGTTTCCGACCAGGATCGGAATCAACCCCTTAATGTTTGAGGTGGCTGTAGAGCTAATATTTTGTCATGGAGACATTGTGATCTAAGCAGTTCTCGTTCATCTGGTTTGCGTTCCTTTTAGGATATTTGCAATTGTAACTTGTGAGCTGGGTCATTTCCATTGTGGCTTGCAGGTACATTTGTATTTTGTTAATAAGGAACTTATGGAGTGTTTATGATAAGCCTAGGAATAGGGAGGTCTCTATTTCCCTTAGGCATATTTGAGTATAAAAGTTTAATTATGGACAGCCCAGAATATATAAAACAAAGGTTATCATAATCAGACAGGCTCATTATTGTACATAATGCAAAATACCTGTCAGGCTGGAAGAGAATCCTTATTGGCGGTCTTCAGTTGTCTGAAGGCCATGCTCAGGGGGACTGTCTGTAGGCAGCCATGCCCTGCATCCAACTTGCAGCTTGTGGGTATCCCCCACTATGCAAGCCCTTCAGCAGTGTGGAGTGGGGGCTGGCCGCAGGGCCCCATTTTGTGCACAGCAGGAGTTGGCTGCAGGGCGCCCATTGTGTCATGGGCGGCAACCCCTTGCTACGCGTGGGCTTTGGCCAAACAAAGTGGGGATTAGTAGCAGGGACTGGACTGAGGCCACACCCTGCTCCCCACCTGCTGGTGTGGCCAACGTCCAGGTGTTGCTGTTGGCCAAGTGTAGCAATAGGGCACTGAAAACATTTTCCCCATTTTCTTGACAGGATTTGTGAATCGTATGTTGGATTCGTGAATAGTGCACCCTCTATCCTGTGGAAACTAGAATAGGATTTGGAAATCCTACAATATTTTTATAAATATTTATTTTATTGCCAGAAGGAAGCCCTGTCAGGTTTCCCTCATGAGCCTGCGACTCAGGGTATTATCACCCTGCCCCCTTGTGACTTTTTCTTTTCAGTAGTTCCAACATTGTGCTCAGTGCACCGTGCTGACTAATGGCAGTCATAACAGAGGTTTTTCTGTGACAGACAATTAATCAGAGGCTTAGCGGATTTGCACATCCACAGCCGGTTTTGCGAATCTGCAATAGACAATGGGAGAAAAGGTTCCCTAATTTATTTTATGAAGTGGATTCACAAATACGCGGAGAAGCAGTGATTTAAGAGTCCAGGTATCTCTAAAAATTTGCCTCTTTACGCCCAATCTGAGCACCATTTTAAATTCTGATTTCTTGAAAACTATTGAGCGGATTTGCACCAAACCAAGCAAAGGCACTTCATTGAGTAAGATTCTATCATCATGACAAATGTGATGTAATTCCATTCAGCTTTTTTCTGTTTCCCAGAGCAAAGAATCCTTTGGGAAATAAAATGGGAAATGGCACTTTCAGACTTTCTTTTTCTTGGTTCTCCAGTTGACGGAACTGCACGAAACATGTTATGAGGAGCCCAAAGTGAATGTAGCGTTTTTGTGGAAAAGTTTATTTTGTCGATTGCATCAAAGTTATCAAAAATGCCCATTCATTGGAAAGTCTGACTCAACCATAATTACCGAACAGCGTTTGGCACCTCTGTCATATACACTTACCTTCAACGTTGTGAAGGAAAGCCACTCCCAATGTAAAGGTTCTGCTGATGTACTTACCATGATATAATGACTTCTGATGTAAATGACCAGGAAGTAATAATTCACATTCATTGTGATCTGATTGAAAGGTAAGACAGAATCGAGCATTCTGTTTCCCATATCCATTGTTTTAGAAGTGTTTCATGGTCAACTGCATCAAAGTGGCAAGTATTATTTTTTTTTACAGATTTTATTGAGTTTCTATAGGTAACAGAGCTGGAAACTGGCACTTAGACAATGTCACATCCAGGTACAACCGATCTCTGAGTTAGGAGCATCAGTTACATTATTATTCTGCTGCATGCAGGAATGGAAACCTTTGTTCATATAGAGGAAGACATCTTGAGTATCGCATCCTGTAACAATAGATCTGGTTCAGTGCTGCAGATGAGCAAGACAACAATACAGTAACCATATATTGTGTGTATCTGTTACCATGGAATATCAACAACCCCCACCCACAAACTAATGGGTGCATTCCAGGTAATCGACAGTAGCAAAAGAGAAGGAGGGAAAACTGCTATCTAGTCATCATCGTGCGATCATGGTAGCTGGCATGGAGTAAAAACTCTAGTGTGCAATGTCCGGGAGGTGGGCAAGCGTATTCAGGCTTATCCAGTATTAGGGTATCTTTCATAGATTCACATGCCTGAATCATTCCCCGTCGTCGGGATGGGAGTCCCCGGTACATAAATAAAGTAATGTCTCATTAGACATATAGAGTAATAGGCCAAGAGCCTTACATTAGTAACATATCCATGTCCTTTTGTAAAAAGGACCAAACTCTAGAAAAGAACCAATCAGCTATCACCACCCTGTGGAACCTTCCTGGAAGGAGCTCTAGTCCCTCAGATTTTCTACCGCACGTCGTGCTAAGGGAGTCTCCACTGAGCTCTGCTCAGTTTTTCCTTGTTTCTGGATTTCCAGTGATTTTTTCTTCACCATTCCTTCTTCTGTGTGAAGTTCTCAATATCTTCATGGCAGATTCTCCTAAGAAAGGCCTTTTTAGGCCCTGTGCTTCCTGTGGTAAAAAGAGGCTTCATGTCGACGATCAACACAAAGACTGCCTCTGCTGTCTTTACCCGGATCATTCCTCAAAGGACTGTAAGGTATGTCGTACCTTTTCTTCAAAGACCCTCAGAGACCGGGAGGGACGCCTTTTAATTTGGCTGCAGAGACTTAAGGACAAAGACCAAGCTTTGTCTTCTGAAGAGAGTGAGGGCTCCTCCAAATCTTCAAGATCCTCTCAAAAAAGGCCCAGAGTTACTTCTCCAGGACCTTCGTCGCAGCCCCTCAAAAGAAGACGCACAAAAAGTCTTCGGAGGCACACCTTAAGGCTTTACCAGCAAAGGTTTCTCCACAGGAGGTTCTACACACCTTTAAAAAGCCTAGTTCCACCTCGTCGACGGTGGCTTCAACGACGAGAAAATCCCCATCTACAGCCGTGGGAGTGACCTCGTCGACGACGAATGTCTCTACCTCTTTGGCGTCCTCAGCATCGTCCACGTCGACGACGACGACTTCATCGTCGACGGCTGTTAAACCTGTATCGTCGACGATAAAAATTAAGAAATCATTGTCGACGACCAAGCCAGCGTCGACGCTACGATCGCCGACGAGCGTGTCGACGCCTGCGTCGACGAGGAATGTTCCGTCGACGTCTACCCCGTCGACGAGGGCTCCGACAACGACGACGACACCGTCGACGAGGGCTCCGTCGACGACACCGTCGACGAGGGCTCCGTCGACGACAACAACACCGTCGACGACGGCTCCGTCGACGGGAGCTTCGTCGATGTTACCTTCAATCGTGTCCGTCGGTGCTTCACCGTCGACGACTACACCGACGACGGGCTCGTCGACGACACCAGAGTCCAAAGTAGAAAGTGCGTATGTCCATCTTAAAATAACAAAACGCACGTTGACACCTGCCCTGACTTCTCCTAGCAGGGTCCAGCCATTACCTCCGACTCACCTTTTGGAAGAGGAGGAAGACTCAGACGATGGCAGTATGTTCGGAACGGCTACAAGTCCTTCTGAACTTCATGTCTAGTACCAAGAGAGTTCGGACTATGACGAGCAAGAACCAGAAGACCAGACATACTATCCTGACGACAGCCATCCTCCCCAACCTCCCATGGTTTGTCTACCTGCGTCTTTGGTTTCTGACCTCCAATTTCTGATTACTGACTACAAACAGAGATTTCCTACTTCTGCTACGTCTTCTGCTCCAGTTGCCTCTCCGCCGCCAAGGCCACAACCTCCACCTCTACCTCCACAGTCTCTGCCTGTCACGCTACCACCTCCACCTTCCACGGATGATGAGGAGGATGATCAACAAGAGGAAGGAGAACTCCATGATTCCCAATCGACTCATGATGAGTGGGATGATTACGTTATCCCGTGTCCAGCGTCCCCGGTGCCTACTCAAGCTGATTCGCCTCCTGAGGATATCGGGGGTTTTCATAATGTCTTGGAAAGGGCTGCACAACGTTTCCAGATCCCTATGCCTTCTCTCCAACAGGATTGTTTCCTTTATGACTTTAAGGAACCTTTTAAAAAGTCTGTAAGATCTGTGCCCATTATAGACTACATCTGGAATCAGGGTGTTAAAATAATGCACAATCCATCTTCGGTTCCCCCAGTGTTACCTCGACTAGACAAAAAATACAGAGCTCCGGACACTGCTCCGGCCTGCCTTACCGGACATCCCAAGTCTGATTCCGTCATCACTCAGGCTGCTCAGCGGAAATCTAAAAACCCTTCTGCTCTGCTGTCTGCTCCTCCAGACAAGGAAGGCAGAAGACTTGACAATATTGGGAAACGTTTTTCTTCCATGTCTGCATTAACAGTGCGTGCGTCTAATTCCTTAGCGTTATTAGGGCGCTATAACAGGCAGATGTGGGCGGACATTGCTCCATACTTGGGGGCCTTGCCGGACGATTCGAAGGAAGAAGCAAAGAAGATCTTGCTGGAGGGCGAACGTTCGGCTTCCGAGATCATCGATTGTGCGATGGATATCGCCTCTACTGGTTTCCGCCAACTAGCTGGCGCTGCCGTACTACGACGCCAAGGTTGGCTGAAGGCGACTTCTTTCCGGCCGGAAGTCCAGACAAAAATTCTGGACATGCCCTACGATGGTCAGCTTCTTTTTGGCACGCATATTGATGAAGCTCTTCAGGGCATAAAAAAGGATACCGACACAGCTAGGGCTCTGGGTACCCTTCAATTTAAAAACCCCCCTTTTCGTGGCTCAAGGGGTAGAGGTCAATCTACCACCAGAGGAGACTACCAACACTATCGGTCTTCCTATTCCTCCTCCAACCAACAATATCGGCCACAATACCAACAACGTCAACAACAGCAATCATCTTACGCTAAGACTTCCTTTCGAGGAAAGGGAGGACGGCAGAAGGACGCTGCTCGGCGGCAATGACTTTTCTCTACCGCCGGTCTCCATTTCCTCTCCACCCTCCAAAATAAGAGGAAGGATTTCCCATTTCTTACACAATTGGAAACAAATAACAACGGACCGTTGGGTTCTTCAACTGATACAATTTGGACATTCGCTGGAGTTCATTCAAATTCCTCCCCAGACCCCTCCTCGACCTATGATTCACAAACATCTACGCCTTTTACTCCTGGAACTTTCACTCATGCTCCAGAAGGGAGCTATAGAAAAAGTTCCTCTTCGTCAACGGGGGAAGGGGTTTTACTCCCGTTTTTTCCTGGTGCGCAAAAAGGAGAAGAAATGGAGACCAATCCTAGACTTGAGAGGTCTCAACAAGTTCTTAGAGAAACAGTCGTTTCGCATGGTTACCATCCAAGAAGTGCTGCAACTTCTCAACGCAAACGACTACATGGTGTCTTTGAATCTTCAAGATGCCTATTTCCATATCCCTATCCACAGGAATCACAAAAAGTTTCTGAGGTTCGCCGTGGCAGGCAGACATTACCAATTTCGTGTCCTGCCCTTCGGACTCAAGTCAGTTCCACGCATTTTTACGAAATGCCTTTCTCCAGTGGCTGCATACCTCAGGCAACAACACCATCAGGTCTTTCCCTATCTCGACGACTGGCTCGTCAAGGCACCTTCTCTAGACGGCGCAACCAGGTCTTCCAACGCCTGTCTACAGCTTTTCAGTCGCCTGGGGCTCACTCTCAATCAGGGCAAGTCTGTCCTCCAACCTTCTCAGCGGATATCCTTTCTGGGTGCTACTCTCGACACAACCCAGAAGAAAGCTTTCCCGTCACAAGAGCGACAGAACAAACTACTTCATTTGACAATCCACATAAAAGCCAAGAAGTCCCTCTCAGTACGCCTCTTCAAATCCCTTCTCGGAATGATGTCGTCCTGTATTCTGCTAGTTCCTTACTGTCGCCTCCACATGCGCCCTCTCCAAGAAGCACTGTCGGCTCAATGGATTCAATCCGAAGGATCCTTCGACGATGTCATTCAGGTGACCCCTCAGATGGTCACTGCTCTGCAGTGGTGGACTCGTCCACGGAATATTTCTCAAGGCCTGCCCTTCTTGCTCCAAGCTTCTCCTCAAATCATCACAACAGATGCGTCCCTGGAGGGTTGGGGAGCTTTCCTCCAAGAGCTCCGAATCAGCGGAAAGTGGTCTCCTTCCGAACGGAAGCTTCACATAAACCTCCTCGAGCTGCGAGCTGTCTATCTGGCTCTCCTGGCGTTCCTTCCCAGGATCAAAGGTTCTCTAGTGCTTGTCCGGACGGACAATACTACCACAATGCACTACCTGAACAAGCAGGGAGGTACTCGTTCACTAACACTCTCTCACGAATCTCAAAAGATCTGGAACTGGCTACTTCTCCACAACATTTCCCTTCGAGCGGAATATGTTCCAGGAACAGACAACGTACTGGCCGATTCACTAAGCAGGCAACAAACAACATGTCACGGGAGTTGAACCAGCGGACTCTCGACCACATATTCTCCCAATGGGGCACTCCTCTCTTGGACCTATTTGCTACCAAGCAGAACGCCAAATGCCAAAACTTCGCAAGCTGGCATCCCCAACAAGGATCTCTAGGGAATGCATTTTCGATCGCATGATTCAACGTCTTTGCATACGCTTTTCCACCGATTCCCCTAATTCCCAGGGTCCTCAGGAAGTTGAAGGCAGAACCCTGCACGCTAATCCTGATAGCTCCTGCGTGGCCGCGCCAGCATTGGTTCACGGAGCTCCATCTTCTCTCCCTGGAGCCGCCGATCCCTTTGAAACCGTTTCCCTCTCTCCTCACAATGAACCGGGAACAAGTCCAACATCCGGATCCAGCATCTCTCAAATTATCGGCTTGGCTCCTGAGTTCCGAGAGTTCCATGGCCTAGACATTCCTCCGGACTGCAGGGCAGTTCTGGCTCGGGCTCGGGCTCGAGCCGACAGTACTAACAAAACATATTCCTTAAAATGGAAGAGGTTCTGCATTTGGTGTAAGTCGGCGAACATACACCCTCTTTCGTCTTCTCCAGAACAAATATTGCCTTACCTTCTCCATCTGGCGACTTCAGGTCTTGCTCATGCCTCTATTAAAGTTCACCTGGCAGCTATATCCCGTTTCAGGAGATCTTCTGCAGGTCCTTCCCTTTGGTCTAGTAGACTGATTAAACAATTTCTCAAAGGCCTATTCAGGACTTTTCCTCCCGTCAAATCTCTGCCTCCCACTTGGCAACTCAACACAGTTCTTGCTCAGATTATGAAACACCCTTTTGAGCCGATCCACAGAGCTGATCTTAAATATCTTTCTTGGAAGACGGCACTCCTTCTAGCCCTTACCTCTGCAAGGCGAGTAAGTGAGCTTCAGGCATTTTCAGTTCAAGACCCTTTTCTTCAGTTCAAACATGACAGGGTTATACTGCAAACTAATCCTAAGTTTGTGCCCAAAGTCCCGTCAGACTTTCACCTCAATGAGCCTATAGTCTTACGGACCTTTTTTCCAAATCCTCAAACGCCGGCAGAAAGAGCTCTACACTCTCTGGACCTTAAACGCTGCCTTAAATTCTACCTTGACAGGACAAAGTCGTTCCGCAAATCCAACCAACACTTTGTGGCTTACAGTCGACCTAGGAAAGGTCTTCCACTTACTAAACAAAGTATCTCTCGGTGGATCTCTGGAGCTATTACTTTCTGTCACCAGCAAGCGGGTCAACCCTTGCGTTCCAAGGTTCGAGCCCATTCCACTAGGGCGGTTTCTACCTCCATGGCACTCTTTGCAGGTGTGCCTATCACAGACATTTGCAGAGCGGCAACATGGAAGACGCCGCATACATTTACCAAGCATTACTGCTTGGATACGGAACTCATGAAGGATGCTGCAGTGGGACAGGCGGTGCTACGTCATCTATTCCAATAGAGGTGAGCCTTCTTTTCATCCCACCATCCTTGCTTCTATACGCACATTTCTTTATTGTGTTCTTTAATGGTTTTCTTTGATTGCAGTTTGGTACTTTCTATGTTTCACACTGATATGTTATTATCTAGTGAATTCGTATATGCTGTACCATCCGAAATGTGCTTATGATTCAGGCATGTGAACCTAATACTGGATAAGAAATGCGTTACTTACCTGTAACTGCAGTTATCCAGTATTGGTATCTTTCATAGATTCACATGCAACCCACCCACCTCCCCTGGAAGGGCTCACCTCGTTCTCTCAGTGATACACCTACTTAGCACTGTGCTTACGAAAATCTGAGGGACTAGAGCTCCTTCCAGGAAGGTTCCACTGGGTGGTGATAGCTGATTGGTTCTTTTCTAGAGTTTGGTCCTTTTTACAAAAGGACATGGATATGTTACTAATGTAAGACTCTTGGCCTATTACTCTATATGTCTAATGAGACGTTACTTTATTTATGTACCGGGGACTCCCATCCTGACGACGGGGAATGATTCAGGCATGTGAATCTATGAAAGATACCAATACTGGATAACTGCAGTTACAGGTAAGTAACGCATTTCATCTCGTGGCCCCAGTATTGTAGTGGGTCCAGAGCATAGCTCTGCGTGTGGCTCGGGACAGCACTAACTCTCAGGTGCAGTTCCCTGTGCTACTTCTGCGTGTAAGTGGAATGAATCTACATCTAGTGCTTTGAAAGACTCCAGTAGTAGATCCCAGGACATGGCAATGGGGACCTTCCAAAGCCCACGGCGTTCCTCTCTGCGCAGCGCCTCACTTTCAGCGAGCCCCCACTGCTCCACCTCCTCCCTCCAGGCCGGCAATGCACACAGTTGCGCTGACTTCCAGCACCTAGTGATAAGGCGTTTTGCCAGTATGAGCGCCAGGTCCACAAATTTGCCTGTACTTTGTAACCATTGGGGCGTGGGCACAGGCCTACTAGGCAGCCTTCAGCCGTAGTCCATGCGTGTCCCCAAATCACCTCCCGTAGTATGATCGCTATCTGTGTCCAGTAGTTGGGGAGGGTAGGGCAAGACCATAGCATGTGTAAGATATCAGCATCTTGCTCAGTACATCTCGGGCAGTTTGCTACCACCGCCAGAAACATCATGCGTAGTCGATGTGGTGTGCGGCACGCCCTTTGTGTTATCATATATTGAATAAGCTTGAATCGAGAATTGCGGGAGACCTTCCTTGGGTAGGCGAGAAGGAAGTCCCAGTCTTTGTCGGTTAGACCCTGCCCATGTCCATGTCCCACTTAACCCGTAAAGTAATTAGGAGTGAGGATACATGTGCCCGTATACCTCGGTATAACCACCGCGCTAGATGCCTGCCAGTGCCTATCCGGTGTTGACCAATTCATGTGTTGATGGTTCGGCCCAATCAGGAGCCCAGCCCCGCATAATATATCGTATAATGCTAGCATGCAATAGAAATAACGTGCTGGGAAGCCCTTGCTCATGTACAAAGTCGGTGTGATTGAGTAGGGTGCCATCTCCTAATAGTGCTCCAACAGTGACACTCCAGCCCGTTCCCACCTGGAGAGTTGCCGATGTGTCAGTATCCCAGCGGATACCAGGCAGTACTTCCGCTCGGCCCCTCTTCCGGGAAGGTGCACGTTCTAGTCTTTGCAGCCTACCGCCACCGCTGCCTATTTAACCCATGCTAGAGCGGGCGCACCTAAGGCAAGCCCGTCTGCGCCCAGAGGCGGCCAGTGCCAGCCATGCTGCCCAATCCTTTCCAGGTATGAATCATATGTATCACTATGAGCGCGACAAAATGTTTAACTTGAAAGCTCCCCAAACTTGCCAGTGTTTTGTCGCTGAAATAGATAATTGGGCTAACTTCCATTGCCCGGTTTGCAACTGGTCCTTTCCCCGCATTACAGTTGAACCTTCTAAGACTTCCTCCTTAAGTTACAGGGGCAACAGCCCAATTAAATATAGGAAGCACTTTAGAGCAGCAATACTTAACACACGCTCGCTACGAAAGCATGAGGCTCAAATTCATGACCTCCTGTTAGACGATCGCCTGATCTCTTATTCCTCACAGAAACATGGTTATCTGAGTTCTCAAATCCTATTATCGCCTCGGCTATACCCACGGAATATAAAATTCTGAGGAAAGAACGCTCTAACGGCATTGCCATTATCTTTAAACAGGAACTAGACTGCGTCTCTCTCCTGTTAGACACCATTGACGGGACAGAATGCTTGGGCTTCCGCTGTACCTTATCTCTTCAACAATGTATAGCCGGAATTTTGCTGTATAGGCCCCTGGGGTTGCTTGGCAATTTTCTCACTTCACTTAATGAAGTTATTACTCCTCTTGCCCTCAGATATAACCAGTTCCTCCTTTTGGGAGATTTTAATCTACATATGGATAAGCCTTTGGATCCTTCAGTAATATATCTGTCTGAAGCTATGTTGGCCTGTAATTTGACCCCATTTATCTCTGCTCCTACACATAACATGGGTCATACTCTCGACCAGATATTTTGCAACACGGAACTGGTGCTGGACCCTCCATCCCCCATCACCTGGCTGATCATCTTCTTATTAATTTTAAGATACCTAGCTTAGGTATAGATTCTCTGTCAAAAGAGATTAGGATGGAATATAATTTCAGAGCACTCCACAAAATATCTCTTCCTGTGTTGTCGGAGGCTCTAGAACTTTCCGTCCCAGCGCTATCCGGGGTTCTTGAAGGCGATTTCCCTGCTCTCGAATCCTGGCTTTGGTCCAACATTGATGCTGCCGCCCCTTGACCTCCCGTACTTCTAAGAGGACTATTCCCTCCGCTCCATGGTTCAACGACTCCTTAAGAATCAGTGAAAGAACATGTAGAGGTCTGGAAAGGAAATGGTGAAAATCCTACATATCTGAAGACAGGGAGATTTATAAGGCCGCCTTAAAATCCTATTATTCTCAGGTGAAAGAGGCCAAGAAGAGCTATTTGCAGGTTAAGATTGAAACTGCCCACAACAAGGGAAAGGAAATTTAAAAGCCTTCACCTCCCCTAAGGCAGTTAAGAAAGAATCCCCGCATTCAGCAGATTGGACCAAGCAGGTGGCTTTGTCCCTCCAGAACAAGATTACTACAATCCAACAGTCTTTCTATAAAACTACAGAGGAGGACCAGATCTTATATCAACCTCTGAACGAAAAGTCCTGGTCCTCTGCAGAGTCCTGCATTATTAGTATTCTCTGACATACAATTGGGAGAATCACTTACTTACCTCAAAAGCCTAAAATCTGGCTCACCAATAAATTCTTGCCCAGCGAAATTATTAGCATCTCTAGCCCCTACCATTAATCCTACAGTTAATAAGGTGCTGAATCTGTCCCTCTCCACCGGCAAAGTGCCACATATCTGGAAGCAGGCAAAAATGATACCACTCCTAAAAAAACGTCCGCCGATCAGAATTATCCGGTTAACTATAGACCTATCTCTCCTAAAGTGTTAGAGAAACATGTTAACAGAATTATTTCTGAGCATGCAGAAAGTCATAATCTGCTGCATATGTCCCAATCTGGCTTTAGGGCAAATTATAGCACAGTGTCTGCCCTGTTGGAAGTGACAGAGCACATAAAGGTAAAACTGGATCAGGAAAGTAGGGCCGTTCTGATATTACTTGACCTGTTGGCGGCTTTCGACACGGTCCCTCATGAGAGACTTTTGGATAGATTGAGGAACTTGGGCATGGGTGGGACGGTTCTGTCCTGGATGACTTCCTTCTTGAAAGACAGGTCTCAGGAAATTTGGATACCTCCTTTTTCATCCCCCATGCCTAGCATGAATGTAGGAGTACCCCAGGGCTCGATTCTCAGCCCTACCCTCTTCAATCTATATATGTCCCCTTTTGCACCCTTAGTAGAGGATTACGGTGCCAAGACTATATCCTACGCAGATGATACACAGTTGAATTTCACCTGTGAAAGAGGAGCCAACTTTGATGGAGACCATATTAGATCCTGCCTTAATAAGGTGTTCAACTGGCTCAAAGTGAACCAGTTGAAATGCAATCCAGATAAATCTGAGATTGTCTCCTTCGGCCAGCCTGGAGTGAGTAATTGGAGCGTATGGTGGCCGCAGGAGTTATCCCCCTCCCCCCCTTTTAGCCCAAACGACGGTTACAAATTTGGGCATCCTCATTGATAGTGCCCTCTCCATGAGGTCCCAGGTCCAAGCATTGATCGGCTCTTGTTTTGGGATACTACATATGATTTTAAAAAAATCTTCGACTTTTACCATTAGATACCAGGAAGATAGTGGTCCAAGCCTTGGTAACGTCAAGACTGGATTACGCAAATAGCCTGTACCTGGGCCTCCCCGGGTACCTCATTCAGCGTCTGCAAGTGCTGTAAAACGCCTCCCTGCGCTCCATATTAAGTCGATCAGTAGCTTATTCAGTATTTTGAAGGTTGTGGATGGGATCACTATCGGTAAAGTGATAAAAAAGTATAGCACGCGCGGTAGCATGACCATTTTTGCATTGGCTAAACGCCTGGCCACTGATAGGGGGATCAATGTCCAAAAAGTGATTTGGGATCGCAGGGAGGTGATCATTCTCTGTACATTTCCATCTAGTATGTCCCGTTGGGTTCTATACACTTGGACTCCCAGGTATTTGAAGGTGGCGGGGTCAATCACCATCTCATCCACCCCGAAGGGGATCGTGTGTGGTGCGAAATCCTCTGCAAAGGAGTACGCAAGTGATTTTTCGAAGTTTCTGGCAAGCCCCGAGATTGAGTGAAACTGGGTGAATATCTGGGCTGCAGTGTGGAAAACACACCCGAGGTCCCTGGTGTATAGTATAATATCGTCGGCATATAGGGACAGCGCATGTGTCGTCTGTTCTATCGGGATACCCCAATTGATCGCAGCACAGCCTATGGGCAAGGGGCTCTAACGCCAGCACAAATAGGATAGGGGATAGTGGGCATCCCTGCCGAGTTCCCCGTTGGATCTTGTAGGGACCTGAGATGTGTGCCCCTGTACGGGTCCGTGCTGTTGAGGAGGTATATTGCAGCTTGACCCATCGGAGGAATCCATTAGGAATTCCAAATCTTGCGCGGGCTGTTAGCATGTACTCCCAACTAAGGGTGTCGAAAGCCTGGCGTATATCTAGAGAAAGGCACCCTGCTTTGAGAAGGTGGTCTGGAAGCACCCACATTACTTGATATAGCCTACGGATATTTAGTGATGTACTCCGACCGGGCACAAACCCGCAATGATCCACATGTATGAGCTTTGTGAGAAAGGGGAGGAGGCGGCTCGCCAGAAATGTACTCAGTATTTTATATTCTGTGTTTAGAAGCGACAAGGGTCTGTATGCTGTTATATCAGTACGGTCCCTGCCCGATTTCGGCAGTTATGTTACTAGGGCTTGTATTGTGGTTGGGGGTAGAGCGCCTCTCTCTAGCGCAACGCGGTATAGGCTCTCCTGCCGGGGCATCAGTTGTGTGGCATAGGCTGCATAGAACTCCACCGGGAGGCTATCTAATCCTGGAGTTTTGTTGGGGGGCAGGTCCCTCTCGGATCTCGGGTGCTGAGATCGGTGCTCCAAGCGGTTCTTTGTCCACCGCGGATAGCTGAGGCAGTTGCAGTGCATGAAAGGAGTCATCTAGCGCGTGGGGGTCCACTGCATGCGGGACGTGTATAAATGTTCATAGTATTCCCGGAAGGCTTCATTTATCTTGCATTGAGTGTCTGTGCGTGTGTGTAGTGGAGTGCGGATGTCAAGTATAGGTGACATCAGGGGAGAGTCCCTGATAATCAGGCAAGCAGTGCTCCCGCTGTATCCGCCTCCATCTGTACCATTTGTGTGTGCGTACGATAGTCCACCACTCGGAGACGCTCCAGCATGTCTGCATATTCGATGCATGCCTCCTGAAGGCTCTTCAAGCCCGACGGGGAGGCCGCAGCATCTCTCTCCAGAGAGCCCAAGCGTGTCTCTACGCTGGTCAGCTCATGAAGGATAGTATGTCGTGCCCCCACTACAGAGCCAATCACTGTTCCCCTCATTACCACTTTAAATATTTCCCAGTCTATTAAGGGCGTGGAGCCTGGATTAGCATTGGTTGAGAAATATGTTTCAATAGCAGTGGTCATATGTGTCCAAAAGATGCCATCTTGCAGTAGTAGGGAGTTAAATTTCCATGTCGGGATAAGTGTAGGCACACGACTCCAAGACAGAGTGAGTTCCATTGAGTTATGGTCTGATAGCATTTTCCCTAGATAGGTAGTGTGGGTTATTTGTGGCAATAGTATGGGGGAGCGTTGGATGTGATCTATGCAGGTAGGCAGTGTGTGTGTCGACGAGTAGAAAGAGTATTCACGCATTCCGGCATTCCTACTATGCCATGCATCCACCAGTGTCCAACCGTGCACCCATGTTGCCAGGGTCTTGGCCTGTTGGACCATCGCAGCCCCCAGAAGCGGCGGATGTGAGCAGTCTAATTGCGTGTCTAGCACTGCGTTATATTCTTTCCCTAGTATCCAGGCATATATTGACCAGTCCGCTAGTACTGTACTGACTAGGCCTGGGCGGTAAATTCCGTTCCGCTCGCGGAATTTGCGAAATTTGGGTAATTTCGCGTTCCGCGGAGAACGCGAAATTGCCCAAAATTCCGCGATCCGCTGCTTCGCGGAATTTTTTGTTTCTTCGCGCTTTCAAAATGCGTGTTCGCGAGATATTTCTCCCCGAGCACGCAAACAGCGTTCGCGAACAGGAAAAAAGCATCGCGAACGGGCGGAACAAGCAATTCCGCGTGTTCGCGGAACTTTTGCGTGCTCGCGGAGATTTTTTACCGTTTCGCGGAGCTTTGCGTAGCCTGACTACGCAAATTCCGCCCACCCCTAGTACTGACTCGTGCAGAAAAAAAGGCATCTTGTTCAGTATTTGGGGCATAATTCCTGCCCAGTACCTCATGCATTCCATCTAGCTTGCCTCGTACCAAGGTGTACCTTCCATCTGTACCTATGCGTTGGTCCAGTACCTCAAAGGGGACTCCTGCTCTTATCCACACCACTGCTCCCCTTCTGGACGCAGAGTATGTAGTATGGTATAATTGTCCCCTCCATTTCTTGCGAAGTTAACAGGCCTCTGCGGAGTTCAGGTGTGTTTCTTGTAAAAATACTATCTGGAATTTATGCCTGCATAGCTGACTGAGCATGTATGCGGCGCCGCTTATAAACTGAGCCCATGCCCCTTACATTCCAGATTGTTATAGTGGTGTAATGTAGCCATGCGCGTTAAAGTTGGTGTGGCAGTGTCCCCCCCCCCGCCAGTTGCCCAATGGGTTGTGCTAGTGTAAATTGGGAAATTGCACCCGCTGCAGCCCTCAACATCATGAACAACAAAATCCCCAATTCCCGGTCCAACCTAAAAACTGTTCGACCAAACATAAGCCTTAGAAGGTAACCGTTGTGAAAAGGTGCATGCATTCTCCTGGGGGGGTTACATAAACTGCATTGGCCATCCGCTTCTGCCAGCATGACTTTCGGTCGTCAATGCAATACTGACGGGCACCCGGGCCCGAGACCCAACCCCCTGAACCCCAATAATGATTAGGTATTGTGAAAAGTGGAATCGGTCCATCCATGCCAGTTACATGTAATCCTCAGAATGATTGACCTCTGCCTCGCATGGTTACCGGGGCTTATACATAGTAAGTGCATACAGCAAGCCTTATACAATCATGTGTCTTGGGGGGAGACCAGGGTGGCTATAGGCATCTGTACTTCAGTACATGCAGACCATAGTGAGGTGACTGTGTCAGCCCAACATCTTCTGAACCGTTTGTGGGGTTACCGATGGCAAGAGTGCAAGGCTGCTTTCAGAGTCTGTTTGTGTCGCTCCATCTGATTATGACCCATCCCCAGCTGGGGATCCAGGGTCCCGTAACGCAGCCGCTCTCTGGAGCGCTGTTCGTCTACTCTCCAACTTCTGTCCTGGGGTGGGCAGAGACTCACCACCATGTTGTGAGCACTTCACGCGGCATTATTTGACTCATTTGCGCCGTGGGTTGTGTGTCGGTGGTCGTCTGTGTTCCTCCAGGATTGCAAGATCCAGGAAATTGAACTCAATCCAGGACCGGGCCATCTTGGGGTCATCAAAGAAGTGGCTCTCATGTTTATGGATGATTTTGAGGCAGGCCGGAAAGAGGAGGGCGTACTTCAGATTGAGATGCTGGAGTTGTTTCTTGACCATCACGTAGGAGGCCCTTTGGCTCTGCACTTGCATGGTATACTCCGGGAACAACAAGATTCTTGCATTCTCATATAGTATAGGTGCGTGTTCTCAGGCTTTACAGAGCAGGATGTCTCTGTCTCTATAGTTGAGGATCCGAGCCACCATTGGCCACTGCGGGGCTCCTGGCGTCCGGTCCCAGTGTGGACCCTGAGTGTCCTTTCAACGCTAAACATTGCAATAAGACCCTGTGGGGCCACCGTGGTGTGTATCCAATGTTCAATAAATTGGGTGGGGTTATTGCCTTTGCTATTTTCAGGCAGGCCAATTATTCTTAGGTTATTCCTTCTTGCGCGCCCTTCAGCGTCTTCTGCCCGATTTTGCAGCTCATCGACCTGTTGTTGAAGTATGGCAACCACCTCTGTTTGTTCCTTGCGCCATGGTGTCATGTCGGACAGTGATACCGATAACTTCTTGTGGACGGCCTTCAAGAGGCTGACAGCAGTAGTGAGAGTGCCCAGCTGTTGCTCCAGTACCATCCGGGACTCAGTTATTTCCTTTAGGATAAGGTCTAGCTTATCAGCAGGGGGAGACCCAGTGTAGGGGGTACTAAATCGTCTCCTGTTATGGGGGGAAGAGCCCTCCATTGAGCTGGTGTGCGCCCCTTCAGAGGGGCCATGATCCACCTGCTTCCCTTTGTGCGGCCCATTTTGTGTCTGTGTGTCGGACAGGGTGTGTCTTCTACCGGGCACCGAGAATCCTTGACCAAGAGCCGGAAGAAATGAAGGGGGTTTCCCTGGCAGCCCCTCTGCCTCAGCGTTTTCCCAGCAGCAACACCTCAATACTTGGGTGATTAGCGCCTGGTGTCTGTGTCACTTGTAGGTGTGCAGGCACGGAGCCATGATCTGGTTGGTCGATCTGTGAGGCCTACCTTCAGGGCTCTTCTCTCTCCAGGCGCGCAAGCAGTTCTCTTTCTTGTGTGGCTTTCCCAGTCTTCTTCTGTGGGAATGCGGCGTCCTCGGATAAAAGGGCAGATCGGACAGGTCTCCTCCTCTCCCCTGGTAATTATAAGCAGAGGGCCGAAGCCGGTGACAGCGCTTGTTTGGTGCATGCAGTATCTCCAGCAGGTGTTGTGTGGTATTGCGGCTCTCTCGATCAGAGAAACTGTGTCCCGACTCTCTTGTAGGCCAGGCAGGTCCACCAGCCGGCCACCGGCCCACACCACCCCGGTCCTCTCAGCATTGCAAAGAGTTACGCGGCACAGTCTCGTCCCCTACAGTGGGGGTCCCAGGGGCTCCGAGGGCGAGGGGTGACATAACACCTAGTATTTATCCACCATGACCCCAGTGTCCCCCGCTCAAGAGGCGAGCTCCGGAAGGCGCTGGCCAGCAGCGGGGGCTGCCCAACTGTGGATGGGATTTTAGTCTTCTAGTGCACCATCCTGCATCGCCGCCTGACGTGGCCCCCGCTCACCTTAAGCGTCATGTTCAGGCTCAGCCAGGCTGGTCTTCAAGTATCTCGTCAGATGCTGCAGGCCCCAGCGGGAGCAGGCAGTGGACCTAGGGGTTGATTCCCCATGCCGCCTACACCCGGGACCCGTCTACACTTGTGGTTCCTTTCAGAGAGCAGTTTTCAGCGGGGGCCGCACCTCCTTCGGCCCTCACAGGCATGCCTAATCCGGCCTGTTTGCCAGCCTCGCTCCCCCGGCCAAACCACCAGGTGACTCCCAGCAAGTCCATCCCCACATGTGGGAGCCCAACAGGCAGCAGGGATCAGCAGACGGCCGCAGAGTCGGTAGCATATGGCTCAATTCGGGCACTGGAGAGTCCCGGAGAGCCCAGCAGGTCCCCTCGCAACCAGCACCGTCAGGTGTCAACAGTTAGGCCCCGCCTCCCAGCCGATCCGTCGGGAGACCCCGGTGACGCCGTCCGCTCGCACAGGTGTCCCGCAGGTAGCAGCAGTCAGCCCCTGGAGCCTGCGGCACAGTCAGCACTGGGTAACTTGATCTGGACGCTGGCCGGCCCCGGAGAACCTACCAGCAGGTCCCTCAGCCTTCGTCTCCGCCAGGTGCCAGCAGCGGCCTCACCTTAGCAGGCCCAGCGCTGGCTGAGCCAAACCTATATCAGCGCCTCCAATCAGGCACTTGCGTTAGCCATTGTGAGGCCATAGCCAGTTCATCAGCATGATCAGAGGTAAGGGGCAGAGTGGATGGCTAGAAATAACAGGGGATTCCGCAATGGCTATCGGCCCAGGCCCGGAAGCAGCACTTCTAGACGTCCGCCATCTTCAGCGGCTGGCCACCCCCCATCAAAGTGGCAAGTAGAAAAAAGGACCAGGAGGCTGGAGTTCTGTTCATCAAAGAGATATGGTATATTGTCTACAAGTTTTAGGACAGGGGTTTCAGTGCTGTGAACAGAACATAAACTAGAATGAAAATCTCCTAGGAGATGGGTACCACTAGAATTTTAGAATTTAGTTTATTAGTTTACTAGGACAAAGTCTTATAGAACATCAAATCATATAACATAAATTTAATTAAACTCTATGATCCATTAGTTTAAAACACACATATCCTTTTCTAAATGTATCTTAAAACAGTAACTAATTATTGTAAAATTCATGTATCGTTTTCTAAGTAGCTTTTAGAAATAGTACAATTGCATTTACAACTTGGGGTGGGCATAACTGGCGTAATTTGCTCTAGCATAATTATGCGTAATTACCACAAAGTTACTCGTAATTATGCAAGTGGTGTAATCCAGCATTTAGCACTATTTTCTTAGCACAAAATGCGCCCCATGTCTAAAATGGACCAGAGAATGCAATTTGCGCTGAGGCAATATTACTAAATGCAATTGGACATGAAAAGCAGCAGCAAGCAACCGCTCGCTCTCTCTTGAGGGCTTATTTATGAGATGCTTGCGCTGCCAAAGCACCACTTTTTTTTAATGCTCCAGTGGCGCAAGCCCTCATTCATATCTATGAGGCCATGCAAAGCCACTCTGCGTGGCTTTGCATGGCCTCATAGATATGGAGTAGGACAAAGCAGCGCAAGTCGCTGTGTTGCCTTACGCTGCAAGGTATGCAATGCAGACACCCTTGCACCATGTTAGTACTAGGCAGCAAATTGTGCACCAGCGCATGCGGAAAGGACAGAAATGCATCGTATTTGACAAATATGGTGCATTCCTGCCCTACGCCAATTCCCCATAAATGAGGCCCTTAGTTCATTGTTCCCGGGCTCCTGCGGTTGGATTCTTGCCACATTGCTCTTAATTACTCCAGCAGGGATAATCGAGTAATTTTGGTAATTTCACATCAAAAGAGTAATTAAAATTCCTCCCAGGCCTAATTATAACATCCATAAATTGCATGCATCTCTACAGTTTCCACTTCCATGCTCCTAAAAAAGAATTCCTAATATTTGCTTGTGCTGTGCAGAAAATAGCAAGCAGTCAAAAACAAAATGTATACTGTCACATTTGGCGCCACGATTATAAATACAGACCCCAGATTTAACTGTCATCAACCCTGCAATCTGACAGGCTAAGTTAACCATATCCCCAGTGGTAAGATCCGTTTTTGCTTTTCTTTATCAGGAAGACATATTTGGTAGGAGAAAACCTCACAACAGCCAAGGCAGGAAATGGGAGACCAATGTTTTGTTATATGGACAGGACAAATCACTAGATTTACTGTATTCGCTAGCAACTTCTCTTATTGTTCACTTAAATCCATTTACAGAAGACAGTCTCTTATGGGTAGACATTGTGGCCATGTTATAGTTTTACTTACATAATTGATCAACTGGCAAGTATATGGAGTAACATCTTCCCTCAAAACTTGATATTTTATTTTTTCATCATGGTTACTCAAAGTTAATAAAAATGATGTGACTTTGCCAAAAATGCCAGGCTGAACTACTCAGCTCTAGTCGCATGGCTTGCACCATTGTGCTTGATCAGTAATTCTTAGCCAGGGACCCAAGGGCCCCCTGGGGGTCTGTGAAGCTTTCTGAAGGTGCCCCTGAATTTGGGGGGATACAAATACCACTAATCTAACGGCTAAAGCGGTCGACCTCGAAGCTGGGAAACCGGGTTCGAGACTCGGCAGGGACTCCCAACATCCTGTTATTCTGGGTAAATCACTTAATCTCCCCTTGCCTACCAAAAATGTATGTGTCCATCTGTAACATGACTGGTGCTCATGTAAAGCGCTCTGATACCTTCGGGTCGAGTTCGCGCTATATAAAACTCTATAAAAAAAAACTAGTGTCAAGAATTACTGAAGTGGTTCAGCCAGATGCATTCGGACAGACAAGAAACTCCAAGAGCTGAGTGAAGCCAAGATTGACTATAGGAGAGCCACTGCTGCGGCACAGGATGGGATTTGCTTGTTTAAGGAGGGGTTTGAGACTGGGCCCAAGAAAGATGCTGACATGGCTTATAAAGTGTGACCTCCTTCGGCTGGGCTAAGGCTGTGACTGAAGGCTCCAGGACAGAAAAGTTACAATGCCATTCTGCCGTGAAGGATGGGGAGGGTGCTTATTTCACTGGGACTGAGACACCATCTGTTGTGGTTAAGATAACCAGAAGTACCAGAGCTACCATCGATGCACACAGAGCTTCCCCTGGATGGTGCATGGCACCAAAAATATACCTTGTATACTGTGCCCATTAATGCCCCATCAACTTCTGCCTGCTACTTGTAATGTACAAGTAACTTTCATATGCATGTGTAAGATTAAAGAGTTTAAAACAAGTACCGCCCAGTGAGTGATTTCATTAATTGTCATTTACTGTTTGTTGAGTTCTGAGGGGCTCATTTTAAAGCCCCGTGCGCCGCCTGAACGTCGCTTTTAATGACACTCTGGCGGCGCACACTCCTGAGCCATATCTGCGAGGCCACGTAAAGCCACCCTGCATGGTTTTCATGGCCTCGTAGATATGGTGTGAGGCAATGCAGCGCAAGTTTCTGTGTTGCCTCACACTGCATAGGGAGACGTGCCTCAGGCATTACGGTGGGTGTTCCCACGTAAGACCCATGGCATTTGACGCATTCCCAGATTTACAACATTCTTTAAACCTGGGAATGCGTCAAAAGCCTACACCTCCCCAGGGGTGGCATAACAGTTGTTTTTGTGAAGGAATGTGCCTTTTCTTACACAAAAACAACCTGATTTTAACACTGGCACCCTTGAACCATGGTGCAAGGGTGCCTGCGTTGGGGCTAGGCAGCCATTTGTGTGCCAGTGCAGTGTAAGAGGACAGGAATGCGCTGTATCTCATCGATACAGTGCATTTTTACCCTTTCCTTTGACACAGGGCAGCGCAGCAAATTGACGTGCAGCGCTACTCTGCGTCAAATTGTTGTAAATAAGCCCCTGAGTCTCTAACCCCACACTACCTTCCTGAGGAAGTCTTGGACTGCTCCAACCCGATACTCTGTGGGTTAAATCATATAGTGGTGTATTTGGTGATCAGTTTTGGGTCCAATAGTATGGTTACACCCTGGTACGCCAGTGGCAGACAGACAGCCCTGAATCACATGGTCTGGCCCCAGTAACCTCTGACTGCCCTGGGACTCCTGGAAAAGATCCCACAATATTATTAGTATTACAAACAATGAGGGCGGAAGGAGAGTGGGAAAGGGTGTTATCTTGTCATTAAAGAGATATAGGCAGTAACAGAAGTGCCCATTTCATTACTTTCCTTATTTTTATTGGTCCCAAAGGATAAAAAGGCTGGCGAGAATGGGCATGGCCACATGAGAGCTGGATATATAAGGATTAAATATGCAAAATATCTGTTGTCGACTGTTATCATAGATCCCTTATTCAATAGCGATGTTGTACACACTGCTAAAAAATGTAATGCTTCTCAAATATTCAGCTGAAAGGTTAAGAATTACATTTTAGGTGTACAGTGGAGGAGGATCGTGGACCCTGTGTCAGAAGGCACTACGCCGCTGGGAGTAGCTGGAGTACCAGGGGATTTTCCTGCTGGTACACCACCTGGTGGGATCTCTAAACGCCAGGGTGGACGAACTCAGCTACTGATTCCCAGCAGACCACGAATGGCAGTTACATTCATAGGTGGCGCAAGGTATTTTCTGTGAATGGGGAGAACCTTGGCTCTACCTTTTTACCACCACTGAGAACACGAAATGTCATGACATTTGCATGCTTTAGTTTCCCAGATTGCTCCCTCTCTGAAATGCATTTCACCTTGAGTGGAGTTTGAGACTTCTGTAGGCTTTTCCGCTGCCACGTCCTGCCCAAAGTTCTGAAGAAGATCAGGAACAACCAGGCTAAAGTCACCCTAGTGGCACCGGATTAGGTCAGGGTAATGGGGTACTTTGAACTCCTGTGCATGAGCACCTGTCCTCCGATCAGGTTGTTGCCTCAGGAGGATCTTCTATTGCCACAGCAGGACAGGGTCATGCATGCGGGCCTGAACAATCTTCACCTCCATGCTTGGACATTGAGCAGCTGGAGTTAACTGCATTTGACCTCCCTCCCTCTTCTTTGCAGCCAGTCGCTCCTTTACTAAATCGGTATCTGCCTGCCGTTGGGACAGATCTGTGGCTTGGCGCCATACTCTTCAGATTGACCCACTTCAGGCCAAACCTTTCAAAGTGTTGCTTTTTCTGTTGTCCCTGGCTAATCAATGACTTGTTTTGGGCACTTTTAAAGATTATTTGTCTGCTCTTTCTGCCTTCTTGTGTTTGCCGGATCAGCCATCTTTATTTAAATCACCTGTTGTGATGCATTTTTATAAAGTTTTGCATCTTTCCTACCTAACCACCATACTCAAACACAAATGTACAGCATATCCCTGTGCATATAAACATTTAATGTGATTATATGTATGTATCTAGATATGTGTATTTCTTGATATTAATATGTATAATATGTACTTATATATTTATCACTACTCCTACTGTAAAAAAAACTTTGACTCTCTCCAATGTACTACCCTATTTTTCACCCTATACCTCGCTCAATACCTCCACTCTCTGACTCATCCCAAACCTCATTCTATTACTATGATCTCCAAAATAACCCTTTCTAGACTCTTCCCTCCTCAGATCACCCCAGTACTATGATCTCCCGAACAACCCTACTAAATTCTTCCCTCACCTATCCCTGCTTTGACTCATCCCAAGCCTCAACTTACTATTATGATCTCCCAATAAACACTTTCTAGACTCTTCCCTCTTCTGTCCCCCCATTATCATTTTCAATCCAACTAACAGACTCACATGTCCACCGTTCAAAATTCACTATACTAATTCACCACTAATTCCTTTTGGGTTCCGGAGTAGCTTCGACTCCTTGTCAGGGGTAGTAAGCGCTATATAAATACAATTACAATACAATACAGTGGCATACAATTAGTATTGTGATTAACATCAGAAAAGAAGCTGTTTCAGTCCCAGATCATCTGCCCGGCACTGTGTAATCTTTTGCAATCCAGATTCACCACCTATCTCCCTTTTACTTGCCTGTAAATGTGCTTAGCAATGTTTAGATTTGTGGGTTTCACTGAATAGATAGCTCTTTGGGATGGAATCCTGCGGCAGTGTTTTTTTTGTGTGTAAACTTCCTCCCAGACTCTCGCTTTGAAAGTTTTCACCCTTGGAGCTCGATAAAAGAAGTACTCTTGAGATGGGCACTGAACATACCTACAAACAATTCAGCCCAGGTTACCATGTTTGCCTGGGATCATGAATCAGTAACAGGCAGTCGTGGGGACCTGAGAGATGTTTACATTATACATACTCATCAGTGATTCATCCCATTATCTGCAGTTTCCATAGTTTGTGACCTCTTCTATTAAATCTCCCCCCTCGAGTTCTACATTCTTTCTGTGTTCCTCTCTATTAGTAATCTGTGATTCTCCCACAGGTCCCGCGGTCTGTGTGCAGTGAGAGTTGCCCTCCTGGGCGCAGGCAGGCTGCAAGAGAGGGGGAGCCCGCCTGTTGCTTTGACTGCATCCTCTGTTCACACGGAGAGCTCTCTGACAATGGTAGGTCTTCAGTCGCTTATGTTTTTAAATGTTAGCATTGAGTGGGTATCATGCTTTTTAGGTCGAGCCTAAGACAGTGCTTGCACTGTCTGCAAGACCTGTTGTAATCTCTTCTGTGGGCTTTTGGCACACCGATCATTTCCATTGGTTCCTTGCTGGGCCATTCAGAAATCCAGCCTTCTTATTGGTGCATTCGTTGTGTTTGTCCCTCCTTTGAGAGCCTGGGCAATTTCACTCGTTGTTTTGGGTGGGCCATCACAAGTGTGCAGCCATGATTCCTCCTGGTTGGCCATCCCTTCACAGATGTGTTTTTCACGAATCACTGACATAATATCGACAACAATAATATCGACATGCAAAAATATCGGCACAAAATTATCCATAACACTATTATCGACTAACAATACTTATTTAAAACATTACATTATCGTCAACAATAAATATCGTAAACAACATTATCGAACACACAAATATCGTTAAATAAAATATCAACATTTCTTTAAAAACATACAATATGTCCAAAATATCGAATACTAAAATATAGACAGCAAATTTATCGAATTTATACAAATATCGACTTTTTAAAAAATACTAAAAACAAGATATCTTGACCCCAAAGTGTATTTTCACAATATAAACACTCACTACACACATTATAACTATAATATAATCTTATTATAACATATAAACATATAAAAGCATAAAATAATAGCAAAACACACTAATATATTAAATAAAATATGATTAAACATAACACATACAACATTAAACATTATAAGCAATTTAAAACATACATAAGCAAACAAATATGGTAAAAATAAAATAAAAAAATTAGCACTAACAACTTCTTAATAAGCGTTTGCCATATATGGAAAACAACTGCCAAAAAACGATAAAAAAATTAACAACGAATGAAAACCTCACACTAATAACATACACCAATAAAATCAACCTATCAATTGAACAAACACTATATAAACAACGAAAATTTACATTTCATATACACTACAACTCTACAGGAAAAAAGAAGAGGAGACTCTGCCGGATTACTTCCAGAACGCAGATTTACATGACAGAAAAAAGCTTTGCAACTGCACTAAGTAAGTAAAACTGCAGTTAGAATAAAACACTAAACAATAAAAATATAATTCACTAATATATCTCTCTTAAACTTATATCTCCTCTACAGATACCTTCTAAAAAGGAACCAAAAATGACTTCTGCTACATCAACAATAAAGTTACTAAAAAGTAAGGGGCATATTAGCAAGGGCACTATCGCCGCTTTAGCGGCACTTTTTGCCGCTAAAGCGGCGATATTTATATCGCCCTATCAGCAAACTGTCTCTAACAGCAGTTAGAGACAGTTTGCGGGCATTAGCGCCCGTTTTTACCGCTTTGCATGTCAGCGATATTTATCGCTAATGACATGCAAAGTGGGCGTTCCCGACGAACAAACCTGGGAAACACTTGCTAACAGGCCTATCGCCTATTAGCAAGGTGGCCGTGGCCCCAGTTAGCGACGTGAAAAGTCGCGCTAACCGGGAGTCATCGCCATTTATTTAACACCTGCAATTAGCAGGTGTTAGCCATACCTAACATGGGGGGTGGATTATGCTGATACGACCACAGGGTCGTATCAGCAAGGTGTTCTCCCTTCTCCATGCAACATCGCTGGTTTTTCAGCGATGTTGGCCCATTTCCCCGCTATCGCTGGAATATTCATCGCCTTAGCGCTAATCGTTGCTAATACAGCGTTAGCGTGGCGATATATTCCAGCGATAGCCGGCGATAAAAAAATCACGCTAAGCAGGGTTAGCGATGATTATCGCCTCTTGTTGCTAATATGCCCCTAAGTATATTATAATTTTATATTAAAAAAGTCCCTAAAATGCCCACCAAAAAACCCACTTATCCACAATGTCCCCATCACCTACAACACAATAGAACAAAAATATTAACATTATATTTTTTCTTCCCAACAGAAACATCTTCAAGAAAACGAAAATAGAAGTTTGAAAAATATTCAACACCATCTTTACTGACATCAACAGCAACATAGTAAGTATATGCAAAAAAATGTATATGTATTTACTTAAAAACTATACTGTATTATTTCAATTAATTTTTAAAAATATGTTCCTTAGAACTAAAAAGACCACCATGACTGAAGGCGCACAATTTATTACATCGCAAAAAGGGAAAATGTTATTGTGTTATATGGGTTATGTATACACACAAGAAAAACAAACTGGTTTAAAAGTTTTTGGGAAATGCAGCAAATATTATTCAAATAAATGCTATGGAAGAGCTATTACACAGGAAACCACTGTTGTATCTGTAAAAGAACATAACCACCCCCCAAAATGTAGCTGAGATTGAAGTAAGAGATGCTCTTGAAACAATAAAAGAAGCTAGCACTAGTACAGATAGACCTACCACAGAAATACTAAAACAGCAGTTACTAAGAGTACCCCAACATGCATCTAGCCAATTACCCTCTATTGATTCTTTAAAAAGGACAATAGCTAGACAAAAGAAAGCTACTACAACTACTACACCTGCCCCTAAAACCTTTCAAGAGATAGAGATTCCCCCTGAACTAAGTATAACACACAGTAATGAACCATTTATACTATTTGATAATAAATGCAAACATAAAATAATTATTATGTTTGCTACTGCAAACAATTTACTTAAATTACAACAATGCAACACCTGGATGATGGATGGGACCTTCAAAATTTGTCCCAAACCATTTTATCAGTTGTACACAATACATGGTTTTTTTCAAAATACTAATATTCCATTTATCTATACCCTACTTCCCAATAAACAACAAGCTACCTACCTAGAAATTCTAAACCAAATAAAAGATAAAACCAATAATTATTTTCCTCAGAAAATAATTATTGATTTTGAGCAAGCCATGATTAATACTATACTAAAATGCTACCCACATACAGCAATTCAGGGTTGCTATTACCATTTTAATCAATGTCTATGGAGACATCTGCAAAAGTCAACTCTATGGGGTCGATTCCGATCTCGCTAGGAAAACTCTCCGTCTGACTTGGATCCGGAGTGCTTTCCGACCGACTCGTGCTCCGGGGCTCCGAGCGCCCGAGTACGATGCGAACAAGCGCTGACTGACACGGGTCGCTCGGAGCCCCATTGAAGTCAATGGGAGCCTGTTGTACGACGCATACACAGGCTCCCATTGACGAAAGAGGTACGTTGCGCACAAGGGCGCCCCCTGGCATGTGTGTCCCCCCCTGTGATCGACTCGTAAGGCTACGGGTGAAGGGGGGTCCGGCGCGGGCCCCCGAAGTCCGCTTTCCGGAGCCTTTACGTGTCGGAGGCTCCGACTTGATCCGGCTGTCCGAAACGTGCATCTATCTGGCTTGGTCGGAAATCGCCTCCAGTGCACGGCACGGATTGCTTACGGTTGAGTCGTACGGAGCGGTTCGGAGCCGGAAACTATTCAGTCTGCGATTTTGCGTATCTCGCATCGTACTGGCCCGTCCGTATGGCTGTACGAGTCGGTCGGGAAACACGCGTACGGCTCATGCTTTTTCCGGCCGGTTCGCTTTCGGAGCCCTTCCGAGCGGGATCGGAATCGACCCCTAAGCGTGGAATATGCAACTAACAGTAGTTTTGCATACCAAGTAAAAAAACTGATTGCACTGGCCTATGTCCCAGTAACTGAGGTAGCAGAACACTATAACCTCCTAATAGAAAGCCCCTACTCTAAAACAAATGAAGAAAAACTAAGCCCACTTTTAGATTACTTCGAAGATACCTGGGTGGGAAGACTCCACAGATCAGGCCACAGAAGACTACCCAAATTCCACATTCCATGGTGGAATGTGTACTTGAACACACTAAACAAACAAGCCAAAACCAACAATGCTGTTGAAGGATGGCATAATGCCTTCCAATCAACAACAGGGAGAGGGATACCTACCCTACATAAACTACTCCAAGCCCTCCAAAAAGAACAAAGCTATCAGGAACTTAGGGGCACATTACGATGACGAGCGGACAGTGTCCGCCCGCCACCGTAGCGGTGAATGGGACCGTCCGCCATAGGAGCGGCGGTCCCGCCGCGAGTATTAGGATGCCACCGTCACGGTGGCGGTGGCATCCCCTATTCCCAACATTGTGGCGGGCGGTGTTCACAGCACCGCCCGCCACAATGCTGGGAATGAACGTCGTGCATTGGCATGCACAAGGTGACAGGCACCTCGCGGTGCCTGCCACCTTGTCCATGCCAATGTGCACCCCCACCCCCCCAACACTCTGGGGGCCCGCAATGGGCCCCCAATAGCAAAGACCGTATGCCTTTCCATGGCGGCACCGCCACCATATTAGTGCCCTTTTCCGCCCGGTCACCTGTGTGACCGGCGGAAAACCTGCAAACGTTCTTTCCGTCCGCCGGGCTCCCCCCCGCCATCGTAATGTGGCGGGGGGAAATGGCATGCGGGTAGAGGGGAATGGCGGGCGGATCGCCACCGCCATACGGGCGGTGGCGATCCGCCCGTCATCGTAATGACCCCCTTAGAATGGAACAATCTGTGACCCAAATAGGCCCTAAACTCACCAAGCAAACCAAAAAAATGTACGAATTACTACAAAGTCAGGTAACACTATACCCAACTACAAGAGGCCTAGAATACCTATCACTAATAGCTAAAACGCTACTTTAAATTATTAATCTAAAATAATTTAAAATATCTTTCTTACAAAACACAAACTGTAACTGTACATATAATTTTTCTTAACTTTGTAAAATATAAATGTAAAAATATGTAAATCCAGTATTTGTAAAGCGCGAACAGCTATCCGAAGGCATCCCGGCGCTGGGGGCCGTCGGGAAGATTAAGCAAGCTATTGCCCAGAGTCACATGGTGCTGGGCTGACCTGCCGCCGGTGATCGAACCGTGAGCCCCAGATTCCAGTGTCAGTCGCCCTGGCCGCGGCGCCACACCTCTGTAATAACGTGTCATATAAATTTAATTTAATAATATAAATATATATTGACATCTTAATTACATTTTACAAAAAATAACACATATATAAAACATTATACTCAACATTGCCCTCCCACAATTAATAAATAAATTACTTACGGTTTCTGTAGCTGAAGAAAACGTAATCCAAACATCGTTAATCCATCCAGGTATCTCTCAATCCAAATAAATGTTAAAATTAACCCCAAAAAAAAGTAAAAAATACAGCTATTCCAAAAAGTAAATCCAACGGAATGGAACCATAAAAAACCCGAAAATATTTCTTTAAAAGAAAACGCTCCAGGAAAACTTGAAAAATTAAGAAAGTGTTAAATAAATATTAGTATTAAATACTAATACAGACGTCTTAATAAAAAAAAACGCTATCCTCTCCAAAACGCGATTCCGAGAACGAAACCGGTAAAAATGGAAATAAACATACCCACCCACACAAACATACACATACACTATAATAAATTACATGTAAAAACACTTTATCTACCATATACACACATTTCTATACATATCCTACCCTCTACACTAGGCCTCAAACACAAACTCTCGACATCTCGCTAAAACATAACTAACAACTAAAACACACCAAAAACACAACGACCTAACACTACACATACTACCTACCACCTAACTACATTCAAATACAAGTAAAAACTTACTTTAAATAAAAATAATTACACTTACCTTGCTCAACGCGACGCAGCATGTAACCGCGAGCTTCTCCCCTGTGAAATAACCCAAAACAACAGTAAGCGGTTACGAAATAGTACCTGTAAAACAAAAATGGCTGCTTAAATAATAAAACACATAGAAAATAATGTCAAAACATATAATACAGTGATAAATAAACAACTTATATATTTTCTAAAAATATTACAATATTGCACTAATATTTTAAAAATATATTAACATTTTTTCTACATTGTAAAATTATAATATTAATTGATTTAAAATATATTAATAATTATTATAATTACTTAGGGGCACATTACGATACCCGGCGTAAATAAATCCGCCAGGCATGGAAGCGGCAAAAATCCGCCCGCACACACCGCCTGAACACCGACCACGCCATTATGAGTACACAAACTGAAAACCGCCATCGGCGGAAAAATCATACAAAATACCGCCCGCCATCGTCCGAGTCGGAGTCAAACCGCCCGCCACGGACGGAAACACGCACGACAACACAAAACCGCCCGCCCACACGGCCGACACACCGCACGTGAAATTACGATCGCACCGCCATGAGCGCGGAAAAACAACAAAAATACCGCCCGCCAGCGCAAACAACGCCGATGAGAATCGACACGGCAGAAGCCATGGCGCCCACGTACCTGCACAGAAACCATCCGCACACAAAACCAATAGCACACAACATGGCCAACAAGTCCACACAGCAAGGCACGCACAAATACACAAGCACAGTACACATCCCGAAAACACCCCCCGGACAAACAAAAAATACAAAGGCCAGAACCCCAGACACAACACACCTGAAAACAACAGACCATGAGGACACACCCACATAGGTGAGTACAAAAGCAGCACTCCCACAGACCACAACCCCTTGCTACATTGCAAACCAGAGAGGAGAGGAGAGGACACAGTGACACAGCAAGGACAGCAGCACACCACAGAAACGCACACATCACAACCACCACCACCAAACACCACCACCACCACCACCACCACCACCAAACACCGGCACCACAAACCCCCTGCACATTACACAACACACACCGCACCAGCACCACAAACACCATGGCACCACAAAGGATGCCCAAGTTCACGCCCATGGAGCTGACGGTCATGGTCGACGAGATCATCAAGGTGTACCCACAAATCTATGGGAACATGGTCCAGCACACACCACTAGCCACCAGAAACAGAATGTGGACCCGGATCGTAGACCAGGTCAATGCAGTCGGGACCCTGCCCAGGAACAGAACCGAGATAAACAAACGTTGGAATGACGTAAAGAGCCTGGTCAAGAAGAAGGAGGGCAAAAACAGAGAGCTGGCTGCCGTCACTGGCGGAGGGAATCCCGCGCTCTTTAAGACCTTCAAAGCGTGGGAGGAGAAGGTGCGAGTCGTAATCCATCCGGAGATCCTCGCCGGATTAGCAGGGGAGTGGAGGCTGGTAAGTACAAACTAATGTATACCAGCACACCGCTATGTACTCACATGCGCAACTACCATGCCACAGCTCCCAGGGACAAACACCCCCATGTCCAGCACACAATACACAACACATCACACACACATGCAACAGACACTACCACACACAGCCCAAACCGAACAACTGTAAGATGCGTGGGGACATGTGTACACTAAGCCAGCCACGTAACCACCAACAGGTCCCCAAATATGCCAGAAGCGCCACAACGAGCACCCACCACACCCATGTGTCCGCCACAGCTGCACCAACTGACAAGTAACAGGTAAGTGGCAGGAACACAAAGTGCAGTGGGTCGGAGGGGGGACAGCTGAAGTACAACACCCACCAGGCCCCCACTCCCACAGACCAGCAAGGTGGAGCACTCCCCACACCCATGTGTCAGGCACAGCTGCACCAACCGACAAGTAACAGGTAAGTGGCAGGAACACAAAGTGCAGTGGGTGGGACGGTGGACAGCCCAAGTACAACACACACCAGGCCCCAGTCCCACAGCACAGCAAGGAGGAGCATCCCCCACACCCCACACCCACGTGTCAGCCACCGCAGTGCACAACGACAGCCGAAAGGCAGACATCACGGTCCACAGCAATCGGTGTCAGTGGGTGTACAGCCACCCCCACGACCCACTACACCCCCCCACCCCCACAGACCTGCAACATGGAGCACCCCCGCTAAGAGCCATGTGGCATCCAGTACAGTGCACGCACGAACAACTTGCAGGTGGGAAACTGGACAGGGCTGGATTACTGGAGGCATGAGGACCATAACACCACCAACACATGGGACATGTCACGTAGCACACGAACACGCAGCACCGCCCACCGTCACGAACAAGTGAACAATGTGCACACGGACATGAACAGCAGACTCACACCCCACATGACCCATCACAGACATAGCAACACCCAAGGAGCCACGTCTGCATGCACAAGCCACACTGAATATAGTCCCACACGGCAGCCACTGTGCAACTCATCACACACAACCGAAACACCATTGAAGTCCTGTCCATGTAGCCCCTACTGCCTGTCAACCACACACCCCACAACTACGCCTATGTAAGACAAACAACACTAGACGCAACAGAGCGGAACAACATAAATGCACACGAACACCACTGAACCCATCAAACACACAGACACACCATGCACATACAACATACCATCCATCCCATCCGTCAGCCCCAGTCTCATGAAAGGCATGTCATCCGCACAGCTGCCACACATACAGCAGTCACGCTAAGACACATGCCCATGACCAACCATGTGCCAGAAGTCAATGAAGCGCACGACACACTGTGAGCAACAACACACAACATGGGCCACACCCCCCCGAGCACTGCAGTGATGCACATGGCACAGGGCAGCACGCACACCAAGGAGATGGGACAACTGCAATACGTTGGCTGGCACACAACTATCACTCACTCATAACGATGCGTCCAATGCCATGTCCAGTAACCACAACAGACAGCAAATATGCAGGGCATGTCAGGCATGCACACACCTCAGACCATGCACTGTCATGCTGCCACAACACATGTCACGTTCGGCACCCATGGCTCACAGCATGTAGCCCAAAAGCATATTCCCTCCCAAATGCGAATCTGGGGCATGGCCCCCATGTTGCCATATGCGTTCCTAAGCGTTCCATTTGAACCCCAAAAGCATATTCCATCCCAAATGCGAATCAGGGGCATGGCCCCCATGTTGCCATATGCGTTCCTAAGCGTTCCATTTGAACCCCAAAAGCATATTCCATCCCAAATGCGAATCTGGGGCATGGCCCCCATGTTGCCATATGCGTTCCTAAGCGTTCCATTTGAACCCCAAAAGCATATTCCATCCCAAATGCGAATCTGGGGCATGGCCCCCATGTTGCCATATGCGTTCCTAAGCGTTCCATTTGAACTCCAAAAGCAAAGTACAAACCAGACCCAGGATGGGCCAGGAGCCCGCATACACCAGAGTCACAATGAGTAGGGGCAAAGCAACACACCCATCGGCATGGCCAATCCGTCCCATGCCACATGTGCACAGCACACAGTCCCATTGCCTAGCACACACAGCATACTTCGCCAGGTGCAACACAATAACAAATCTCATTCTCTCCACAGGTGACGAACTGCTGGACGCTGGGGATGGAGACAGCAGCCAGCACAGCCAGCCTACAAGCCCCCAACGAGGACACACGGATCTGGAGGATCTGTCCACCTCTTCGGACACGGACCACCAAGCTGGCCCATCTGGCGTGGCAGGGCCCAGCCGCTCCCCAGGACCCCTCCTACCCACTAACCCATCATCCAGGGATGCTGAACAGTCCCAGTCCCCTGCTGCCACTGTCGTTGCGGCCACACCCACGGTCATTGCGGCCACTACCACTGCCGCAACCGCCACCATCGCCGCACCGACCACCACCGCCTCCACCACCACCACGTCTTCGCTGGCACCAGCCCCAGCGCAGGTGGTGGCCCGGCCGACTGGATCCACCCTGGGAGCCACAGCGAGGACCGTGGTGAGCAATGTGGCTAGTGGGCAGGCCGGTGGCAGCAGGACTGGTAGGAGGAGCAGGGTCAGGGAAACGCCAGCCTCCCCTGGGAGCCATGCCCTGCCTCAAATGGCCAGAGTCCTTGGGGCCTATGAAGAGGCCCAAGGACAATGGGCCAGGTCTGCTACTGACACGCGGGAGGTGCTGGGGGTGCTGAGGTCCATGGACGCCCATATGGGCCAATTCGTGTCCCGTATGGACCAACTCGTGGACCTCATGGGCCAGCTGGTGGTGGCGGTGGGGTCACAGGCAAGGCCAGCAACACCACCTCCGCCACCACCTGCTAGGGCGCAGGCTCGGGCAGCAGTGTCCACTTCCCCTGCGTCCACAGCCAGTGAGCACACCTCACCCACCACCAGCAGGTCGCCACCACACTCCCCCCCTCCCAAACGTGGAAGGGGCCGTCCGAAGAGGAAACAGATCTCCCGGGAGGACTTCGCAAGCTCCAGTCGCAAGTGAGGCAGCCAGCCAGCCTTCCGCCAGCCTTCCTTGACCAGCCACTGCATTGACTTGCTCTCACGATCCCACTCCACACAGCCATCTGGATGGCATGTGTGTGTTGGACTATGGACATAGAACCAGTGGGTACACCCTGATCATCACGCAGCCATGACCGACAGCTCATTGTCACTGCACGCACCACTTTTGTCATCACCTTACACACAATCACATGTCACAGTTTGTAATAAATGCACCTTTTTCACTAACTGCTGTTTGTGCCCTGTGTCTTTATTGTACGGAATACAACGGCCACCTTGGGCGGAAAGGCACCTGATGCGTGGCATGGAAATGGAATCCGGAGAGCCTGTAGGGACCTAGGGGTGGGAGACAGAACAGGAGCACATTCAATGAGTGTGTCACACACCCATCACACAGTACATGTCAACAACTACAAGCAATGTACACACATCGCACAGAGCAATAGGGCACAATGCCACAGTCACCAACAGTGGCATACTACCCTGGCCATGGAGCGTTGACACACTGCACGCAGTGAACATACGGCCACCCTGACACAGCACACACACACCTGCATAGATACAGACACATCATCCGTCGTACATGGACACTCACCGTCAAGTGAAGTAGCGGGCGATGAGCTGCTGGCGCACATTCCCAGCTTCCTCCTCTCCGCTGTCCACCTCACTCGAGCTGTCCTGGTCTGCGGGCTGGGGCCCTGGTTGATCTCCGTCATCCACAATGAGGGGATCTGCTTCCGAATGGCCAGATTGTGCAGCATGCAGCACGCCACCACTATCTGGCACACCTTCTGTGGGGAGTACGCCAGTGCACCCCGGTGCGGTCCAGGCACCTGAACCTGGACTTGAGGAGGCCAAAGGTATGCTCGACCGCACGTCTGGTCCTCCCATGTGCCTCATTGTATCGATCGTCTGCTGGGGTGCGAGGATTCCTCAATGGACTGAGCAGCCATGCCCCATTCGGATACGCAGAGTCACCTGGGTGTGAGGGACACAGAGAACCGTTGCTATTCCAACTGGACAGGGGACAGCATCGCACAACCAGCACGCTACACCACTCCACTCCACATACTCACCGACAATACAGCCACGATCCTGTTGCAGATTGGCCATCAGTCGTGGCAAGATGCTGTTGCGCATTATGTGTGCGTCATGGGCCGAGCCTGGAAACTTTGCACACACGTGGGTGATCACCATGTCCGCAAGGCACACCACTTGCACATTCAGGGAGTGCGTGTGCTTCCTGTTGCGGTACAGGTGCTCAGTGGCCTGTGGTGGAACAAGGCCAACATGAGTGCAGTCAATGGCTCCCACGACGTGTGGGATTCTGCCAAGGGCATAGAATGCACCCTTCACTGCCGCCAATTCACGAGCCCTGGGGAATCTGATGTACCTGTTCCGGTACAGCATCATGGCTGCCAGTACATCCCTCAGCACCTTGCTGAACATGGGCTGGGACATCCCTCCTCCACTGCCCACTGTGTGCTGGAATGACCCAGTGGCGAAGAAATGCATGGCGGCCATCACCTTAGCCGTGGGGGTGACAGCAGTCGGATACACCCTGCGGGGACGGAGATGGGGCTCTAACATGGCACACAGTCGATGCAGAGTTGGCCTGTCCAGCCGAAACTTCCTGATTACCTCTGTATCGTCCATGTCCGCCAGCAATTGGTATGGGCGGTCAATGTTCGGTCTCCGCCTGGGTTAAATGGCAGAGGACACATGTCAAAGCAACACGGCACATAGCAATTTCGCATACACATCACTGACATGACTGAGCAAGCACATGGGCCACAGCCCAGCTGTCAAGCTGGGACGGCACGGCCACAATACACTTACACAGGTCTCCCAACAATGGCAATGGCAAGTGAGACATACCACTGCCATGTGCATGCACATGGGGATCTAGGCCCCAATGACTTGCGGGGCGTGCTGATGGGGACTGACTGCATATTCGTCAAGCGGCAACGCCACGGCAACATGAGTGTCTGCTGAGCATGGTACTGCTTCCGAGGCTGGATGAGTATGGCACACGACGACGACGATGTGGGCACGGGCTGAGCGGCCAATACAAGTGGGACCTGTGGCACGAGGGGATATGAGACAGTAGTAGGTGTCAGCACTGCACCCTATGTACAGCACTGTACGGATCACAGCTCCCGAAACATTGACTGGTGTCCACATTGACAGCCCCATGCCAAGACGGCTGTGTGCTTGCAGTCACACGTCACAGGTGAGAGGTTACATTGCACGTGCCAGGTGGCAGTCGTACATAGTGGGAGCTGGCATGTGTGTGCATGTGTCTCCTGTTCAGGATCCACCAGATGGGCGCTGACTCTGTACTGACCATTGGACACAGCATGTTCCGTGGAAGGCTTGTGTGTGTGGGATGGTGGCACTGGATGTGCCTCCGTTGGGTGGGGGGCCATGCACAGGGCGGGTACGTCGATGATTGCGCATTGTTGGTCACGGTGGGTGCACCAGCTAAGATGTGTTGCCCTGTGTTCAATTCCTATGTCCGCATGATGATGGACTGTGGATGTGGGCAGACTACACATTGGTCGATGTGCTGTCTATATGCATGTGCCTTCACACCAGGCACAGCTGCCCCTGCACATGTGACCCCTGCTGGACTCGCTGCTGGGTCTGTGGAGCTGATGCACCTTCTGCGCGTGGGGGGACAGCTCTCCTCACTTCCCTCATTGCGCATGTCATGTCTTTGCCGCAGGTGACATGGATCATGGAGGGCCCACATGTACGCGTGGGTAGGCTACACATGATTGTTCACTGGTAGCCACCCCCAGTCAGTGTTTCGAATGGGAAGGTTGTCGTGCTGGTGGTATGTTCGATGTGGCGGATGGGCGGGCCTAGGTGCGGGCTTACATTCCGGACATGGGGGGTAGTTGGATTGGCGACTAGTTGCAGTACACACGGGACACGTCTCTTCCTTTCCACATCTGGGTCATCCCTTGTACTAACTGACAGTGATACAGTCATCTTCGCCCCAGCCCTCATGTCCTCCCCTCGCCCCCCAATATGCATGCTCACCTGCGAGGCTAGCGCTTGCACAGGCAGCCCCAAGCTCGCACCAGAGAGGGCAAGGAGTGTATGTGTGGGTCCAGTTGCACGAGTGGGCTGTCTCAGGGTATGATGTGTGGCGGGACGCCGTCCACCTGCGTGGTGCCCCAAATGGAGACCCGGCCTGCATGGACTATGCATCACAGTCTTCGCCTTCCGGATCCGCCACCTGCGACACCCAGTGGCTGTGGCTGCCCTTGCGGCCATGCCGCGTCCGTCTGTGGCTGATGGCCCACACATTCACTCTTTGGCCTCTCTGGGGAGGGCTCAGGGGTGGTGGCGCACGCGCTTGCACTTAGTCGCAATGGCATGTGGCGTGGTTGGTATGATGGGCAATGGATGGGATGGTGCGAGCCACCTCCCGTGACGTCAGTGCTGCTCGTGCTGTGGTGCGTCCCCCCTACACTTCCATTTGACTTTTTGCCATGCTGGACGTTGAGGTTCTATTGCCTGCGTGATATGACCAGGAGGAGCGCGAGGAGACCTCTCACACACCATGCTCCACTGCCATCCCGTGCCCTGTATCGCCTGTGCGGATTGACTATGTTGGGGTTACACCTGGTCGACTGGGGCTGTGTGTGCCTTGTCAAGGGGCATGGCGGGCGCACAACAGGATCCAGCTTGTCCACAGAGGGTGGGCTGAGGTGCGCCTGGTACCGCTTTGTACGTGTGCCCGGCTGCTGTGCACACACGTGTTCACTCCCCCCGACAGGTGTCCTCTCACAATGCCCAGGGAAGCGGTGGTGTACTGTTCATGACCCCTCCCAACACGGCGTGCTCCAACTTGGCATGTGCGCATCTACCCGTCGCACCCACCCACCTGAGCACTGCGTCCATACGACTTCACACGACACATGTGTGTCTTCCACAGTAGTGCTACTCATTTGCGTTGACATCCAATACCAGTGGACTACATGGTCATGTCACGACTGCCGTGTACTTCACATACTCTCATCCTCTCTCATTCGTACTTGTGAAATGAGTCAGCGGAGACAGTTCTGGTTTCAAACATTATATTGAGTCTTCTGTCCTCTGTGATGCAGTATAGTGGACACTACTGGCAGCGGAATACATGTTGAGGATATACTGAGCATGATTACAAATGGGATAGGGTGTGGGGTTACATCTGCTTGGCCAAGGCTGTGCTAATGTACATTTACGTATAGCTGCGGAGCTGCGGACTTTGACACAGACGGTATACATGTAGCCTACCAGACCGCTCGGCATCATGGGCACAGTCCATCTCAGTTCCATGTGACAGGTTTGCTGCGGTTGTTCCTCATGCACGCGTGCATGTGAGATGACATCAGGGCATGTGCTTGCGTGCATGCAGCGGCGTGCCACTTGTTGTTGCACTGTGGTGGTTACTGGACATGTCACAGTCACTGGGCTCGTGTTGTTGTATGCACTTGTCGTCCATGCAAAGGTCCTGGTATGGGATTCCCGGGGCGGGGGTGGGAGGGTGCAGCACCCACAGACTCCAGGCGACCTATTCATGTCCACTGAGCGGTGTGTGTGTCCATGGGCGCTGGATCCATGTCGTGTCCTGGTTGTTCGTGCAGTTCCGTCCATGTGGGTGCGATGCACAGAGCCCATGCCACTGCCTCCCACGATGCATGCGGTGTTCCTGGATGTGATGGGGAACAGTGTGCATGTCCCGGTCATATCCGATGTCATGGCGATGTCGTTGATGGTGTGGTTACAGTTGCCGGTCGTTTGGTATGGCTGTTGTGGTGGTGACTGGCCAGTCCGTGCGGAAGCTGAGCATGGGTGCGGGGTTGGACTTCATAGGTCACTCGGGGAACCTGCGTTGTGGTCCGACGTATTTACAGGTTGTCAGGTATGCGATGCCGTCCAGCAGGGCTTCCATGTCATTGGTGGTGTACATGTTTGCCAGCCAATGAAGCGGATGGTGGCTGTCAAGGTGTTGTTCGTAGGTTGTCCCTTGGAGGACCATGATGGGGCATGCTGGGTGACATTCGATGTAGCTGTTCTCGATAATCCGTCGTGTGGAGGCACAGTGGTTCCATTTCAGTGCGCGTGCGATGTTGGCCACATACGCCATGCCCCCATAGGCAGAGCAGGCCCTGTCGTGTGCGTCCAGAGGGAGGAGTAGTGGTAGCAGGTCCGCCTTCAGACATGCCGGGTTGGTGAGGCATATCTCGACGGGATGCTGGTAGGGACACCTCCGACAGTAGAAGACGGGCATGACGCAGCTGAACAATGTGATGCGGTAAGTCAGTCGGTAACTTACGTTCAGCAGGGACAGGAGATCGCATCCCAATGTATGTATCGTGCTGGTTTGGTACAGCTTGAGCTCTTCGGCGTAGTTGGGTAGGTGTGTTGCGGTTGCCATTTCGCAGCGGTTCGTAGAGGTGGCGTGCTCCGGCTGTGTGTGCAGTCTGCAATGTGCACGCTCCGGGGTTGCTGTGAGCTCTGTGTAGTCGTGGGGAGACAGGACTTGTGTTCTGTTGGCTTGTTTGGAGGACACGGGCCCTCTTCCCACATGCTTCTCAGACAGTTCAAGGTCGGTGCTGTGTGACTCCTTCCAATTAACTTGCATGTGGCCGACATGGGGGAGTGTTTTCTTCTTTCTTCCCCGTCCGTTGTGTGCTTCTGTGATATGCGCTATCTGCCCTGTGGTCGGTCTCCTCGGCATGCCTGTGTTGGTCTATTCTTGGACAATGGCGGTATTCACCGGCTTCTGTCGTAGGGCTGTGGTTTCGGTGTTGGAATGGAAGGTCATTCAGTGCTGTCTGCTCTCCCTTGTGTGGGCGGCAGGCTGCCTTTCCGCTCTGCGTTGGGCCTTGTGTGTGGATGTAATTCTTGGGCCACCTGTTGTCGGTCCCCGGGCTCTTTGGTGTTCCGTTTCATGTGTCTTGTTCATATGTGCAGGGTGGTATGGGTTTTTCAGTGTGGTACTGGCGTTCCTCTTCCCGAAGGAGCCCTGCTTCTCCTAGTTGGTGTTGCCGCCGCTGTGTGCTTCGCCATGTTTGTTACACTGGGGTGTGTCCTGCTGTTGCGTGACTTAACTGACATGTGTGCGTCGGTTGTGTGGCGTTGGGTGTTGTCCGTGAATTGGGCGTTGGGGACATGTCTGTGGCCGGCCTGTCACGTGTCATGTGCGTTCGGGGTGGGGCTGGTGTGTGTGCTGCTTGGTTGTGTCCCTGTGTCTGTGTGCGACGCATGCATGGCGCTGCGGTTGGCCTCTGCGTTGTGCGCATGTGTGGCGGCGTCATCGGCGCTTTGGGGCCGTGACGGGGTGGTTGGTTCCTAGTCCCAGGTGGTGTGTACACATGTGTTCCGCGATGTTAGGATTTGGCCTGTGTGTCATATGTGGATGCAATGGTGGATGTGTAGTGTGCACGCGCTGGTGGGGGTTGTCCGCTTTATCCGCCCTTGCACTGTGTGCGCTGTTTGCGTGCACTTGTTGTGTGTGTGCCTACCTGCGTCTCCGCGGTACGTTGCGTCCTTGGTGGTGCATCAGCAGAAGCATGGGAAGGGCCTGCAGTGCTGGATTCATGCCCGGGGTGCCGCTTCTTCGTTGTCCGTGCTCTGCGTCCGTGTTTCCGCCTCTCTTTCACGTGCGGTGTCTCTTTGCCGTGGGAGCCGTTTGTTTGCGGCATCGTAATTTATGCGCCGGGCGGGACGTGTTTCGTCGGACGGTGTGTGTCAGTTGTACTGCGCCGCTACGTGTGCGGGCGCACTTTGATGGCGGACGGTGTTGCTGGCTTGCCGGCGGTGTTTGGCCTGCTTTTCGCATCGTAATTGGGCGGGCGTGTGGACTGCTGCGTGCCGGCGGTAACTGGTGGTTTTTGCATCCGCCAGCACGGCGGTAGTGCTTCCGCCCGCCATCGTAATGGGCCCCTTATTTACTTGTATCATTTACAATGCTAATCTAAAAATGCCTAAAAATGTATGAAATGTTAAATAAAAACTTACCTTTTGAAAAACATGTTTGTATAAAAATTAACAATGTATTAATTAATATTATTAATATTTCATATATTAATAATATTAATGAAAAATATATATTACATCTTCAAAAATACTTTACAAGTAACAATGTGATTATTTTTTAGTAAAATATGTATAATGTGATATTGTTTAATTAAAATGAAACATATACATGTACTAAATGTTCAAAATGTAAAAGACAAAACTGTAAAAATATATGGCAAAAATAATGTATTTTATAAAAATGTTATAAACTAAAATGTCCCCAAAAAATTCTGCTACAAAAGATAAATACCTATCTTCTAAAATATAAAAATGTTAAAAACATGTATGTTCAAAAATATTATATATGTGAATAAACATATATCCACATTTTTTTTTCTTTCCAATAATAAAAATGTGTATTTATTTTGTATATTTCCTCACTTGTATAATATTGCCTTAATAAAATATGTTTGTTTACCCTAAGTATTTTCTTATTAAAAAATAAAGATCATTTAAAAATTAACAAGTGTTATTCTTTTTCTATTAAGTTTTTGTTGTGAAATATTTTCCTTAAATGTATATTTTAAGACAATATATAATTTTTTAACTAATATATATCATCTCAATATATATTTATAATTATTATAATTGTAAAGATAATATAAAATATGACACATTTCCATCAGTACTATAAATTATAAAAACATTTTAAACTCACACACCTATAAACATATATAATGTAATATTTCTACACCAATTAGTATAAAGTAAATTTATATGCTCTACACTACACATAAAAAATTTACTATTCCCACTACAATTAATATACACTGAGGAAAGTTGCTGGACATTAAAGATATATATTTTACTATTCCCACTGAAGTTAGTATTAAGTCAGGGAAAGTGCAGGACACTAAACTTATATAATTTACTATTCCCATTCCAGTTAATATTAAATAATTGAAGGTGCTGAACACTAAACTTATATATTTTACTATTCGCACTCCAGTTAGTATAATTCAGAGAAGATGCTGGACACTAAGGGGCTCATTATAATGTCGGACGGATCGCCACCGCCCGTATGGTGGTGGCGATCCGCCCGCCATTCTACACCGCCCGCCACCCATTTCCTCCCCGCCATATTACTATGGCGGGGGGACCCTGGCGGACGGAAAGACCGTCCGCCGGTTTTCTGCCGGTCGACCGGGCGGAAAAGGGGCTGGATATGGTGGCGGTGTCTGGAAGACACCGCCATCCATATTTGCATACAGGCGGAGAGCAGCCTTTCCATGGCGGCAACGCCGCCATGGAAAGGCATGCGGATACTGCATTTGGGGGCCCGTTGCGGGCCCCCAGGGTGTTGGGGTGTGGGGGGTGCACATTTGCATGCACAACGTGGCAGGCACCGCGCGGTGCCTGCCAAGTTGTGCATGCAAATGCACAAGGTGCAGCCATGACATTGTGGCGGGCGGTGCTGTGGGCACCGCCCGCCACAATGTCTTGGATGGGGCATGCCACCGCCACCGTGGCGGTGGCATCCTAATTGCCGGTGCGGGACCGCCGCACCACTGGCGGCCGGTCCCAGCACCGCTAGGGTGGCGGTCGGACAAAAGTCCGCCCGCCATCCTAATAGGCCCCTAAACCAATATAATTAACTATTCCCACACCAGGTAGTATTAAGTCAGGGAAGGTGCTGGACACTAAACCTATATAATTTACTATTCCCACTCCAGTTAATATTAAGTCAAAGAAGGTGCTGGACACTGAACTTATATCATTTACTATTCCCACTCCAGTTAGTATTAATTCAGGAAAGATGCTGGACACTAAACCTATATAATTTACTATTACCACTGCAGTTATTATTAAGTCAGGGAAGGTGCTGGACACTGAACTTATATAATTTACTATTCCCACTCCAATTAATATATAATGAGGGAAGGTGCTGGACATTAAAGATATATAATTTAATATTCCCACTCCAGTTAGTATTAATTCAGGGAAGGTGCTGGACAGTAAACCTATATCATTTACTATTCCCACTCCAGTTAGTATTAAGTCAGGGAAGGTGCTGGACAGTAAACTTATATAATTTACTATTCCCACTCCAATTAGAATTAATTCATTGAAGATGCTGGACAGTAAACCTATATAATTTCCTATTCCCACTCCAATTAGTATTAAGTCATGGAAGGTGCTGAACACTAAACCTAGATAATTAACTATTGCCACTCCAATTACTATTAATTCAGGGAATGTGCTGGACACTAAACTAATATAATTTACTATTCCCACTACAATAAATATTAATTCAAATAAGCTGCTGGACAATAAACCTATATAATGTTCTATTCCCACTCCAGTTAGTATGATATCAGAGAAGGTGCTGGACACTAAACCTTTATAATTTACTATTCCAGCTCCAGTTAATATTAATTTAAGGAAGATGCTGGACACTAAACTTATATAATTTACTATTCCCACTCCAGTTATTATTAATTCAGAGAAGGTGCGGGACACTTAGGGGTCGATTCCGTTTCGGGCCGGAAAAAGCACCGACCGACTCGGAGCCGGAATTAATTCCGACCGACACGTACCTGTGGCGCCCGACACGCCAAGTACGATGCAAAGCGTGCAAAATCCGACCGACACGTACTGAACCCAAGCCGAAAGACCGAGCCACACGGAAAACAGCAATCCGGCCGGTAAAACACGCGAATTGAACCGACCGACACGCACCCGGAACAAATCCAACCGAAACGTACCCGCGAACTCCAAACCGCAAAGTACGATGCAAGGCGCGAAACCACGACCGAGTCGTACGGAGGACAAGCCGTACGACCGACACGCATACAAAACTGCGAGCCGAAGTAACACAAAACACCGCGACCGACGCGTACGCAGCATAGAAAACTGCACAAACACAGCGTGAACGAAACGGAGAAGACCGTACGAGACAACTGCAGGGTCCGACTCGGTCACAAGAACGTTTCCAACATGCACAGAAAGTACTAAGGAAAAATACACAAAAAAAGGCCAAACAAGCAATTACAAAGCCAATAAATACTGGGGGTGGGGACAGAGAACAAAGACACACCCACAACTCCACCCATATAAAGGACACAAATCCCAACCATGATCCTTTGCAAATGCTATTCTACTGCCAGCACTCAACAGACAGCAACCACACACCCACAGCTCATCCCTCACACAAGCCACACACCATCAGCACACCAACAAATAGCTACCTCACATACACCCAGCAAAACACACACTCACACACCCTCACCTGCACACCAACACACACATCACTCACCATCACCACCCATCACCATGCCCCCAAAGAAGAATCACAAGTTCCTAGATTGTGAATTGGAAGTCCTGGTAGACGAGATCCTCAGGGTAGAGCCACAGCTGTTTGGCACACTGGTCCAACAGACACCCATCTCCCAGAAAACCAAGATGTGGGAGAGGATCATCAACAGGGTGAACGCACAATCACCATGTCTGCGCACAAAGACTGACATCCAGAACAGGTGGTATGACGTGCGCAGGAGGGTACGGGAGCTGCTCAAGAAGGACTACCTCCTGAGCCAATACACCGGCAGTGGCCCTCCTGCCAAGCCAGTATACCTCAGGCCCTGGGAGGAGAAGGTGCGGGCCATCCTTCCGCCAGTGAGCGTCTATGGACTAGAGAACATCCCAGAGCCTGGTGAGTACACAACAAATGTACACAATATTCTGCCACAATACACACACACATCACTGTCAAGGGGAGAGTCAAACCATGCACTCATAGCAATTACACAGCAACCAGAACAGAATCATCCCAAAATGTGTATGTCAGTCAGATAAACACAACACATGCCATCTCAAAGTTACATTTAACTGTGTCATCACATGTACAAACACAACTACAACTACAGCTAGGCAGTGGCACAAATATAACTAACAAACACATCCAGACATGTAGCCACCACTACAACACCAACACACAGTGAAGACCACTGAAAGAAAGGAATTCTGTGTATGCTGGGCAAGTCAGTGTAGCCAATAGCATCATGGGAGTCGTAGTCACAGATATTGCTCACCCCCACAACTGTCCCATCAACACCACCATGAACCATGCGCACATCACAGGGAGTGGAAAAGGACTCACAAGATGGCTGACACTGGCTACTGCTGTGGGGAGCACAAGGCCCTGCTGGCAACTGTGCAACAACCAACAGCAGGACACCACTGACTGACATCCTGAGAGACAACTTCCACTCCCTGCAATGGAAGCACGTTCCATGGTGGGATATCTGGCTGGGTGGGAAGGAGGACTCGCAGCACTGACCATAGTCACAAGCACCTCCCCTCACACACCCCTCAACACAAACTCCACAGAACCCACCTGGGAGAATGCAATGCCTCACATCCTAACTCAAGATCCCACAAAGAACCTCCACCCTGGGTTATGTTGTGTGAAGCACAGGGACACTCTTGGGACTTTTAGCCAAACAACTGCCAGGACAACACTCCCAGCCATCCTGTCAGCACAGGCAGCCCACCCCACAAGGAAGCAGAGTCAAAGGAAGGAAGCATGGGCATGCTGGGAAGGGGGTGGAGGCAATAGCATGATGGGAGTCGTAGTCACAGCTCTACATCCCCCACCACATGGCCCAGCAAGCTCACACTCACGCATGCACATCCCACAGAGAGTGGAAAGGCCCATCAAAGATGTCTGACACTGTTGCTGTGTCGTGGGGAGCACAAGGGCATGCTGGGAACTGCACACCAACCAACAGCAGGACACCACTGTCAGCCATCTTGCCATTGCTCTCACACCCACACACACTGAACTCCCCACAAAAGCAAGTAAGTATGGGAATGCTGGGAAGTGGGGTGGAGGCAATAGCATGATGGGAGTCATAGTCACAGACATAGCTCACCCCCACAACTGTCCCATCAACACCACCCTGAACCATGCTCACATCACAGGGAGTGGAAAACAACTGACAAGATGGCTGACACTGGCTACTGCTGTGGGAGCACAAGGCCCTGCTGGCAACTGTGCAACAACCAACAGCAGGACACCACTGACTGACATCCTGAAAGACAACTTTCACTCCCTGCAATGCAAGCACAGTCCATGGTGGGATAACTGACTGGCTGGGTGGGAAGGAGGGCCGGCTGTCAACCAAATACAACCAATGCAGACCATGTTCACACCCCAACAAATACATAGAAATGCCCAAATAATGCAGGACAATGTGCTACACCAATATCAACCCCTGACTGTGACAACTTAGGACAATGCAATGTACAGGCCCGCAGCCAGAGGCACAGTCACAACTGTCAGGTGTGTCAACCATTTTTGCCTGCAGAAACATTACATACATTGTGTGTGTCTCCCAAAAACAGGTGATGATGGGGACACAGCAGCAGACGCTGAGGAGTCCCAGTCCCAGGCTCAAGAGGATACGGAGCTCACTGGTGTCGTACAGCCTCTGCTCCTCCTCGGACGAAGAAGACCAACCTGGCACCTCCGGTGCAAGTCAACATGCAGCACCAGCAGGACCACCAGCTGCAGCACCAGCAGGACCACCAGCTGCACCCCCTGCACCCACCCCTCCAACGTCACCACAAATACCATCCCTGCCGACATGGACAGAACAAGGAGCACCACCAGCACAGGGACCCTGGACCAACGTGGGGCCATGGACACCACCACCACCAC